>VZRW01007625.1:219403-309251 GCA_013398125.1 Aegotheles bennettii | reverse complement strand
CACCGGCATCTCCGCCTCCCGCCGCCCCCCCCGCCGCGCCCGGGGCGCCCGCCGGCTCCGTGACAGCGGCCCTTGGCGGTGCGGTGAGAGCTGTCCCCTGCGGTACCGGGCTGGGTGTGAAGGGAAGCCGCGCTGACCCCGCTGGGTTCGGTTGTGGTGCGGGCGGTGTCGCCTGGTGTGGCCCTCGGGAAGGGCGGGTGGCAGCAGGAGCCCGGTGCCCGTGTGCAGCCTGCACAGGGGCAGGAGGGCTCTCTGCCAGTGTGCATGGCCTGGGTGAATGGGGAGGTGCACTTCACTGCTTTGTGACCCCTTCTCACAGGCTGTAGCCTCTGCGAGAGTGGGCCATGGAGTAGGACAGCCAGCGCCTGAGGAGCTCCGGCACAGTGCGGCTGGACCGGTGGATTCACTGGAGGCTCTGCCCAAAGCCTCCGCCAGTCCGAACCCTTTCCAAAAGCTTCATAATGGAGTTCTTGGTATCCAAAGGAGATTCTGTTAAATATTTGAAAAGATCTTTATTGCTAGTTTTAGTGTGTGCAATAGTTCTGGTGTGCACTGAGCAGGACTACTATAGTTTACTCGGAGTATCCAAAGAAGCGAGCAGTAGAGAAATACGACAGGCATTCAAAAAACTGGCATTAAAGTTACACCCTGACAAAAATCAGGTAAGTTACATCCCTAGCAGGTGAGAGTTGTTCAGTTCATGGATCTCAATGTTTAAACAAAAAGTGGTTTTAGTTTATCTGAAACATTTCTCGTGATGTAACCACCTGATAACACGGTTCAGCTCAGATTTTCTGCAGAGAAGATGTACAAAAAAGGATAGACTGGTCATACACAGTTGTGTTGAATTTGGGCCATGTTAAATTGCTGTAGTAAAAAAAGAGGCAAGATCATTTAATTCTCAATTCCATTTTTGTAAATAGAGAAAAACTTACATCTGTACTATATTACCATGTTGGCAAACTGATGAACTGATGAGCTTGTCTCTTTCCATTTACTGTTTTCTTAACATGAACTTTCATCTAAACAGCAAACAACGCCAGCCTGTACTGAGATATCAGTCTCCAAGTATCAAACAGGACAGAGCATAAGTTCTCAGACTGCCAAGGCATGACGAAGGAGGATAATAAGGAGCTCTAGATTGACTAGAGAGAGAAGACTCTGAATGGCTCAGTCTGTGCTACTACATTTTCCAAAGAAATAACTTTCAAATTTGATGTCATCACTTTTTCCTCAAGATTTCCTGAAATAATCAGAAATTCACAGGAAATACGAGGTTTTCAATCTTTATATGTGCACCTGCACAGAGCCCCAGAAGACAATGATGTTCCATATGAGCTCAGGGCCTGCCTGCACAGAGTATGTTGAAGCCTCAGAGGTGCTCATGTTTTACAATAGATTTGAACCGGACAAAGCTTAAAGAGAGAGACAAATCTCAACAAAGTTAGAAATGCCAACTTGTAGCTATTAACTGCAAGTTTTGTTTTCCCTGTATTGATACCTTTCGAAATAATACAATTTTGGCTCAGATTCTGTAGCTTCCAAGTACACAAGTACTACTAAAGATATTTCAACAGGTTATTTTCAACATTAAAGACAACACATAGAAGATGAGGACATTATACAAATTCCATAATGCTAATTCATTTCATGTGTATCTAGGTAAATAAGTCAAGACTCTTAAAAGAAAAAGTGTTCTTTGAATGAAATGTAAGCAAAAGTTAAAAGGATGGGAGAGTGCTGCAGAGTTTGATCACCACTGTTATACTGCACCAGCTAAGAACACAAACTGGGGTTCAAAATATGTCTGCAGATTTTTCACTGTTCTGATTCTGAAACTACCTAGAACCAGGATGCTTTTTAATTAAAAAAGGGGTCCTCTGTTTACACTGTAAGATCAGAAGGGATGAATGTTTTTATAGCAGAGATTTTCAGACTGGACAAGTGGGGATTCTTGAGTAGTAGAAAGGATTATAGAGGAAATAATGTGTCCTCATTCTTGAGTGCTTGTTTTTCTCTCCCATTGAAGAAAGAGAGTTGAAAGAGGAAGAATCACTGGAGAATGTTACAGCCTCCTACCAGTTCGCTTTGTATTTCAGTTGGTACTTTAGTGAGGATGAAGAAATGAGCAGAAGATGCATCTGGCTTCAGGAAAGAAAAACTTTACTGTAGTTTGTTTGGAGATTGCTGTGTAATGTTTGCTTCCATCAAGACTGACACCTTTAGTAGAGATATAAAAATATTGGTTTTTTCAGTGTTCTATGTACAATATGGTTTATTAATTACTTACTAATTATAGTTTTCCTTAAATAGAATGATCCAAATGCACATGAAAATTTTTTGAAAATAAATAGAGCCTATGAAGTACTTAAAGATGAAGATCTACGAAAGAAGTATGATAAATACGGAGAGAAAGGTCTTGAAGATCAGCAGCAAGGAGGTCGTTATGAAAGCTGGCACTTTTATCGCTATGATTTTGGTAAGTTATGGTGTATGTTTGTCATTTTCTTAAAACGGTCACAAGTTCATTTATTCAGAGCTGTATCAGATCTTTTTACGCATTTCTGATATATCCTCTCCAGATTTCTGCCTGCTCTGCTGCTCTCCTATAGCTGTTATTTTCTGTTGACCCAATCTTTGATTTACCCTATTAATGGCTCCCCAAAACTGTAATCTATTTACCTAGCCTTTTGTTCCTGCTGCTTACCTGTGTACTGGTCATCTAACTTCTGTTTATTTTTTTTTTAAAGTGCAAAGCTTTTTTTTTCCCACTTAAATTCCAGTGTTAATGTTTCATCAGTATTCTTTTTAACTCTTTAATGCAGTAAGACCTTTTTTGTTTAGATAAAGTATTCTCAAATGGAGATTTTAGCCTATTTTATATGCAGTTATACAGTTAGAGATTAGTAAAGAGGTAGTAGAAAATGAAACAATAATAACAGAATCATACCTAAAATGAGACAAGCTATTTATTTATAATTTGTCTCAACAAAATTTAGGTAGTTGTAGGGAAAGGCTGGGATGAACCGTTCTCGGAGCTGCTGTAGCAGGAGTAGCTAAAATAGGGAGCTGAGGAACATGGTTTGATTGATATGAAAGAAAAATGTGAAATGAACCTCCACCCTGGCAAATTTTTTTTCTAGTGTAGTTTGGTTTAATATGCCCCAACATCTAAAAAAATAATATCTGTGCAAATTGAAATTAAATAAACCAGAGGTGCAACTATCATGGGAAAATATGGAAATGACCCTAAAACTTCTTCAGATAAATAGATTTAAGAAATTTTATCTGTCTGAAGTTGCACCGCTTGATTGAGAAACAATATTTTTGAATGTCTATTTATCAACCGTTTGGAGAGTATCTATATCTATATTTTTCTTTTATATGTATGTATTTATAAAAATATAGATACTTTATGTATGGGTGAGTGTATGTATTATATTACATTACATTACATTATATTATATATAAATGGATTGTAATATAAAAAGCACCTTGACACCTGTAGAAATTACTTTATTCTGTCCATTTTATTCCACTGTGTTCACACGTTCTTTTAGTGGAAAAGCTTGTGGCTGAAATGCCTTTGTGATCTAAATAGTATAGATAACCAGAGGCTGAGAGAAGTGAAAGCTCCCAGACACTACATAGAGTTCTCTCGCTAAGCTGAAGCTTCTTGAATTTTAATCTGACAACCACTTGGTGTTATTTCTAATACTCTTGGCATAACAGAGGTAGTTCAAGTTCTCTGTCACTGAGTGGCTGGTCTGCTAAAACACCAAAAGAACTTTTCTGTTCTAATGATGGCTTTTGTAGCAAGAGATTAAACTAAGGTTACATATTGCTAAACAAATGTTTGTTGTAAAAACTGTCTTTGCCAGTTTACTATTTCAATTTAAGTGTACTGTTTTCTGTCTTGTGAATAAGGTGATAGTTTGGTTCTTCATTTTAAAGATGGCAAAAATAAAAAGCAATTGTTTTTTTAATAGGTATTTATGATGATGATCCTGAAATTATAACATTGGATAGAGGAGAATTTGGTAAGTTTTAAATGAATATCTGTCTGTTTGACAATATGGCATCCAAAGTAACATTCTGAGCTGTATATCTGTAGACCTTCTTTTACATATCTAGACAAAAAACTGTCAAAAAATCATCTTCAGATGAAAAACCAAAATGAAACAAAGACAACTTCCTGGTAAATGCTAGTTAGCAAATACATCAATATCAATAAACAGTTTAGATTAAGTTTGAAAGCTATTTTGTGAGATCTGTAAGAGGAAATTATTTGAATTAAAATTTTGTTTGTACTAATTCATCATTACTATTTTTTGGTCTTTTGTCTGAAAATGCATTTGTCAGAACTTTCTATTATATTTCTATTATTTTTTCCTGTGAAATCCAGTCAATTGTGCCTTGCACAAGAGGTTCAAGACCAAAAGGTGTTACCAAATGCTAAAAACACAGCTAAGTAAAACAGGATCTGGAAAGATAATGCTTTCAGTGAGGACATCATCCAGTTTGTTTTTCTTTTAAAATTACAGCTAAGATGCTTATAACTAAAAGAGACTAGCGAGAGAAAAATAGTGGATTTTGTGTGATATTTCACCTGCATTTTGAGTAGAGTTTTCTTCTTTGTACAGGCTGGATCTACATGCTGAACCAGTTTTGTAAACTGTTCTAGTAGCAGAACCTTGTTGTGCTGTCCATGAGAACCTCATCTTGCTTTGGTTAAATGATTTGCACAATCTAGACATTCCTTAGTTGATGTGATTGTGAGGCTATTTTAATACGGGCACACGTAACTTAGAAAATTCACTATAAAAATTATGTCCAAAAATGGAGAGACCAAAGGCCATGTAATTCAAGCTGAAAACTTCTGTGCATGTACATTTGTTGCTGTTGTTTTCTTTTATAAGCAAGGGTATTTAATTCTGTTTCCCTTGGCAGTTCTAGTAATTATATTAACTTGGATTTTTAAATTGCATTTTCACCCATTAGACAGGAATTCTACATAAAAAGATTGCCTGGTGGAACATGAAAATACATGAAGTGATATAAGGAAATGGAAAGTTCTAGTGGGTAAAAAATCTTTTAGAACTTGTATTTAGTTTTTAAGGTAACCAGACTTCTGGTTAACTATCACACATTTCAGATAGGTTAATCTGTAGAGAGTGAATTTATTCTTCATTAATAGAACAGATGTTGGAAGTCAGGGTGCTGCTATCCTCTGAAATGTGATTTTTGCACACTGGCCTACAATGAGTATGTGCAATTGAGGTGCAATCTTTATCCCACCTGAGTTACTGTTACTAACTGTGTCTGATGTAAATATTCAGCTCTTGGGGAAAACAATATGGTAAAAATGTACATTCTAGATAGAACTACATTGTAGATGTGCATTACTTGCAGTTTTTTTCTCTCCATCTAGATGCTGCTGTTAACTCAGGAGAACTGTGGTTTGTGAATTTTTATTCTCCTCGATGCTCCCACTGCCATGATTTAGCGCCTACGGTATGTATAACAAGCAAATTAACTCTGAAAATTCATTGGTTTTAACAGCATAAAACTTAATGAAATTAATTTTTACACTGAAGCTGAAGCCAGACAACAATTCAAGATGCCAAGAATAAAACATTTCCCCCCTTTTTTTCTAGTGGAGGGAGTTTGCTAAGGAGATGGATGGAGTAATACGCATCGGAGCTGTCAACTGTGGAGATAATAGGATGCTTTGTCGAATTAAGGGGATTAACAGTTATCCCAGTCTGTATGTTTTCAAAACTGGGATGGTGAGTGATAAAATTTCAAGTGTTTTTAGAAAGACTGAAATCGGGAGGAGTATTTCTTTAATATTTGTTCAATCATAGATCTTTATATAGCTCTTTCTTTTAATATATTGCTTCCTTTTAATAAATTGCTTTTCCTCTTCCTTCACCTTGGTTAAATTAATTTAGAAAGTTTACTTAAAAATAGATATCTGGTTTATACAGTGATTTTTTGGAATCATTTTGCCATGCAACATATCACTTCTGATTTGGGAAGATACTGTCAGCAGTTGTGCTGTAGTAAATCTATAAATCTACTTAACAGTTTCTCTGATAGTATTACAGTGGACTTTTCAAATACAAAGAATACTCTGTGGTTTTGAGTCTAAAGAATATGACCATATATCTAAAGAAACTTGGAAATTCCTTCCACGAGATTTCCTCCATGCTAGTTGCATTATGTACATCATGCTTCATAGCTGCTTGTTAAGTAGTGGTGCCGGAGTGGTGTACAAATTGCACTTGAATAATTGGGTACGTTTTGAGAATGATAAGATTTGAGAGGTTGGACACAGAGATTGTGCATACACGAAATGGAATGATGCAAGCAATTTTTATTTAATTAGAAATATAATCATTGGGAGCTGGTATTTCTAAGACTTAATTATCCTTGTGTTGCTGGACTTGGAAAGAAATTACATTACGAAATTTACAGAAAAGTTAAATTTCAAACATTCCAATATGGCAGAGAACAGTTAGAGCTAAGGTCTGGGGGGAGGGCAGAGTATCCCCTGGGGAGGGAGGTATCCCACAGTTGCATAAGTACTGTTATTTAAAAAATCAATAGGTTTGGGGGTGATATTTTTTTCCTTTTTTTAATGGTATAAACTTTATTCTTTGTCTTCTGTAGCAACCAGTGAAATATTATGGAGACAGGTCAAAAGAGAGTTTAAAGAACTTTGCCATGCAATATGTTACAAGCACAGTCACTGAGTTATGGGCAGGTAATGTTCGCATATTTCACTTGGGCTGTTGTTCTTGAAATTGCAGTATAGAATATGACAGAACCTGTGTATACCACTGAATCTGTCAACTGTTGCTAAGTGTTATTTTTGAGATTAAATATAGTTTACTGTCACTTGCCTAATATAAGTGTAAAACGTTGTTTAACTAGTCATGTTTAACTAGTCACAAACTAATGCAAATTGTTTCACTCTTAGGAAACTTTGTTAATGCCATTGAAACTTCATTTGCTTCTGGCATTGGTTGGCTGATCACCTTCTGTGCTGAACGTGGGGGTAGGTGTGTTAAGTACTTTTCAAATAAGGCAAACAGAAAAAAGTACATTTGCTGATAGTGGCATAATCCCAATAAAAAGTTATAAAACATCTTAGATGACCTCAGTATTTGGACTGTGGGTTATTTTAAGCTCCCTTTTAGAGGCAGTTTGACAAAAGGGTCATTAATAGATTATGCTATTGTGCTTCTGTAACATCACGTGAGTTGTTACAGCAGCACTGGAGTGTAACCAGTCAGGAAGGGAACTGGCAGAAGAGGCCTCTGACTTCAGTTTCCAACTGAAGCTGAGATGACAGATATTGCATAGGTGCGTGCCAGCTGGTCATGATAAGTGAGTAGAAGAAAGGGTGTATCTCCCCATTAAACCACCAGTAATCAAAAATTAGCTGCATGTTTTCTGTTAAGTTATGTTTGGACATAGTAATTGGCTCTTACCACTGATGTCATGACAGAGTTTAGATTTGCATTAATTTTTGTAGCTGTTTGTCACTGACTTTCTTGGGAACAGTATTGGATACAGTGTACGAGAAAGCTGCCTTGGTTAGCTGGTAGAGCTAAGTAAATGCACTACACCTTTGACAAATAAAGATTTCTCGGTCTTATGAAGAGACCTTTGCTCTGTGAACTGAATAACCAGAGCTGCAGTCTTGGGTTTAGATTTGTAAATAGCTTGATTACAAGTTGCAGTCCTTTTGTTATTAAGTTCTCAACTTTGGTCCAATTAAAACAAGGTTGATGCATCTTCTTAATTCAGAAAAATATGTAACTGTTCAAAATCTGGATTAGAGCATATGATGTATGTATGTATTATACTCAGTTATTTGAATCACAGGAAACTGATATTTCTATTGAAATATGATTCCAAGGCAGTATGGAGACACGTCTTGGGGTCTTTTTTTAAACACTGGTGAAGAAGAGATTTTAAAAGTCAATCTTAGCGTAGCAAATAAAATTTTAAAAATAGAATTTTGTGTTGATGAAGCAAGAGAATGTTATTCATGTTATTTTTAACTTAGAGTAGACAACCATCAAGTGCTGATTACTAGATGTTACAACTTCAAGTCACTGATATACTGGAAGAATAGCCAGGAAGCATGCCTTCTGAAACGGTCACCTTTGCAGGGAGGAAAGGGGTAATTCTAAACAAGAGTTGGTTTAGGATGTTAATAATTATTATTAATAAAGTTTTATGTTTGTAAATAAATAATTTTTATTTTGCAGATTGCTTGAGTTACCAAACACGCCTTAAGCTAGCTGGCATGTTGGTAAGCAGTGTTTCACTTTCAAAGCATTACCTGTTACAGTTAAAACATAATAACAGAAGTGAAAGCTTAAAGTTATAGCCAAAACTCTCACTGAGTTTAGCAGAACCAAGATTTCACCCATTAACTCAGAAGAGTGAAATATTTTGACTTAGTAGCTATTGTAATAACACTAAATTTTTAAAGAATCTTATAAAATATGAATGATTATTAACTAATGAATTACAATATGGTCTCCTTCCATTTCCTAAACGTTGCATATAATTGCTTGAGCTGGGATTTTCAAAAGCATGTCTGAACCTGAAATTAAAAATTACTCTTTGGTCTTGTGTTTGTTTTTGTGGTTTTGTGGTGTTGTTTTGTTTTTGCTTTTTTTTTATTACAGGAAGGTCTTGTTAATGTAGGCTGGATGGACTGTGGCACCCAGGGTGAGCTTTGTGATAATTTAGATATCTCATCTAGTACTACAGCATACTTTCCACCTGGAGCCACCATAAATAACAAAGAGAAAGGAGGTGTTTTGGTACGAGTTGTTTCTCAACATTCTGTACTTAGATAAAATAAGGTGATGACAATGACAAAGGAATGTATAAATAATTTCCAGATTGATTATATAAAACTGAAAAGATGCTTTTTTGCTCTAAGCTTGTATGCCCTGGTATGAGTTTATATCCCTTCTGGCTTCAAAGACAGTGGAAGTGGTTCCCAGTTTGCTGGTATGCTGGGAGAGTTACCAGGAGCAGGCTGCAGTAGTGGCAGCCTGTAGCTCTGCCTGGCCACCGCCTCAGCAGCATCTCTGAGCAGCTGTGGGAACCCAGGGGTGGGATGTGCTCTGTGACAGGCCCAAAAGCTCATTCTTCAGCTGCTACCCAGCTATCCTGGGCAAGCTTGGGAAATTCGCCATGTGCCCCCAGTTTTTATTCCAGAAGGAATACGCCCCAGATATCACAAGTTTGAGGATGCTGCTCTGGGTGGAGTATTGACACATGTGATAAAAGTATTCCTCTGCTGGTACGGATTGTGCTGTTGGGCTATATCCTAATATTGCAGCAACCTCCTGCATTTGTGTGGTACATTTAATTTCCTTAATTGATGGGAGACATTTCTCGGTTTGAAGCAGGGCTTGTTCCTTTATTGTTGCTACTGTTATATATGACCTTATATATATACTTTCTGCCTTGTAACTTAGAGACTCTGAGTTACCAATTCCTGTTACTTCCTAAATTTAAAAAAGTCACTGAAACTTAAGCATCTGTACAAGGCAGTTAAAGAGGGCTCTAAAACTAAATTGGAACTTTAGTAAACTTGATTAGAAAATTTGGTTTGAAATTTGAATTTGAGACTTTTTAGCACCCGTTTTGACAAAATATTATATGTTGAGTTTGATATTGTGGGAAAACAAGCTAAAAATCAGCATTCTGAGAGTGGTATTTGTGGAACTATATATATGAAAAAGAAGTTGGATCAAATAACATGTTATTAACTGTACTTTTCAGTTAATGGAAAGGAACAAATCACAGTGATTTCCCTGGCACTTTGAGTATTAATCATCAACAATCAGGTTGATGTTTGTAATTCCTTAAACACAGTTAACTTTCCTTCCTAGTTTCTTAACTCCTTGGATGCCAGAGAAATATACCAGGAAGTAATGCAGCATCTGCCAGACTTTGAAATTATCTCTGCAGTATCGTTAGAGGTAAATTTAAAAAAATATGTTAAGATTTCTTTAAATAATGTACTTTTACATCTGTAATTGTTACTTTTTACATTTTTTTCAAATCCTGTTGATACAACACCTAGTATTTCTTTAACTGAAGATAACTTTTTTCTCCCCCCTGTAGCCAAAAGTATTTAACATTGTTTGTCTACATTTACTTTTGTTTAGCAAAACAAAAAATGTAAGGAGGGGTCATGTATTTAATAGGAAAGTAGAAAACCACAGAAATTGTCATTGCAACTCACTCTGCAACTGTAACTTTCTAGTTATTTTTTTATATCAACTACATTGTAGAGAATTATTTTAAATATATTTTGTCAGTAATGTAAGAGGAAAAAAAAACTTGATAGATTACATATGAACTGAAATAGGTCATAAATGTCATCTTATTACTCATGTTACTCTACTCATTACTCAAGTTACTCATGTCTTGGAGAGGAAAAAAAAGGAAACCTCTTTTCACACTTGTAGTAACATTTAGCAGCTTGATTTACAATAAGAAATGCTCATGGAAATGGAAAGATGGAGTGTAGCATGTAGCCAGCTGGTTTTCAGATTTTTTCCTCTTTCCTGCTTATGATTCAGTAAAATGAAGTTTAGTGGAAGAACTACATGAAAGAATTTGTTGAGTGAAGAAGGTCACTCTGCGATCAGATGAATAATTGAGCATTTGCCTTTATAAAACATAAGAGGAATTTACAAGTTGGTATAAGTTGAAAGTAATATTTTTTTCTCATTTTTGTTTTTGTTTTGTTTTTTTTCATTTTACTTAAAGGACCGACTGGCTCACCATCGATGGCTGATTTTCTTCCAGTTTGGGGAGAGTGATAAATCAAATGTACAGGAATTTAAGAAACTTAAATTTTTACTTAAAGATGAACATATTCAGGTAAGACTGCTCACTCATCTAGTGTCAAATACCATTTACGTTCAGAGAACAAGTTGTTATGGTTTTCATTATCATTAGCTGTTAACTACCACCTGCCACTTTTAGTACTGAAAGAGATACAGTATCATATGGTAGAGCTGTAGTAGAGTTAATTTAAAGCAAGCAATGAAGTTTCCCATACAGTTTGAATAATTTAAAAGTAGTTAGGAAATACTATCTTTTAAATCTGCTCTCTCATGAGAAATGTTGCTGCAGATCCCATTCAGTTAACAATTAAAAGTTAATACTTCAGCGTGAAATTGATATATGAGAAACTGTGTTTTAATTACTTAGAAAACCCTATAATTATCTTGCAAATTTTCTTAATAAAATGAAACCAAATTCAAACTTTGTACTAAAGACATGGATTGTGTTATTCTATAAGGTATGTATTTTTACAGAATTGTTGCATTAACTAGAAGAATTCTAATATTACATTCATTTTAGGTGTCTTTTTGCTTCCTTGCTATTTTGATTGGAGGGGAAAAAAAAGGATTCTCTAAGGTTTTATTCCCCATTTTGACCTGTAAATTTAAAGTTGGCAAACAACCTAATATAGCTGTGCTACTAGTTTTCCTCAAATATCACGATAACAAGATTGTCGTAAGACCTCTGTTTATAAAAAGGCTACTACTTTTCCATATTTTTACCTTTTTTTAATGAATCTATCCTAACTCTTACTGCCTTTCAAAATATGTTAATATATGTAAATTAGGATGCCTTAATTAAAATGGCACTGTCTGTTAAATAGGTTGGCAAGTTTGACTGTCTTTCCTCACCAAATATCTGCAACAAACTATATGTCTATCAGCCATGTTTAGCAGTCTTCAAAGGAAAAGGAACTGGAGATTATGAAATTCATCATGGTAAGGGAAACTTTGGCAAGTTTAAATCATTACAGAATTGCTTTGAGATGACACTGTCTTTGGCAAACTGCATTTGTTTTCCCAAAGAAGAGTTCTGTAGTTCT
Source organism: Aegotheles bennettii (assembly GCA_013398125.1). Lineage (NCBI taxonomy): Eukaryota > Metazoa > Chordata > Aves > Caprimulgiformes > Aegothelidae > Aegotheles > Aegotheles bennettii. Next base: position 297,310 of record VZRW01007625.1, on the reverse strand, counting down.
AGTATTTGCTGGTCTGACCTTCCTGTAGCCTTGCATAAACTTATGATTTCCTTTGTTTTTTTTGTTTTTTGTTTTTTTCCTGGGTAAGCAGTCATCAGATGCCAGGAAACATATTTTATCTTTACTATTCTGTCTATTTCGATGTCATTTACATAATTACATACAAATGAAATCTCGGAAGCTGATCAGGACATGTTTTGCTGTAATGCACATCTTTCATAGAGTCTTAACGAGCAAGTTACACAGTGCTCACAGAGTGCTGGAAGTGTTATACAGAGAAACTTGGATTTCATTTCACGTGTCACTGCACTAAAACAAGTCCCATGTTTTGTTGGCTTCCATCCAAGAAAATCTATATTGTGATTTTTACCACTTACTTTCATTTCCAGAGTAGCAGCTTCCTTCCAGGAAAGGTTGGAACTGTGTTACTGTGTACTACTGAAAGAATTCAAAAATGCTTGTTGAAGAGGAAAGGAGCCCGAAGCAAAACTGTAGCTTGTAGCAATAGGTGTGGCTTCATCCAGAATATGGAACAAGATGATTATGCAAGATGATGTTTTCATTTTTCAGCCTCTGAAGTATTAGAAACATCTTGCTAGAATTAAGTCAGAACCTCAGTACTGTAATAAAGAAGAAAGGAGAAAAGTTTTTGACCACTTAGGAAAGATTAATCATATCTAAGGGGGAAAGATGATCCCATACATCTAATGATTGCTGCCGGGAAAAGCTTCACATACTCTCTGGGACTTCCACTCCTGCAGAGAAGCCAAGAAAGGGTCATATAATGTACAGCATGTTTAGATCTTTTTATAATGGCATAGATTAAAAATAGTGTAAGAGAAATACACTGGACTACAGTACATACATTCTTTTCTGAATGATTTGGTTTATTCCTTACAAAATAAATGGCATCTATAATGTTTGCCAACAACCATCTCACTCCAGTATTTATAACAATATAATTCTTGAAAGAATCAGACTTTTTTATATGCTATATTGAAGGGCTTCAATAGTTCAAAATCTAAGAACATTAGTAAGTCATTGTGCAGTGACTTCAGATTTAATTACCCTGCAGTTCTTATTCTTATTTCTGCTGACAAATAAGTACATGAAGAGACTTGATCTTTGCCCACTAGAGCTGTGTCAGTAACTTCAGTTACACCTAAAAAGCTGTGATTTATCACTATCATTTATTTTGCTTGAAGTCTCTACCGTGTCAATACCTTTGCCAAGGCAAGTATATCTAGAATAGTAACTAGTAACTAATTAATTCCAACAAACATTAGTGAGATGGTGAAACAGCCAGTAGTCCCGTCACAAAAATCCATTCATTTTGTTTGACAAAAACATGTTTTGTCTTGGATAAAACATTTATTTGGTTGATATTGGGTAAATACCCAGTCTGATATTTAGCCAAATATTAACTATCACCTGGAGTATGCCTCATCTGTGTAGGTTTGGACAGTTTAACATTGTCTTTGTGAGAAAAAGCAATCCAGTACTTGTTCAATTTATTTAAGAAAGTCACATCTAAAGATAGTCTAGGGAGCTGAAGGACTCCTGTTTATATCACTGAGTTTTTAATGAGATCTCTCACAGGGAACAATAAAGTTTGCTTTCTACATTGTTCTTTGAAGGAAAGAAGATCTTGTATGACATTGTTGCATTTGCCAAAGAAAGTGTCAACTCTCATGTTATCACACTGGGACCTCAGAATTTTCCTGACAAAGAAAAGGAACCATGGCTTGTGGATTTCTTTGCACCGGTAAATATTTAATATCTGTATTTCTCTTCTAAAATCTGTTATGTAACAAAATACCAGCAGTATCTTGGAAGTGTCCTTCAGCATTGTGAGATGGTAGTGTAATTTTTCATTCCTTGGCAACACTTGTTCCTAGGCTGTGTGGCTTTTGTATTTAGTGGAGTCAAAGCAGTGTATTATTAATCTCAAACAGTTTACGTTCTCCTGAGAGCCAACTGTGGGAAAAGCAATTGCACTTACTTGCATTTTGTTTTCTAGTGGTGTCCTCCTTGTCGAGCTTTGTTACCAGAGCTGAGAAAAGCATCAAAACATCTTTATGGTCAGCTTAAATTTGGAACACTAGATTGTACTGTCCATGAAGGGCTTTGCAACACGGTAAGCTGCAGGAAAAAAAAAAACCTTTCAAAGAATATAATTTTCTTATAATTGGTGCAGATAATGCTTGTTCTTTAATGCTACTTTCTTAAAGGGTAGTAAACCAAACAAGACACTTGTATCATAATTTTTTTTCAAAGGAGCAAACTCTATAACCACTACAGATAATATAGTAATGCAAAATAAAGGTCACATTTTGCTCTGATTTCATAGTGTTATTGGAAGACTCTGAAGTGTCAGAATTTAATAATTCCTGTTTTTTTTAGGGAAAAATGTATTGAAGCAGACCCAGAAAGTTGTTTTTTTCCTAGTGTTTATATAAATACATACATAAGATCTTTTTGTTCTTCACATAGGAGAATAAAAAAAAGTAAAGGATTTAAAAACACAAGCTTTATATCAGTATAACACTTTTTGAAGATGTTTGCAAAACTACTTCTAATTCAGTTCACCCTGACTGACTTTGCTTTTTGTTTTGTAGCACTTAAGTAGTGCAGGATCAATTTCAAAGCAAAAGAAAGTTTATTAATTTTCAGTTTACACTTATTTAAAGATATAGTGGAATAAATATTAAAAAAATATATATGTTCTGCCCAATTTTCCATGTTTAAATTTGCTTAGAAATTAACATTGCTTTTCCTGAATTCCAGAAAATACTAAATTTTGACAGCATTCCTGCAACTGCAAGTTTTATTGTTCACAAGAGCTTTTTACATTAGAATGCTTGTATTTATCTTTAAAATGCGAATGCCTTAGAACACATGAAAAATGAGTGCTAAAGAACAAGGTTTTTAAAATTTTGTTTAGATGTGTTTACACACTGAAGAATTCAAATCATGGAAACATCTGTGTTCAATAGTAAATAATGCAGTTATTCATACAGTACAAGAGTTTTCACCTGGAGACTGGGAATAGCTTTAACGTTAAGGCTTAGAAGGCCCATGGATTAATTCCTGTATTTGTGGAGCGTGGCAAAAGGAACTGCTGGCTGGTTTTTAAATTCAGAACAAACTATGCCATCTCTGAATACACTTGGCATCTTTTCTGTACTGATTTCAAACTGTATTGATTTATGTACTGATTTCAAACTCCAATCTGTGTGTAAGTCAGAGTGGTTGTACTGTACAAGCTGGACTGTGAGCCACCAATACTGATGGCAGTTGAAGGAAAGCACAAGAACTTAATTCCTTGCAATTTCTTATTGTCTGTTTCGTTAGCATAACATTCGAGCTTATCCAACAACAGTTGTGTTCAATCAGTCTGATGTTCATGAATATGAAGGACATCACTCTGCTGAGCAGATCTTGGAGTTTATAGAGGTATGTAAATTGCAATCCTTGTTGCAGTCATGCTTTGTAGGCAGCTTATCCACAAACATGTTATGTAGTTGAAAGGGTCTAAGATTTATTTTTTTTTTAATTAATTAGACTAGTAAGATAGAGTGAAAAAACCTTGGGCAAGAAAAGTGATCCAGCAACTGTTAGATTGGCACCTAATGGATTAATTTCCCTATAAGTAATTTCTTTGAGATCATGAGTAAATAACTTAAGATTCCTTCCAATCTGCAAAGTAATAGTAGTGATTTCTGTCTCATAGAGAATGAAGTGCTGTAATATTAAGGAGAAAAACACCTCATATACACACCTTGACATAGGAGGAGGTTCACTTTTTGTCAATTAGCTTGCTGCCCTTCACAGAATCGCTTGAGTTGAAAGGAACCTTAAAGGTCATCTAGTCCAAACCCTTGCCATGCGCAGGGACATTCTCCGCTACACCAGGTTGCTCAAGGCCCCATCCAAGTTGTTTCTTAGGCTTTCTCAACACCACAGAACTGCCAACGAGTGATACTCATCATTGTTACTAACAGTGTTCTGGCACCCATCTTTCCTCCAGCATTCAGGTCCTCTCACTACTAGATCCACAGGGTAGATCCACTCTGAAGAGCTGTTTGTTCTCTCCAGGCAGCTCAGAAAAAGCAGGTTTAAGAACACGTGTGCAGGAACAGATGGAGATCAGTCTTTTTCAGTTGATATTCAGAGGCCCTTAGTGCACCATAGGTATTCTTCTGCATCCCAGCCTAAATAGCATGGCTGAGTCTCATAATGCCTGTTCTTGCCAGGTAAGCTGAATTTTTTGCCTGTTGCCTCCCTTTATGGGGTTAGGCAGAAATACCTCCCTTTTGCAGCCAGCCTGGCTGTATTTTTTTTGATAGCTCTTCTCAACAAATCAGGCATGCTATTGCTAGGTTGAAGGGATGCCTTTTGATGCTTCCATGCCTTTCGGTGGTGTGCAGTCTTCCCTACCACAGCAGCAAGCAAATCTCACTAAAAGAGGGGCATTCTCAGAATCTGGTACAATCTATATGTGATGGTGCTAGATATGGGATAACTTATTGTTGTGAAGTATATGTCTATAAACTGTCTTTGCTTTAGGATCTTAGGAATCCATCGGTCGTCTCCCTAACACCAGAAACATTTGTTGAATTAGTTCAGAGAAGAAAACGAGAGGAAATCTGGATGGTTGATTTCTATGCTCCCTGGTGTGGACCTTGTCAGGCTTTAATGCCAGAATGGAAAAAAATGGCCAGGGTAAGTGACATTCAAACATCTTTTCTGCTTTTGTGTCCTGTGGAATTATTGAGATGGTACAACGGTTATAGAGATTTGTCAACTGAGAAAGTCTAGTACTTAATATTGCAGGCAAAATGGAATTCCTACCTGACAGTTTTATATTGTTTCAAATACAAAGTTTTTCTTTGTTTTTTTTGTTAATGATTCAATACATAGACACTGTAATCCGGTTTTCCCTGTAGATACAAGTGTGTTTTCCAAGATCTAAGAAACTTTAGAGTAACTAACATTCCTTGATGCCAAGTGCTTTATATAGACAACAGTCCTGCATTTGTTTAAAACAAAATATAAAAAAAAATTCATTCATAAATTAGTAAGAATTGGTGGAAATAATTTGCCACCTTATTCTCAGTATTATGGTCATTAATCATCCTTAAGGTAGCACTTAGACCTTGATGAAAACCTTTGATGTGAATTTAAGATTAAAGAAGTTCAGTCTTACCCATCTTAATTATTTCCTCTATTAGGAAGATATTTTGAGATCTCGTTTGCTTTGCTGAAAGTAAATAAGTGTTAGATACCATACACTTTGAGGCTGATTATCAGCTAGCTGAATTACACATAATTCAATATGGAAGTGTTGGGATTAGGAAGGGTGTTTTTGTTTTGCAAGGTCATTTCAATGTTCTCTCATTTCTAAAAGTAATATTACTTGACTGACAACCACCTGGGTTTTCCTGGACATGTTTCCAAGAACTTGAACTACGAATTTTGGGAAACAAAACAGGACTTTGGAAGCAAGTCCATGACTTTCAGACATTTAGAACTCACCTGGTCTAGGAGTTCTGGACGGTGTCGATGCAGTGTTACTAACTGTGATTACATTCCATAATCCTCAGCTTCCCTGCCACGCCAGGTGGTTTGGGCCTTTGTAACAAATACAGTGTGTTCAAGACACAGGCCAACTGTGCAACTGATAGCACATCTTCAGTGTGCCAGGATCTGTCTCAACTACTGAGCCTGTCATATGAAAAATAGTAATATGGTAGTCCTTATATTAAATAACCACTCTTATATGTATCTTTGAGGCAAGGCAGGTGCCTCTGGAGCCATGTGCATGCAGTTTATGCTAAAATAATTGTGCATGATGGGGGTGTACCTGAGTGGCTGGCTCCCATTGCAGTGATCCATTTGCAGAAAAGAAGAAAGCGTTGTCATAATCTTGATTTGTTTTGTTGGGTTTTTTCCCCCCAGCTAAGTGATTAAGACTTAAATTCTGAAGTATTACTGAAATTGTGGTATTATTGATTAGCATATTTGATTGTAGATTTTCTTCTTTTTTTCAGATGTTAAATGGATTAATCAGTGTAGGCAGTGTGGATTGTCAAAAATACCACTCTTTCTGTCACCAAGAAAGTGTTCGGGGATATCCTGAAATAAGACTCTTTCCTCAAAAATCAAACACAGCTCAATATTAGTAAGTAGTTTACTTCCATTTGGGAAATGTTAGATGATGTGGAACAAGATGAATATACATCTTCTGTTGTGTATAAAAGGTTTGTCACAGCTATTAAAACAGGCTGCTAATGATATTACTGTCCTAAATGTTATTGACTTTGTTACTTCAAACTAGTGCCATTTTATTTTGCCATTTCATTTCAGTAATTTGAACTGAGACTGCCTCAGGAATCTTAATTTTTATTTTTTGTTCTTTATTGATTGCCAGTTTTCTAACCTTAACTGCCTGTTAAAGTAGATGACTTACATCATATAATATAAAAACACTACTAGGCCTAATTGACTGTAGCTTTAGCTTTAGAGACCAGAGAGATGTACCTATCTGATCATCTTCCCTACCAACAGTCTGTCTGCACCATTGCAAAGATTTTCACTGGTATATTCCATTCTTTGTATCATTAGTATGGAATCATTAATTGTTAACAAAACAAACAAACAAATTCTATGGGAATGAAATCTGGGCAAAACCAAACACTACTGTTTGAAGATCCAGGGATTTCAGGAAGCACATGCATATTCATAGATAGATAACTGTCTGAAATAGCAAACATGTTGCTTCATTATTTTACAAATTGAAAAGGCCTATTAAATACTGGCAGATACTAAAATGTAATGTATAGTGTGTAATAGCAGACTTCAGTAGTTTTAACCATTGGACTGCTTGCTTGTATTCAGTTCTAGATCCCTAAAAGCAGATTTATATTTTTCTTGTTGAAAACAGAAGTTGGTGAATGTGACTGCTAAGTGCCAAATTCCTCATCAGGAATCAGCTATTACTTGCAAAAAGATGGAAGTTTGTCTCAAAGTAAAGCTCACCAAAAAGTATAAAGTCAGATTTTGACCAGGAAACTCTATTGAAAAATACTTTGTTACAAAGTTTTAAATTAATGGATATGAATGCTGAATTGATCTTTTTTCTAACCTGTCACTGGAATTTCAAAACGAAGCAATGCCCTGAAAGTCCAAATAACAAATCTTTGTTCAAGTAACCAATTTACCTGCCTTTTCTACTGTCAAGTTGAGGGAAATGTATATAATTAATAATTATTTTATTGTAATGAATGAACATCAATTAGAAAATATATTAAAATACTTCAGTTTAATTCTCATGTTTCTTAGAGCCTGCAACTTTATCTGGAGTTATAACCAAAGATCCTCCACTCATAATAGTCCTAGATATCAAAGCTTATGTGCTCCAAACCAAGTTTCTTTGACATAGAATTTTCTTCTCTTCCTTCTCTTCTAGTCTTTAATTCTGTATCTTTGGATTGTATTAACAAGCCTTATTTATTCAAATTTGAAAGCAAGGTATCATAAAGTATATCATAAACCATATGGATTTAAGTTCATTATTACATCATCTCCACTCAGTGTTTTTTTCAAATGTAATTCAAACTACTGTGCAACTGGATATTTGTTTTCTTTTTAATCTTTTTGTAGTAGTTACAATGGATGGCACAGAGATTCATACTCGCTGAGAGGCTGGGCATTAGGGTAAGTTACTGCACTAAACATTGTTCACAAGACACATATAGTCTGCTTGCTAGGAGAAATTAATACTTAAATGCAATGTAAATCAAGAATTAAAACCATGTATATGTATTGCTTAATTTAAGATGTTACAGTTTCCATATCTGTTAACTCAAGCTTTCAAAATGTGGAGAAATAGCATACTCTTTACTGTCCCCCCATTTTCTGAAGACCATATTATTATTTTGTCTACCACTTTTTAAAAGTGATTCTCATATAGTACAAAATGTAATGTACAGATTTCCAGGCTACCAATATTCATAATTTCAGAAAATTTTCTTTTACTTAATTGGAATTTGGGTATATTTAAAGTTTTGAATGGATTATGACTGTTACTCTTCCTTTCCACAGATATTTACCACAAGTATCTGTGGACCTGACTCCTCAGAGTTTCACAGAAAAAGTTCTGAATGGAAGGGATCACTGGGTCATTGATTTTTATGCTCCATGGTGTGGACCTTGCCAAAATTTTGCTCCTGAATTTGAGATCCTTGCAAGGGTAGGTTTTTAACTGTATTAGCAGGTTGTTATACTCACAATAGTTAAAATATAATTCATCAGCACTTAATTTCTTAGCAGTCATCCAAAAACCGCACACCCCCAGTGATCCTCCTCCTTATTGCAAGTTCATACTTTGAGGTCCCACTTGCCAGTGGGTATTGTCTCTTGCACAGACACACACACAGACCCTCTTTTGAGAAAGATTTCAGCTTATAATGGGGTGATACTTGGAACTGTGATGTGCTTTGTCCTGAATTCAAGTAGAAGTGCTCTGCTGAACATGTAGTGACTTCCACTATAAGGTTAACAGTCTGAGAAGCAAGCAACTATTCTGAGATATTTCTTTTTAGACCGTTAAAGGAAAAATAAAAGCTGGAAAAGTGGACTGTCAAATGTACGCTCAAACCTGTCAAACTGCTGATATCAGAGCCTACCCTACTGTTAAGTTTTACCCCTACCAAGGAACAAAGGTAAAGTCTCTTTGTGTATACTGGTGAGCAGATACTTGTTAGTAGATGTATTTCTTTTCACATTAAGACTTAGAGACTATTTCTGTAACACATTAAAGTGCATTATTTAGGTATTCAGGATTATTCAATATATAGGTATTTAGGTTTAAACTAATTTTAAACTAAATTTTAAACTAATAAAACAAAACCTAAAATGTAGGCTTAACAAGAACCAGAGTTTAATTTTGCAGGGGTCTCATGTGACAGTGTTTTTCAACCTTTACCAATTCCACCACCAGCTACTAAAATCAGGCAGACGCTCTCTAAATGAAATGTGAGCAACCTAATTTTGGTTAAAAAGAAATATTCTTTTACTGTAATCACAGCATTTCATTAGAAGTTTGACTTAAATAATATATTTTAAGATAGAACACAACTAAATATTTTAATCAATTTTCTGTCTCGCTAAGCCATTTCAATTATCAGTGTGATTCTCTCTTGAGATTGACATTTCCTACTAACAGATTAGCAGTAATAAATTAAAAAATTGAAAAGTATCCAGACAGTTCTAGGAAATTGCCTTTATTCTTGTAAAACTATTAAATTTCAAAAGTAGTATAGTAATTTTTTTTTTAATATGTTAGTGCTGAAGAGAAAGTTTTCAATGCATTCTGATAGTTAAGCCAATTCTTTTAATTATACTTTTCTTTATTTAACTGAATCTCTGAGGGGAAGTGCTAGAAACCTTTACCCACACAATCCCATCAAATTCAATGAGACTTCTCTGTAGTAAAGAATAATGACTTTTCAGGTCTCAAAAGTAGTGACCCACGCTGACAGATTTAATGAACATAGATTACAAAGTCGCAGACTTTGTAATGACTGTCTATATTAAATACTTAGCTGAATAAATGTAAGAAAACTGTAACTAGTTAAGGTTCCTTTAAGGATCAAGACAAAATTTGTGTAGTTTATTGATATCTTTGTAGTATTGAAAGCTAGCAGCTAAGAGAGGTTCTTACTATAAAGACAATTTAGCATTGTTTAAAATGGAGACAAAAATATGAATCATAAATCAACCTACCAGAGTCATTATCTTCCTCCCTGCATTCCTCCTGAATATTACTTGAAAGAAGCAGATTTTCTATTTAGTGTAGAGCATAGGCAATATGTTACACAATTTATTTTATTTTTTTTTTAAGAAAAATGTTCATGGCGAATATATAGACAGCAGAGATGCAAAAGGTATTGCGGACCTTTTGAATGAAAAATTAGAAGCAATTCAAAATAAAGGAAAAAGAAAAAAATCTAGAAATAAGGTAAGAATACTTACTGTGGGGCTTTTTGCTGAAGATATAGTATTGTAAAGAATAGCCCTTTAAACTATGTTAATACTTGCTCTTTGTCTGTGAAATATCAAATGCCGTATCTTCAACAGTATCAGGAGCATTTTTCTTCCAGTCTTGTTTTGGTTACCATTATTTATTCAAACTCAGTTCTCCGTGTCCAGAAATGTAGCAGAGAATACTGCAGTTGCAACATCAGTTATGGCAAGATTTACCAGAATTTATAGATCCATGCATAAAGATAGGATACAATGCATCTCAACCGTATGAAGCTTAATCCTTAGACTGGATACAGAAAGCAGGCACCAAATTACAGAGGCTGATTAATGCAAGATTTGGATTAACATTTTAACTCAGAAGATACTAATACACAGCTGTTAAGAACTACCCTGAATTCTATTTAAGAAACATTTGTCCTGTTGAAAAATTAGTACCACAGAAAAACTTAATCACACAAAAAACCCCTCAATAATCCTGGGTTTTCTTTGTCCTTTCTGAATAACCTAATAGTTTATTTTCTTGTCCCTAGGATGAACTCTAAGTGGTACTGGAGGTAGATAAGATTCAGAATGTTCTGAAGCTGTGAATATAGAAGACACCGTGAGGAAAATATAAGGCTGGTTACATACATGACCGGACAGAAGAGATAAAAAGTAGTTTGAGTTCACAGGCATATGGGACTATATGAATTCTGTTTGAACTGTGGGGAGATGAAAGCATTTTGGTTGTGGTGGAGGCATTCAATGTTTCTGCAAATGAATTCTGCATGTCCCTCTTCTGATATACCAACTACTTTCTTCCTAGTCAAACATCAGCATTGACCAGGAATGGGGACTGTATCACTTTTACCTACCCATTTACTAGTTCCTTATATTTTTTTGTCTCTTTTCAAACACTTTTTGAATGTGGCACTCAGCCTGTGGCTGAATATGCACTCAAACCACTCTGCAATGCAGAAACAAAATGAGGGATTGTCTATTTGAAAGACAAACAGTTTTACCTGATGATTATTCTGCTTTGGGGTTGCATTATTGTCTAGTCAATTGCTAAGAAATAAAATCAAGAACTGGTAGCAAGACAGGTTTATTGAATTACATTGCTCCTGCCCTTGAGTGGATTACTATATTGTGGCACTGGTGGTAGTGCCTGAATGAACAGAACTTTGAAGAGCTTCTTTGGTTGTTTTCTTTGTGTGTATGGTTTTATTTTTTTTTAAATAATCAAAAAAAAAATCAAGGATTTCAAACTCAGTGTTTCATTGTCTTTCAAAATTTAATTTTGCAATAGAAGCATCTGCTTAAGTTATTAGGTCATAACTATTATTGTCTTTTTAAATACAAATGTATTCTGTGGACATATGTAACCTCTTTTGGTATTACCACTTTTCTTTTCTTTGCAGACAGGTTTCGGGAGGTTTGTTTGTTTGTTCTTTTTATATAATCTTCAGGCAAGCAGGATAGAAAGTGCCTTTTTTAATTTAATAACAAACACTGTACGATGCAATGTCTCTTCATACATCTTAATAGAATTCCCACTCTAGTGTAATATTTTTCATAGCTTCTCAATAGACAAGAAAAATTACAGAAGACGACAGAATGTCTGCTGCATTTCAGAGTTCAACATTGAAATGTTTCATGTTTTCAATAAAATGCTGCTGAGAACTTGTCAGGTGGACTTTTCTCCCTATTCTGTGTGTTTAGATTTGGCATGACTAGTCACTGTAGTGTGAGTATTGTAATTTTGTAAATACATTGTTATCTACAAGTAATTTATTTTAGAAAGAAGGCAACAAGAAATAAAAGGAAGATATTCTAGTAACTGTGAGACATTCAGATGCCTCTTCCCCTACATTCAGGATTTACCTGTACTGCTTTGCAGTTTTGCCCTGTATTAATCTGAGAAAGAAGAGGATGTATTACATTTATTTTTTAATAAAGTAGACCTTCCCACTCAACCACAGTCAGAAATGAAAATGTTGGTATTTTACAACTTTAATACAAACTGTTTTGCTTAACTGTAACTTCAGTTCCTACCTCCTCCCTTCTTCCTGGAGAATGTTATGGTTACATACTCGAGGATCCTACTGTTAAAAATCTAATCAAAAATAACCTAGTACAGGCATTTGTACAGTTTCTCATTTTTGCTAACAAGAACAGACTAGTGGGACAAAAAAAATGTGCTTCATAGCAGTCTCTTCTGTAATATGATGGTAACATGAGAACTTTCTGGCTTTACTATGGCCCTAGTCATATGTCAGCTTTTTGTAAGAAGTCACTTTATCACTTCCTTCTGGTTCAGTTGAAGCATATAGGTAACTTATGAAAAGACAACAGTACCACCTTCATCCAGATACCCTCTACACTGACTTATTTTGTCTGGACTGCTGGTTTTGGAACTCATTTAGGCTGTGTGGAAGATGATTTAGTATAAATATCAATAAAGTTCATTTTTAAGACTTCAGTCTGTATTACGATACTCTCTTTCCATCCAGATACTCTCTTTGCATCCACTTCTAACCTAGAGACCAAATCGATGTGTATGGGGAAAAAATGATCTTCAGAACAGAAAGAGAGCAAGCGAGCTGTAGATGTTGCAGGTTTCTAAGAAGTTTTTCAACTTCTCATGTTTGGGTTTTTTTTGCCAGCTGTCCTTTCTGATGGTGTTCAGTACGCAGCTTGGGGGGGAAGTGCAGCGAGTAATAAAGTCTTGCCTTTTTTCCTAGCTATACAAATAAATAAAACCTTTTATACACAGTTGTATCTCCAACATTTTCTACGTGAGTTTGTCCTTACATGATCCAATTTTTACTAATCAAGGGTTTAAGCTGGTTATTCAAGACACTTCTGGAACAAGCACTATTTTTAAATAACATATTGAAGTAGCTAGGTCCCTCACTTTTCTACTGTAAAATCATGGAGGTGTCAGCATTGCCTCATTCTTCAGTAATCAAATTACTTAAAGAAACAAAAAAAACCCCACTCGCCACCAAACTACAAAACTCACCTAGAATAATCAAAAGTCTTCTCAAAATGCAGTGAAGAATTGTACTGGTCAACAAATGTTTTGGAATATGCTCCCCCACCCCTAATGCCAAACATAGTTCAAAACAAATTTTAGTAACTGTTTTGATATTAATTTCATATTTTAAAAGAAAAACTTTCGAATTCACACATCTAAGCAATAAACCAAGTGGAAGATGAATCCAAAACAGTACATGAATGACTGCTCTTTATTCTTCTTCCCTTATCCTTTCCCAGCACTACCCTCTAGTGTGACTGTTCAACTGGGTGGACAACTGTGATGACCTGTGGGTTTTGACCGAATGCCACAAAACATCTCAAATCAAAGCAGGACACAAGCACCCTCCACAACCTCTGTTGCTTAGGACTTGCCAGGGTACTAAGTAAACATTGGCAGCTGCCAACTTTCACGAATTGCAAGCAGCAGACCATGAGGCTGGCCTTGTACCTTTTCCTTCTTGTGTAACTACACATCCACAAATAAAGGACAACACATAATAAAACAACATATGTGTATGCTGTACAATAGGTGGCATAGTACGTATGGAGATCTAATGGCTTTTAAACTGATCTCTGGCATCCTATTTTGCTTTAATTAAAAGGAGGACTTCTGTAGCTGTTTAGTGTCACTGAACTGATTAGCTATCATGCCTTAAGGTTCCCAAGACACATTTGGCTCCTTTAGATTCTATTGATGCTAAAAGGCATAGAGTAGAATATAGCAAAAGTTTCAAGTAGCATATTGGTTTCATATGGCCTGTAGTTGGAAAGATCATGTTTTGAGCAAACTTGGCAATTTTGATTTTTTTCAATTCATTGGCATGCTTAAACAAACAAACATGCTAAACAAACACTTAGCCAGCCTTCGCACTAGAGGATGAATTGGGAATTTGAACGGTGCCAGCAGGTGGCAGCAATGACTCGGGAGCTGGGTGCTGCAGGCCCGCACACAGCTCACATTCCACAAACAAAACAATCTGTAATCTGCTGTAGCTATATAGTAATCAATCAGGGTTTTTTTCCACTCACACCTACCTTTTCAATGGAAAGAGCTTCCTAAATGCACTGAACTTTTATTTTTTCCTTATGACAAACACAAATAACAGCGTATGGGGCCTTGTAATACATGAAGCTCTGTTTTGAAGGCCCAGGAAACTTCACACAGAACTGCAATTTCAGGATCACGTACAGATAACCAAAGACTAAACACTTCTAGGGAATGGTAGGGAGTATTCCTCAGTAATTTACTACTTCAGCTACAGGCCTGCTCTTACCTGTTTTGGGGGTTCTTGTTTCTAACTTCAGCAGTGTTGTTCTGTGCCTCTTTCTCCCACCTTCTCTTTGTCAGCTTCATAGATGAAGCACCACAAAATCCTCAGAGCCGAAGGCAGGATTCTTCAGTTTCTGGCAGCTAAAACACAGTCCATTTTGTTATTACAAACCGATTCCTGTTTTGTTATTACTTCAGTACCTTAGTGGAAATACTGGGCTAGGATCGGTGTCTAGCAGAATCTTGTGTGGCCAATTTCCAGTTCTGTGTCCTGAACAGGGGGAGGAATGAAGGATGGCCTGGATTTTCCTAATTATTGTGCAAAGTTACACTGTATCTGCACCGACTTAAAACCCCCATACTAAAACAGAAGTACTCCTTTCCACTTGTATATCTTCACATTAGGACACCATAGGACTCAAGCACAGAGATAGTGAAGCCCAACTTATTTTTTTCTTTTTGCCTGACTCAAGGTGGTAGTGGGGAAGTTGACCAATGTCTCGTATCATCAGTTACATCAATGGAAAACACATGCAATTACCATTTCATTTTTTAATACTGATGACTTCAGTACCAACGAAAAAAGTTTCACTTAGAGCACAAACTCTTGTCCTTTACTAGGTGATGGCAGTCCCACAAGTATCAGATGAATGCTGTTCTGATAACACTGCATTTGCGCGTTTCAACTTTGTGCCAGAAGCCGCTCAAGTGGCACCACTCAACCTTACAGCAGCATAAGGCAGCACTGCCCCTGAATTGAATATCCCACCTTCTGCCTTGCTCACACCCCCATGGTGGGACAGCTTCTGATGCAGTTTTATACTGCAGTAGATAAAAGAACTCAAACTCACCTAGTAAAAGTGGTGATGGCACATAATACAGATACAATCCTTAACTTTTAGATTTTGAGTTTTATATTCTAGGAACCAACAGGTCCCCTTCCCAGAACTAATCACACATCATTGTTAGCTTTAAGAGAGGAGGTTACTATACACCAGGTTAACAGGAAGCAATCAAGATATGCTATTAATTTTCAGACCTCCTTGGATTTTTTCTTTATGTAGTCCACTTAAGAGAAGACTATGGAAACACCAGGAGATTTTTCCTGAGGAATGTGTTCTACTTCTTGGAAGAACTTTGCCACAGCACCACCACCATCTGCTGGACAAAACTGGCTCCCTATCTCACACAGCACCGTGTGTTGAAAAGCAGCTGGGAAGAAGGTGGGACAAGTGCATGAAAGATTATTCACATGTCACATAATCTTCATGAGCATATGCAGGGGTGTCAACTTTAATATGCATTTCACAGGTAATGAGGAAGAAGGTCGTCCTTCAGACAACATGACCCCTTGGACAAAGGACTGTTATCAGTTAAGAAATTTTTCTTGTTATCTTGCTAATTAGAGCAGGAGTCCCTGCCTCCCCTAGGGCCTCTGCTGAGAAGCATCCTGTGCTAAATGGGCAGGCTTGTCACTCTGCCAGGTCGCACAAGGTTTAGAGCAAGATTACCCTTTAAGGGTTCTTTGTGTACATGGTAGTCCTGCTTTACCTCAAATTCCACAGTGCATTCTACTGCCACTGACCTGCAGAGCTGTCCAGAGGTCCTGCTCCATTAGAAGAGACAAACTGCAAGGTAGAGACATGACAGGCATGCTTACACCGCATGCAAAGCTGGCAACCTCTAACAGAGTAATTGCTGCAGAGCAAGCACAGGGCTTAGCCTCTGATCAAGAAAATGGGATGCTGTAAGACCTAACTGCTCCACCACACGGATTAGACACAAGTACATTTTAGTCACTTTATTTGTATTTATATACATTACATTTTGATTCTCCAAGTAGTCAAGGCAGTTATTCTCAAATAGTTTAGTACATCAATTTTATAAAATACAGCTGAACCAAAGTAGATTAGAAATACATACATTATAGTACATTAAGTGCTTTGAATAATGATTAGTCTGGCCATCTGCAATTCATTTGGTTTTGGTCACTCTCACAGAGGACAGTGCACTCCATGGGTAACTCCTCCAAGCCCAGCAGAGCTACTTAACCAGCAAGAGTCCTTCATGTGCTTTTGGGGGACAGAATGCATCACTAGGCCACTAAAAGGCATTCTGCTGTCTACATAACGACTCAAAGCAAGTCATCACTTCTGACTGGGACAAGACTTAGATGTTTATCACAAGGCCTCAGATCAAAACAACAGAAGAGCCAGTGTAGCTCTCAAGAAACGCAGTCCTCATGTTTGCAACTCAGATTTGCTTACACATGTGTTCTAAACCTGTGTTAGAAAGAAACTCTAATCAAAGGGCTCATGTAATACCTAGGCTGTTCCCCTAGGACATCCTTAGGCATGCTGCAGGGACACAGACATAACAGCCCCACAAGGAGCTCTCTCAAAGATCTCTTCTGCATGAAGTATTGCTCTCCTTATGAGACAGTCAGCTTTGTAGCAATTAAAATGCCAGGACAATTATTCTGAAAAGGGAACGTTTGAGAAGATCTGTTCAACTGCTGGAATTTGAACTAGAAACGCTTACAGCTTTATGTCACATGGCATCCAAAGACGTCCCAATTCCAGTTGATACTGCAGTTACTGTGTTACCCATGACTAGTAGTTTGCTATTTACTCCAGTCTAGTCAGGACTAGTCTATCAGCCACATCCTGACCCAACTCAGGATCACTCCTGCAAATCTCTCCAACTGCTATAACTTCAGTCCAAGAAGATCACAATTTATATGCTCGGGCTCCGCATTCACAGGCTGCAAAACAGCTGGCCAGTGGTAGGATCTCTCACTTTTACAGCGCTGAGGGCCTCATGCTGTCACGTGCAGGGGAACATTAGCTACAGTCAGATGATCATGTTGCTTTAGAGCCATCTGCTTGGGACTCTGGAATATGAGCAGTACAGAGTAACCACGCATCACTGGGGTAAGGGTTACTGGTGACAGGACAGGGCTAGCACATCAGAGCTCTACATTAACCTAGTGCAGATGCCATGACACTACCCATATTCATGCTCCATCAACCAATCCACATACTGATAAAGGTGGAAGATAACATAACCAGCTGCTGTTGGGTCACCTTAGCTGGTCAGGCAAGTCAAGTTTTTTTTCCCTGTAAACTCTAGGAGGGGAAGGAGGAAGGACACATGTAAACTTTAACTGAGACTGGAACAGATTCAGGCTGCGTGGCATACTCATTCACATCAAAGGACCAAGACAGAAGGTAGAAACCACAGAAGTGAGAGTAGCATTGAGCTGACGGACTGGTTGGTTCCTCATTACACAAGGTTTCACACACAACTAGCCATCCTAGGAGTACATTTCAACATGGGAGGCAAGATGTGTCCCAGAGGTGGTCATCCATACCTGATGTACTGTGTTGGACCAAAGGGATTCTGGTCCAGAGGAAGCAAGCAGCACTGTCGTCTTTCCACAGCACACATCACCACAGCCTTCAATACTGCACCTCCAAAAACTATGATTACATGGTACAATAGCAAGTGAGAACACTTTTCATTTCTGCTGCTTCAAGGTCAGCATCTTTGCTCATTCTCCAGTAGGGCTTTGCAATGGGGCGGTGAAGACTTCTTCCAACACAAATGACTGTTGCCTCCTGGCAGCTCAAACCTGAGTGGCACTGGTTGTTTTTGGAGCCAACAGTTCAGTTCTCACTGCTGGCATTTTCCTTTCTCAGCGCTGCCCAGCTGTCTGTCAGTCCTGAACAGAGCCACCATCATCTGCTGCAGAATAAAATACTGAACACAGGAGTGAACAAAACGAAGATTGTATCACCAGGCAACTAGTCAGAATGAGCAAGTGATCATAAAGAGCTATACCGTCCCAGATTCCATGTTCTTTTGAAGTCCTTCCATCAGAGACTGGAAGCCAAAGAACAGTATTCTTGCCTCTTAAATTCACAAAAACCCCTCTTATTTACTGGCCTATGGTATAATAAAGCTAAAAAATAAACTCATCACCTACAAAACCAGGTAAAAAGTTAATAAAAATGGAAAGAAGTGCTTATTTTCATGACAGAGATTCACAGATCTCTGCACATCTTATCCATCATATGAGATGCCTGTTAATTCAGGTTTTTCTTTTTACAGAAGACAGCTACATTCATCTCAGTGGTGAAAAAAAACCAAACCAAAACCAAAACTCTAATAATACTGCTGAAGAGACAGGTTTTTCCATTGGGACTGCACAGTGTGATGAGATCTGGATGCTCATTCGCATCAGCACATCATGAATGCAAGAAAAACACTCTCCTGGCAAAGTTTCACCATGAGGTAAATAAATCGTTTGAAAGTCTTGGCAAATTGAAATGGATGTGAAGTGATCTGCTAGGAATGATGGTTTCATTAAGGAGAAAGTTGTCATTCTGAGGCAGTATGCTTCATTTTATCCAGCAACTTAGTGCCTTCTGCTAAGAAAAGGGTTAATCAGCTCCACAACTATAACTACTCCAGTATTGTTAAATTAAAGGGAATATTTTTTAGTTACTTGTTTCCAGGGATTTGGGAAGCATTCAGATCAGAGTACTGTTTAGGATTGAAGGCATATGTTTTGGGTTTTGCAGTATGCTGATGACTGACAACCCATTTTTATGGGATTCAGCTAAAATGAAATTATGACAGATAAGGATGGAGTTGTACTGCAGTAATATAACTTTTAAAATGTAGTGATACAGCATTACAGCTGTGGAGCTGCCTTTAAAAAAATTACTGCTTACAGAACCCAGGAAAAATTGAAGCTACAGAGTGTAAGCAGGACAAGTTATTCATGGATCCTAAACAGGTCAACTACAGATCACTGCAACAAGAGCAGAACTCAGGAATTAACTTCATTCTTCTCTCACCCACCCACACACTTGGCGGAGGGTTTATTTCACATTTGCAGTAGCATGCATCCTCTACAGAAACATGAACTGCTCATATTCAACACCATTTAGGCAGCATAAGACTTAGAGATGCACTTCTACACCATCATGAACTGGATAGTATCTGTTTCAATGCTCTTAGATGGAGATAGCATCACCTTCCCTACAGACAGAGAGAAAGTCTCTTATCAGTGCTGCTCAGTGGTACCTTTCAGCTTAGATCCTTAGTGAGGCTGGTTCGCTTATCAGCATCCAAGAGAGGATTAAAGTGCAACGAGCAGATTTCATGCTTCACAACATGACAAACATGGCCAGTGTAGAGACGGAACTGCAATCCTCTTGCTTGCTGCTGGACAGACCGCAGGACGAGAGTGGCCTATAATGTCATTGTCCTCTTGTGCTTTCCCAATATGGGCTTTAGGTTAGCAATTCAGGCCCAGTCCCGTCCAGTGGTCTGGCACCATCAGGAAATACTTGTCCATAGCCTCACAAAACCTGGTGCGGTAGAGCTCCGGAGAGACCACAGTTGGCATCTTCCCTAACGTGTAAAAATCAAGAGCAGTTAGAAATGGGCTAAAGAGTAGTCTGTGGTACAGACAGATGTCACATGAGACTACAAAACCAGACAGGATAATCATGAAAGCACACTGTAAGGGGTCTTGGAACCAACAAGCATTATCAGCTGCCTTTTTTTGTTGTTGTTGTATAATCTTTATTTTAAACCTTTAGGAAAGACGACAGATCAAGGTCTGGTCCCCTAACACTGAACTGAGATATCTGCAGTTGGAAGAACCATCTAGGCTTTTTACATTAGCCCTAACAGGTTTGTTTCATTTTCTCTTCTTTACAGGTCTTTGGCGTTTTCCAGGAGAGATGCAAATTTCTCCTATGAAGAATTTCACTCTATGGACATTCTCCAAATACTTGAGCAATGGTATATCAGGTGTACCCCTTCCCCTCTTTTTCCAGTCCCTCTAATAACATACAGCTAACACTAGACAATGCTGCACAAAAGGTACCTGCTTTTACAAAGGGAACTCCTCAGCTCCTCAAAATATGGACAGTAGTCTATCATTTGATAATAATTCCTCCACACTAACAGCTCAGAGTATGTCTGATCTTCTGGACTCAGGAAACAGCTTCCAAAACAAGGCAGCAAGGTTTTTTGCTAGTATCTCTAAGTATGACTGAGTTTGTATGTGAGGAGTTGGTAGCTCAGAAACAAAAGAACAGTCGGCTAAGTAGACAATCTTTACCCCATTCCCAGGAATTATAGTACTTAAAGGGTCACTCATGGGGCTAGATCAATGTATTAATTTTTCTGAAACTCGTTATTCTTTGCCTTGTTCTGGACAATTTAATCTAGTGTTACAAATCCACGCAGTGGGGAAGTTGCGGCTTTATTAGCACAGTTATTGGAAGCTTCCAGGTAACACGGAAACATAATCAAAAGTTTTGCTTTCATTCTGGTCTTACCTTGTCCTCCCAAGATACCAGTTGACTTCACCACCATTTCAAGCTTTTTATCCCAGGTAAAAGTGCGAATATAGTCTGTTGCAATAAAAAAAAATCCACACACAAACATGTCATATCTGCTATAACCCAAGTAACACTGTCCTAACACTTTTTACTTCATGATATGGAGGACTGGAAACACAACTAGCGACCTTGATTGGAAGGGGGTGCTGCAAGGAGAAGACTTCAGAGTTGTTTCCAAGCCCCATTCAGAGACAGCATGCTGAGTCATTACAAGCATATGAACATTTTGGTCTGCAAAGCTGAAGCTGCAGTAAATTAAGTTTTTCATTACTGGATATTATTATCTCCTAACATTTGATTATAACTCTAATTATACAATTTTGAATTTACTGTTTCTAGGTTTACAAAAGGCCACCATAACTACCCACATGTTTCACCTCAGCTGTGCTTTACACAAAACCCATCCAGATCTGCCAATCTTAAGACTTATCAATTTATCTGAGTATTTTTTGAAAACACTCCTTAGAGTGCTTTGGGACTGATACCATCCGTTTGTGCACTAACTACTCTCACTTCATGCCCCAAAGCTCAGAGCCCCACACAACAGGGTCTACAAATAAAGCCTCTGCAGCTACTCACAGACCTAACTTACTTTTTTCCTGTATCACGTTAGGATGTAAAATAGGTAGAGCGCCTGACATCAGATTCAAACTCAATCCAAGCTAATGGTTTTTAGTTCTGCACACACACACACACACCCCGATTTAACTTAAGTACTTCATAAATTCTCACAGTATGATTTACAGAACATTGTGATAGCCTGATACATCAGGTATGCTCTCTCTTCTTGGAGATACTTGTATTAAAGAAGCTCCTTCAGATCATGAACAGCTGTTCTCACTACAGTGAAGGAACTGTTAGCTTTAATCATCATATAAAATACACTCTTTAATCAGGTAAGACTTTCCATAGGACAGCAAAAAGTCACACTTACAGAAGGAGCAGCATCTCATTACCCAAATATTCAAGAGTCTACAAAACTAGAAAGTAGTAACAACTTGCAGTTTTTTGTAGCTGGGACTTCAGTTCTCAACTAGAAGTGTTACTGAAATGGCTTTCAAGCTTTATCAGAAAGAGAGTAATCCAGACCTCCTGGCTTGAGATCTCACCTAAACCAGAAGAAAGCAGTTTGACCAGCTGAAAGTAAGAAAATAAAACAGATAACCTACCAATGATCCCAACGACCAGCTCATTGTTGGTATCATCACGACCCACCAGTAGGGAATAATCAATGATGAGGTGGCTGGAGAGGAACTGGGAATCACTGTGTATGGAAGCTCTCAGCACAGCCTTGCAATGGGAACGGATGTACAAAGGATTGTCCCGGACCATCTTTAAAAGGTTCTCATCCAGCAGGACTACGTCACAGCTTTCCTTTCCTGTATCTGTTTTAACATTTCTATTCCGAAGGGAGCCCTTCAGGTCAAAGACCTGCAAATGGAGAACAGCACTACTTTGTTCCATTGTTCTGAGAGGTTAAAGACTTCAACATACCTAACTGCAGTGTTTGAGAAGGCAGCATGGCAGGGCAACTCTTTCCTTCTCTGCAGGAGGAAGACAGTTAAAATAACATTTTTATACTACAAAAATGAAAGTTTCCTGATTGGAGAGTCGTATGCAAGCCTACATGAAAGCTCTAACCACTCTTAGTTCACAAATTGTGGGCAAATTATTTCATTAATATTTAGCCTAATTTAAGGGGAAAAAGGTGTCCCTATTTTTATATCGTATGGGTAAACTCAAGTTTTCCAGCCAGAATCTACAGACTCAAATGTTCACAAAAGTAAAGTTACTGAAGAGGAAAGCAGGTTTTGCACGAAGCACCGTTTAACGTCTGTTGGCAAGGCAAGAGACAGAACAAATTTAGGTTGGAAAGGATCTCTGGAGGTCTCCAGTCCAATGTCCTGCTTGGAGTAGGTCCTGTTGCAAAAGGTTGTTTAAGCCCTGTCCAGTCAAGATTTGACCAACTTCAGGGAGAGTCCACAGTCTCTTTGGGTCTCTGTTCTAGTGCCTGACCACCCTCATAATATAAAAAACAGATAAACAAAAAGAAAACCCACAACATCCTTTACATCCATCTAGAATTCCCTCAGTTCACTCTCTCCTACAAACATCCCGTTTGAGGTCAGGCACTGGGAGGGAAGGTGGAAAGAATTGATACTATCTAGTTTTAGAAGTGACATTTGTTTGAACTTTCTTTTCAGCATCAACTTTGTATTTGAAGAGAATTTTCTCCTCAGTCATTTTAAGGTCTTCATTGTACTGCCTCCTAAAGGTCATTTTTCTTTTACTAAAAGCAAGACTGAACTCAAAATCTTGTCCCACATATGAAGTGGTTCAGAAGAGAGAACCGCAGGTTCAAAACATTAGTTTCTCCCCCAGTAGACAGTAGCTCACCACCTCCATCAATGAGGCTCTTCCTCTAAATCAGTCTGTAATCTCAATTAGTTCTTCTAAAAGCTTTGCAAAAAGGTTTCATATTTTCCTAATTAGGTTGGCATTGCATTCTCTCAGACACCAGAGACATAGGGACAAATAAGACTTCTAAAAACTGAAGCCTGCACTACAGCTATCTGAACTTGCCAATACAGGCATCAAGTTACGAAGGATCACATAATAAGGAAACAGACATACTGACATCTTTGAGCAGTGCTAGATATATACAGCACATGTAAAGTTAAAAGTTACCTAGACAGCTACTGGTAATTCTGCTTTTGCTCCCAGTCAGAACTGCACTGCAAGGGAACAGAAAGCTTAGTTCTTACCTGAGCCATTTTCCTGCCATAGAAAAGATTTTCCATGACAAGCAGATCCAGTTTCTTTTCAGTATTGTTTTGAGAGTTCTTGTATCCAATTCGATATACCCCAAGGATTTTGGCCAGTGCTGTGGGTTTCTGATGAAGAGAAGACATGGGGTAAGGTCTCTGTATACAGGCAAACAGCAGTCAAATACTAGAGGTGCCACTGTACTGACTGGGTATTACAGCTTAGAAGCTCCAGTAAAATTTCCACTTCTCATCTTAAAAACACATTATTAGTACAAGTCATACCCTCTGACATTTCTTTTACTTAAATGAAAGGGATTAATGAAAACTGTTACTAGTCTGTAAAACATAGAACACTGCTTAAAATAAAAGGTACTTTAAAAAAAATACCTTCTGCTGAACTGCATTAATGATGTAAGTGAAGTAGTGTGGAGCAAAGTCGAGAAATGACTGGACTTCCAGACGAGGCATTTGCTTCAAGATGAATCTATCATCTGTTTTAACATCAGACAGAGGCAGTAAGTGACATATTCTTTGCAAGTTCTTTAAGACTGTCACACAGCTGAAGTGGTTTGAAAAATTAAAGGACTAGAATTCATTTAAGTCCTTAAGTATAGAAACTTATTTCTAGAAACTTTTTTACTTCATATATTCTGAATTTCAGCCTTTCTGGATTTCAGCCTTTTAGCAAATCAGGGGGAAGAGACTGCCTAAGTTAGATTTACCTCAGCTATATGGGCCCCATACAGACAACAAAAAAAACTACAGACCATTCTATTCCAGATGCATTTTAAATAGGGGCCTAGAATCAGTCACAGTTAAAAAAAAATCCTATAAATCAACTATAGCATGTGGGATTATAAGAAACAGTGGTTTTAATAGCCAGTTTTTCTTGAATTATACTCAAGTCTTTGTTTTCTGAAGCCTGCCTAAGCGAGTGCAACCCAGCTGCTCAACTAGACTCCCTAGCTGCTGTTACTGAAAAACAGACTACATTTTGTTATCCTGCACGTACAGAGAGACAAATTATCTTATATTGAAGACCCCAGAACAGCCAACTTAACTTTCCATTCTGAGTGGCCACTTCACAGCCAGCAATCCTCTGGCTAGAGTTAATCAGAAATTAAATGACACAATAACCACCACCATCCCCAAATAATACCTTCTAATTACAAAGGAGAAAGAAGCTGCATTTACCCTCAGTCACATAGAATGCAGCTCCAGATTTGCCACCTCGTGCCTGCCAGGGCATCGAGTGAGAGAGGGACTGGATGAAGTCCTCTTCACTGCTCCCCAGTATCACTTCACGCATCTTGTGAAATTCACCAGCATAATAAATTCGGCAGTAGAACTTGGCATTCGCATCAGAAAACTCTGCAAAAAAAGGTCTTCCACAGTAACAGCATGCAATACTCAACTGACTACTTGAGATGACAGTTGGAGATTTTACCTATTTCTAGAAGAATATTATTGTCTAGAAGAATATTAAGAATATTAAACATCTCTCATGTCTATTGTACTTTGGAAGTTCAAACCATTGCGATTTCAATGGAAAACTTACAGGAAAGTCAAACCCTTCAGGTTAGCTCACAGTATATGCCCTGGAAAGTGTCCAGACAAAAGATCAATTAAAAAAACAAGTTTTATGTGGTATTTTTGCTACAGAGATTGATTTACAGTAAGTAAAAATTGCATTGCTCTGTTCTTGATTTGTTTTACCTTCCTGCCCAATTCAAAGAAGAAGTAATTATTAACGTCAAGATTTCCATTACATTTCCACGAAGAAGGGACTCTGTCAGCTTCGAGTTGTTATTTACAACTACTTACGTAGTTCCACATGGGGATTCACCAGCTGTTTCTTCTGTCCATCTCCTCCATCTGCATCATCTAAAGGCATAAAGGGACCATTCAGTCATGGTTGTTCATTATTAATACTGAGAAAGCCATGTAAGGTACTACTTGTAAACTCACATTACAAGAAATTTTATTTTTCAATAATACAGAGAGAACTATAAATAGGGAATTATGAGATACAGGTATAAGTGTATGATATAGTATGTGTGCTAGAAGGGCACTTCTGTTCATGGGACACGTAAGTACAAGCTTTCTCTTTGTTTTCTCTTCATTCATTTTCCATGAAATGAAACAATGAAAGTTAAACAGGAAGTGAGGAAGAGAGACTGGGCTGCTTACCTAGAGTCAACTCAATCCAAAGGCATTCAAGCCCAGACTATTCAGTGTTCCTATAGTTACCAGGGTTTGAAAGACCCTATTTCCCTTCTCATAAAGCAAAGCAATGTCTTTAGGAGAAACCTACTTTTGATGCTCAAATCATGCATTTCCAATGCATGCTGAATAATCTTGGACTGTTGAAGAGGTAAAAGGAGGAGTGTGTTCTGGGTTTCACAAGTATGGAAGAGGTTTGGGAGAAGGAACAGTCCAAGACAGAAGATGGACTCAATAATGTTGTACCTTGAGGCTCTGCTCCTTGGTTTTCTGCTCCCTCTTTGCCCATCTGTCCAACCTGGTAGTAGGCACTATCAGCACCCCGTAAGGTCTCCTTCTTCTGGGAAGATAAGTCTGGGCTTTTCCCTCCCGTGCCACGGAAGAAAGACAAAACGCCAGATGGTTTCTTTGCTACAGTGAAAAGGAATAAAGAAGTTTGTCTTGCCATTACCACAGGCAGTTTAATGAAAGCATGACTCATATGAGCATTCTCCATTTGTTGTTCTAACTGGATAAATTATGTCATTTAACTGTAACTCACTATTTTTTAGGCAACCAAGGTCCATTAGGTTAGCTGACTGAGTGTTCCGAGTAGCAGTCTGGAAACATTTGAAAACTGTGAATCTTTAACATAGTAAGAAACTCACTTCTCCATTTCAAAATGTTTTATTTGCCATCTTTTTAAAGAAGGCAGTGCCAAAAGAGGTCAGAACATACTCTGGGCATCATAACCCATTGAACAGTCTAGACTCAAAAAGAACCCAAGGTCCACTACATTGTAACGTATTAAATCAGGGATTGATAGTCTGACCTCATAAGAATCAGAGAAAGCCATCACGGGCACAAATTTAAAAATAATAATAAAAAAAATAAAAAAAATATAATCAAACACCACCATGTTCTACATCAAGTCAACTCTATGGCTAATTAAACTTTCAACTCAGAATGCATTTTCATTGTTCTAACTTAACTTTCACAAGAGCTAAAACTGAGATCTTAGCTGAAATCAGCATAATGGATACAATTTTGGCAAAATGGTCTTACACTGCTCTGGTTCTGCACCACGATTTGAAGGACCCACGCTAGCCTCAGGCAAGCGGACAGGGCTATTGCTCTTTGGTTTGTTGTCTGACATGCTGGAAAAAAAAAAAGAGTCATGAGGCCAACAAACATTGCCACCTGAGACACTATTGCTTTACTCCTGTATATTTCTTTCTTCTCCATGCCTAACACTAAGTACTGCTAAAGGAAGAGGATACAGTTTAAAGCTGCAATGGTGTGAATCTCTCCAAAGACACCCTCGTCCACCTCAACCAATTAGGTGATGGAGCCAGCACAGCCCCAGACGTGAAATGGAAACTCAGATACTGCAAGTATGTGTTGATTATATGGAATGTGTCAGATTCCAGCAGAAAGCAGAGATCCTAACAAAGGCATATTTTGAGGGCTCTTCCCCATCCTTGTTTTGGTTTATTCACTACTATCACTGTGCCTTCACACTATGTACTGAAGTTCCTGCATATAACCTGTTTGTCTGTAGTCCTTCTTCAGAACTGTTCTTCAGAGATGCTTTAGACAACTCATCCAGGGCATTTCTGTACTCCTTGCAGCTGAAGGGAAAATGAAAATAAATAAATAAATAAAGAAGAGTCAGATGTTCTCTGGGAGTCTCTGTAACACCAACCCAAAGAGTCAGTTCAGAGACAATCATAGGAAACAAAAACAGAGTAAAAAACCTCTCAGTTTTTTCTTACAATTAGAATTTAGTTCCCTTAGAACAGAAACTGCTCTAGAGCATATTGCAGGAAAAATCCCCCTTGTTTCTCCCCCTCCCACAATTTAAGAACACAGATCTTTAAAAGTCTGCTGTCTTGTGACACACAAACCCCAAGATTTACTGAAACAGATGGTTTGGAGAGCTGAGTAGTAGCAAAGGTAAGCAAGGAACAGACTGCAATATGAATACCTAACTGTTGCTCCCTAGCTCAGTTGTACTTCCTCCAGGCTGAAGAGCTGAGCAAAATTTAGTTGCACTTCTTTCTCCAACAATATCACACTATAGGGAACACTACACAACTAATTCATTTTTGTGTACTAGAGTTCAGCAAGAAAAGCCCAAAAAACAGATGCAAGTTGCAAAATCTGCTTTCCATATCTCAGTAGTAAAAGGAGAGAACTTCATCTTGGGCAGAATCTCTCAACACAGCTGAGTGAGGAAAGTGTCATGCTTGTTCCCTACTATTAGGATTTCAACATCCCTTGCAGAGAAATGCTGCAGAAGTACAATATGTGTCAGATGAACAGCAAAATCACACCAGTACCTGAGAGCAAAAGCTATGATGGAGCTTGGTTCTTTCTCGCAGACTGCAATAGGTACGCGTTCATGCTCATACATTAGGTAGTGCTTATCTGGATCACTAAATGAAAACAACATAGGGAGACAGTTAGTAGATCGTAAGAGTTTGTGGAAAGAAAAGGTTAAGTTTTGGTCAAAATCCAGATCTCATCACTGCACTCCCAGGCACAAGCTGCAAGTCTCAGCATGGAACCAAAGCTCCTCAGATCAGCTTCTCCCAAAAGACACATTCATAGCTATGTGGTTAAATCTAAATGGTAATGTGTTAGGGCAATCAGCACTTCAAGCAAGCTGCTTATAACAGAAGACCAGCTCCAAGTTAGAGTAAGTGTCTATTTCTGTTTAGCAGCCACTGTTTCTAACAGCATCGAAACCTTCCTGAGTTTGACTGTCCTGCAGCATAGGCTGCAGAGTAAAGTTAGGGGATAAACCTGGACTCTTTTCTGAACAAGCAGTTTAGCACAGAAAATTCCACAAAGCCTCCTGGGTTTCTGTAAGATTTTCTTTTACTTATCTGTAGAGTCCAGTCATTTAACTTTTACCTCATTAGCCCATGACCTCCAGTACTACCCTGGGGGTAGGATTCAGAAGTTGAACTCCGGCTGCCAAACATTAGGCTCACATCAAACGAGAACACTACAAAGCACACAGACCAAGTAGCTGAAAGACTTTCCAGCCTGCCCATTTTCACATGAGAGGGGGGCTTGAGAGCACATGCAGTAGCCATGGAACCTGACCTACACCCAGACAATGCCAATTTGAGTCCAACCCTTGGAAGAGGTCTGGAAGCAAAAACAAGAGGCAGGCATGTAGCTTCAGTAAGTCTTTGCTAAGGAAGGACATTTCTGCTCCCTCCCTGCAACAATGAAGGCACCTTTCTCCTCCTCTCCTCCACCCCTTCCCCTCCCACAAGAGTTCTGAGGAGTCATGCCTGCTAGGAGAAGGAAAAATTGATAATGTATATGAACAAGGGTGGATCATTAAAAAGAAAACTGGGTAACCTACAAACACCTATCAGGGTCACAGAAAACTTCTTGCCTTGAGGAAGTTCTGTAGCTTATTCAGAGGCTAACTGAAGTGACGAGTTAAATTATATACCAAGCAAAGAAAGCATGCACAGCTCTGCAATTTGACCAGGTCAAATTGTACATCATATATATTATGTAGTACTTACAAGGGAAATGGAATGGGGTTATAGTTGTTTCCAGGCAAAAAGTTAGCCAAAATAGCTTTCATAGTAGACTTCTCCTTCACCTGGCTGTCTGTAGATCCCAGTGAGTGTCCATCAAACACATCTGTAAGAGAGGTAAGTTAAGTCTGTGTGACAATATCAATCTTCAAGATGTAAATTCAGAAGGGAGGTTGCAGACCACAGTTACCAGATTTGCCATTTCCTAAATGGATCTCTCACACATTTGCCACAAAGCAGCAAGAGAAAGAATAAGAGATCACAACTGAACTATACCTTCTGAGCTGCTTGTTGTATCCTGTTCAGACAGTGTGTTGGCACCAGTCATATGCTCTGATACAGCCTCTGGAGGGGTGGGCAGCTGAAGATGGGTGGAGCCTGAGGAGCTCTGACTTGATAAAGTAGTCAGGAAGCGATCCTCTGTGAGTACAAGGACAGTAGAAAGCATTTTACATGGCTGTCAGAAGTACTACTGCTTGCTCCCAGGCCAAGTTATCACCACTGTCTACTTTCAAGAAGTTTCTACTTAGAAAGCAGGTAAGGCCACCCAGAGCAAAGGAATGAGCAAGATGATCAACATAGCACATAACCTCCAGAAGATGCATACACTTCAACTACTACCTTCAGTTCCCACAAACTCTCAGTATGCCTCACAGGTAAGAGGTCTCAGCACCCATAGCCACTTCACAGAAGAGGCTAGAGGCATTCCCCAAATTCCATGTAGCTATTCAGGTATTTAGAAAGCTTCTGAAAGTTTTCAAACTCAAGTTCAAAGGAAAATCCTTGCTGATCTATTTAGTACCACTAGTAATTCAGCTTCAAATTAGAAGCAGACTTTGCTTTTTACAATAGTAAGCTAAAAATCAGGTTATTCCTATCTGAGACAATGGGGACTCAAAATTTCTCTTAATTATCAAATTTGACAAAGGCTCCCAAGTTACGTCAGAGAAAGAGTTATAGCAAGCTTCTTTTGGTAGCTTAAGAAAAATAAATAAACAAACAAACAGACCTTTCTCTCCATTTTGCAGTGCTGGAGCAGCATTACGTGGGGAAGCATCCACGCTACTGATCTAGGTAGAATAACAAAATATCAATGTTGATGCCAAGCTCTTCATAGCTGTATTCCTTCCTCTGTGGCACACTTGTAAAAGCAGATGTACCACAACACAGCACTTTCACCCACTGCACTCTCACTGTAACTACTACTACATGAAAAAGACAAAGCGACAACAACCCAGCTTGACAAGATGGTTACAACTGCTATCATCTCTGCATGCCATTTAAAGACTACACTTTCCTCTATATAAACCTACTCGCTGATAGATCAAGGTTAAGTGTGTTTTAGCATCTAACAAATATGTGCTAAGTGGAAAGGACATGTATGCACGTAGCACAGCAAATCCAGGGTCTCATGGGGTTTCTTAGTGCACCTTGCTAGTCTTAGAACTATTGGGAAGTCAGCCTCTCTGTATGATGCTTATATTGTACTGCCTTGCAGTCTGGACCTTTTCTCAGAGTACCAGCCCCCCAAAGGGGGAGGGTCAGCATGCTGGCAGCTGTACGCTTAAACAGAGCTCTTGAAGCAGCAGTCCAAAATCATTTATACATCCCCTCAGCCAGTTCCCACAGGACACATCAGAGAACAGAGATGAACCTGCAAATTCATTATCAATCCTTCCTGTGTTTTTTGCTCTGCCTCTCTTGGTAATATTTGCCTTTTGTTTTTCACAAGGGACAAACCTAATGGGCAACAACCTAGGGTCTAATGAGGTGACCTCCTTCCTACCTCGGCATACACCTGACAATGAGCATGGCTCTTCACTGTCAGTATTCTGACTACACAAACAGCACAGAAAATCATCAAATCCTATTAATACTTAGTCACCTGTGTAACATGGCTCTTGGTTCACATCTTTATGAAAAGATACACATACTAACATGCAATTAAGGCTTTTATAGCTGAAAATTACATGATACAGTAAAACAAGTTTATTAAGGGAACTGAAGCTAGTCTTAAGACTAATGTGTTGTCCCAGGGGAAAAAAAAATAAAACAAATGTTTAAATGGCTTCTAGCCTGCTACTCGTACCTTGCTTTCTTCACCTTGCCTCAGTCTTCCAGGGCTGGGTGGTACAGATGGACGTTTTCTCCCTTTCTCTTGTTGGAAGAGATCCTGCAATCTTAAAAACAAAACAAACAACAACAACAAAAAAAAAAACAACAAAGAAAAAGTAATCAAAATCTAGGTTACAGGTATTAGCTGTGAAAGGCACAAATTCTGAAGTTTCTCCACACTAGAATACAGCCAAGCACGTATTCTTTACTGCAAGGTCAGATGGTTGCTAACATGTGCCAAAGCTGTGTTTCAAATGGCCAAAACTCATTTTATCCATCTCCTGAGATAATTTCACCCAATTAATTGATTTCCCCATACTTTCCTCTTCCACCTTTATTCAAATGACACTTTCTCCTCTCAAATGTAAGTTGTGCTCTACAACAGAATACTTCTATTATCTGGCCTCAAATTATGTTCTGCTGCAATCAACCACCTCTGCAATCAACCAGCAGAGGACACTCGGCACAAGCTGAAATAACACACTATAGAGCAACTACACTACAAGGAGAGGAAGTACAAAAGAACCTCCTCCCTTCTATAACCATGACAGTATCAGTGTTGCTCATGATTCCAACATGTGTCCTCTTACCTACTATTCCAGGCCTGTAGCATCTCACAAAGTCCTTGCTTTTTAGCTATCAGAGATTCAAAAACAGATTGCAGCTGTTGAGGTGCGTCTAATGATGATGAAAGCAGCCTTGCTTGGATTTTATCAGTCCAGTTTCGAAACTCCCCCTCTTCCATCTGCCAAAAGAAAAACTGTCAGTGTTCTGTGACCAGAGATGACAGTAGAACTTCGTGGCTTCTTCACACACTTTGCAGCCTATGGTCTGCTGATGCAGAACTAGTCCGTTACCTCCTTTTGAGCAAAGAGGTCTTCCATCTTCTCTTCTCTTGTTCTGCTGAAAGTATCTGTTTTCAGAGAAGCCAGACGATCATCAACAGCAAGATACACTTGTGACACTCTGTCAACAGGGACACGAGGAGTTAAGCTGTGTCTACATGGAACATCTTTGACGTTTGTTAATAAAAGTCTGAATGCATTTAAGAATGCAAAAGACAATATACAACAGCCTTCTTCACAGTAGGCTGTCACAAGAATTTACAAGGAAAGCTGGAAATTAGTATAGCATTAGTATAGCAGAAACCTAGAAGTTACATACACTGACATTCCTCTTCACAACTTATTCTTAGCAGGTAAAGTTGTCAGAGCAATACAAAGGTCACAAACACATTACTAGCAGATGGGAACTGTTGTGTCATCCATGCCCAGGAAGAATCTGGGACTGCAAGCTACACCTCCACCAGAAGGGCTCAGAGACAGTCAGAGTGAGTAACTCTTAGTTGAGCTCTAAACAAAGCTGCACAGGTTCTGTAGGAGGTCAGGCAGTCAACAGAGACCTCAGCCATCAGGCAGAACAGCAGTCAGGCTGGATTTAATAGTGTTTCCATCATGCCTGGCTCTCACTTTTCTGTTCCTACATTTAGAAGGTGCCTACACTTAGGGTAGTTTATCTTAGACTACAATACTACTAGACTGCTGTTATCACATTCAATAGCTAACAAAGGCAATATCTTCTACACACGAGAGAGTTTAGTTGCTGCAACCAATACAATGAAAACAGTTCTGTTTGGACAGTAGATTTGAGCAATGCCTCCTTCCTTTAGAGGAATTCAGAATACTTTAGCTGTGCTTGAGAAGGTATTTTGTAAGAAAAGGTGACATTTCAGACACTAGCTAATGGTCAACCTTTCAGTGGCTACTTGGCAATATCATTCACAAACATGCTATATCACTTAAGATCAGTGCAACATTCAGGGGTGGAGAAAAATCTTAGTTTCTACTGGCTACATTTAAGCTGAATTGCCACCAGATGAAAAGGTGACAGATATTAGTACAGACAGAGCAGATAAAGGTAATAAAGATTCCAATACCACCCTCCCTTAGAAGTATATGCACATATGACTGTGTTTAAAACCACTACTTTTCTATTAAATAATGAATATTTAGCAAGGCTTATCTATACTAGCAAAATGGTTTTGTCTTCTGCTAATAAGTCCAAATTATGAATAAGCCAAAGAAGGCATTAAAATCAAAGCTTACTTTTGAGAGAAATCCTTGAGATCCTGCAAAATAGTAACCTTTGATGGAGCCTGCCGTTTGATGTAGATCTTGGGGAATGGGACACACACTTCAAGTAGCCGGATTGGAGAGTAGCTGAGAACACAACACAACAGCTATTAACAAGACTCTTTCCACACAGCACTAATTCTACACCATACTGCAGTTCGTAGCCCTTATATGAAAAGGGGCACTGTTAACTTGTCCAGGGCTTTAGTTACTTTTAGTAGCAATAACATCCTGTTCATTTATCTCCTAGGCAAAAAGTAAAATCACAGATCATGTCACAAAATCAAATACTGAAGTTTTTGAGATTAGAAAGGGAAGAGTGTCTCCCTTCTGTATCATGAACTGGAGCCATACGTTCTTAGGAAGACTGCCCACCCCATCCAGGACAGTGATGGCTCACACAACACCCTCTGCAAGCCAGCACACAATCCTGCACTTGTGGTTATTAGTGCAGTTATGCTATCCGGTGCTGTACTAAAAGTGAAGGACAGACCTGATGAATCCTTACTAGAGCTATATGTTTCACATATAGCTAGAGAGAGAGAAGGAAGTTTTTAGCAATGGACCTCACCTGAAAGATGCCACCATCTGATTATAGGAAAAATACTGGTGATAGTCATGGTGAATGGAATGACCACAAGGCTCTACATTGGCCCTTCGAGTGTACTGGTGCCCATAGAATCTCAGTTCAAGGTATTTTGCAAAAGACATAGACCAAGAATCATTGGAAAGGGGAACAACCGGTGTCACCTGGAAAATTGAAAGCCAAGTGTCTTAATTTCATCCGTCAACCAAGATTAAGGACAGGTTAACCTAGACAGCAATCTAGTACTTCTAGTACCAGAGCACCCATGACCCTGAAACATATTAAACAAAGACATCATTTATGCAAAGATAAAGCCAACACATAGTTAAAATAAATTGAATAAACAACAACTGCTAGTTGATGATGACAGGTGCTAAGTTGAGGGAGTGCAAACATATCCTTGATGGAAGCTTATATACAGGATGCTACTTCTCTGCATAGAGACATTTTCCAGCAACCCAGTCAGCAACAGTGGTTTCATCATACACTTTTTCCCTAGTGATTCTTCAGCTACAAATACATTGGTATTGCTCTGCAGTGTGTTTCAACTTCAGCAGTGCTTGCAAGCTTAGAGTAGCCACTGCTTTATACATACTTAATAACCACAAACTATTAGTGTTTACATGAGCACACAGAAATAAAAGGTTATAGGACAGGTGTATACACAGCAGCATAGGGCTTGCCTTCAGCAATTACATTAACTTCCTCCAGGTATCTTTAAGCCCAACACCCACGTTTAAGTCAGCATAAGTAGGTGAATTGAATCATCCACATGGGTAATTGAGACAATTTACTTTTCAGGCACTGCATGAATCTATTTTTAATTAAGTTTTATTCTTGTGTCTTCGAAGGCTCTTAAGATTTACAATGCTTCATTAGAGGTGAGTATCCAGTTGGTAATGTTTTCTTAGCTAAATTACAGAACAAATTTCAGATAATATACAATCTTAATATCTTGTGTTTTTTTCAAGCAATTTACTGTTCCTCAAATGAAGATACACTTCATTGGATTCTATGACTACTAAAGGAAGTCTAGACATCACATTGACGCAATGCAGACTGCCCAGTCTATAGCAGATCAAAGAATACCAAGTGGTTTTGGTCAATTACTAAGCCAGTAGGTCTCAGTGTCTGCCCTTCCCCGTACACACATTCTTTTGATGCTTGTAGTGATTCACTGCAGGGAAGTGACCATACTCTTCACCTCTAAGAGGGCAACTCCATTTTTTCCATGTGTCAGAAATTAGTTTCCAGCAATATATCACCTCCACTTAAACCTATCCTCTCAGAGCCAAGTTTGACACTTTCCAACAGGACAACCTCACACAAGATGTTTCACCTTCAGCAGTCCTAATTCTACAGAAGGAATTTGTAGATACTTGAGAACATCTGTATCAGTAACAGGTTTTGTGCTAGTTTAGCCATAGCTCCAGGGATGAGCACTTTCTCCAACATGCTGCTTTTCTGTGCAAGGCCAGTCACAACAGGAATACTAAATTTGAATAGCAATGATTCATAACTTCACACCCTTACCTGTTTGCACAGTCTACACCAGGAGTAAGTAAGAATGGTGTGCTGGTACCCAGGGACCGGGGAGTCCAGCTCCTTTAACACAATTTGCACACAGCCTTGCCCATGAACAAAGCGACGAATGTGGTGCACCATTGGTGTTTCACAGAACATGCTAGGGCATTGGTAGGAAGGCCTTGTAGAGAGAAACGGAAACACTTATGGATGAACATACACTAGGCACTGCTGAAGAACTGATTCAACGTATCTAATACACCATTTAGCATCATGGTACTCTTTATCTTTACTGTAAAAACTCCCTAAGCCTTTAGTGAAGGTTGTTTCTGCAGAATGAATTGTACTCATTTAGAAATAGCACATAGGGAAGATCCTGTGCCAGCAATAGCTGTATAGGTCCCAAAAGCAGTGACTGGATACTGGTTGCTTTTACGGTCTTTTTACCATGAATCACTTTCTACCAACATGTTCCATATATCCCAAAAAATATGAATCAAGCACCTGGAATTGGCCGGCACCAAATAAGACCACTTTGGCACTGCACCAGAACAAAGGCTGCTGAGGACAAAGATGTGCCAAAGAGCCTTCAAGAAATGGTCAAGTTTTAGCTCCTGAAGGAAGTGGTGAGCAAAATTGTGCCATATAACTTCTTTGAACAGAAAAACCCATGACCTTTCTTTGGATGAGTTTCTTCTAAGTCAGGGAAGGGAGACTGAATTCAGAAAAATAAAAGATTAATTGTTTAGGTACCAAAGTGAAATAGGGAATTCTTCAAAAACAGAAAGAGCCTAAAAAAGCCCAGATCCTTCCTGCTCATAAAGAAAAAAAAAGTTAATTACTGAAATTATGAGGATTGAGAAGCATTCACTTTAGCACATACTAGCTAGTCAGCAAAGAGAAACAAGAACTTAGAAGTGGGCAGCTAAGCTCCTCCTCCTCATTGATCAGCCTAAGGAGAAATACTTGTTCCTCCAAAAAAGGGTGAACATTAAGAGCATTTTGCTACTGCAAGTGGCCAATGGAGAGAACGGAGTAATCTTGTCTTTTGAGGTGCCACAGCTATCTATCCAGCTTCACAGCCTGCTGAGACTCCGTATGGGATTCTTGCGGTACTGGTTATTACCAAAACATAACAACTTGCACTTCTGTCAGATGAAATAAATTACACAGTACTTCACCAGGACTAAAAGTGTTCTGGACCATTTACATTAGCCACCTTGCAGGTGTGACAAAGCCTTACCCCGAGACATTCAGATAACACTAAAGGAGTAGGTCTTTTTGCCAGAACTCATAGGAAAGTTCAAATAGGAACCTCAGAAAATTGTGATCAGTAACATCTGCTTGTCTTGAAAAGCAACCATTTGGAATACATGCTCAGACTCTTAACTAGGCCCCTAATCTCTACAAGAAGGGCGAAATGAACACATTTGTCTGTATGAACTTGTAAGTCTTGCTTCGTAAACTGTTTCACTTCATTAAAGCAAATAACAGGGACAGGGCCAAAGTGGGAAAGCAGAGGTGGTGTTTGCTTGTAAGAAGTGAGCATGAGTAAGTGAATTCATAAATCCAGTTCCTGTTTCAATACAGCATAACAATAAAGCAAAGGGAGCAACAGATTTAAGTGGTAAGTTTCCCTAGGACACAACTGGCTCTGCAGACTTGCATGATATTCTCCTAAGCGCAGAGGAAGCGGAGTCTGCAAAGAGGGCAGCAGGTCAACTTCACAGAGCTATCAAAATATTTTGTTTTGTTTAGAATAAGATTCAGAGTAAGTTACTCCTCACCTGAAGCAGTACCTCTCCAGAAAAATCCCTAGAGTCAGGTCATTTTTCCCATAGAACTCCATGGTCACAATCCTAAAGCAGAGAAAAAAAAAAAAGCTTTAGAGGGAGGATGCTGCCACTGTTAGCTCTGCAACAGCCTTTAGGTGCACAGATCTGCACCCACTGCTGGCTTGTTTTCAGCCCTGTATACTTTCAGAGGCTTTTTTTCCTCAACTACCCTTCCTATATCCCTGTTGTCAAGTT
Source organism: Aegotheles bennettii (assembly GCA_013398125.1). NCBI lineage: Eukaryota > Metazoa > Chordata > Aves > Caprimulgiformes > Aegothelidae > Aegotheles > Aegotheles bennettii. The sequence goes on along the minus strand of VZRW01007625.1, from coordinate 259,621 downwards.
TGCTATTAATGAGATCAGAGTCCTACTAGTACAACTTTAAACTTGACATTTAAAAGTTGAATACAATTCAACTGCACTTTGAACATCATGTTCCAGAATATCTAGACACAGAAGTCTAGACAGTGTGAAGCCTCAAACACCAATATTTAAGCAGTTAAAAAGGCTACATGCTTTGTAGGTGAAAAAAGCCTTACGGAAACCTTATTCTTCTAGAAGATTTAATAGCAACTTTTGTTTTCTCAGAATCTGAGGTGATCAAGCCACTAAAATGTGTAAGTATCAGTCTAAGTGTCACAATTCAAACATCTCTAATATCAGTAATTTCATCCTTTTATTGTTGCTGTTTAGTGAGCTTATCATCACCTTCTTTTGTTCATGCCTAAGCTTTTGCAAGATCTCTAGACTTTTCCCCTTAAGACAGCCACCTGAGCTAGATGGTGAAACACCAAGACCTGTCCTATTTAGCCAGAAGTGTGTCATAAGTTGCACACGTTTAACAAATTACAGCCCCCTAAACTGGAAATACAGTTAAAAGTTCTTAACACTGCTGATTGTAACATGAGAAATGTAGCAATATACTCAAATGCCACTATCAGACAATACGATCTAGAAGTATTCCGAGATTCTCTCAAGGCTTGTTTTTGGGCTTGGATATTCTTCTGTGTTTATATACACTAACTCTTCCCACGAGACTGCATGCAGTGCCCTCACCACACGTGCATTACTATGCAGTGAAAGGACCAGCTAAACATTCAGTTTTAGGCTGAGCTTTCTCATTCACGCCTTGGGGATTACACAGCCTATGGGATACTGCTCTGGATCCACCCGATCAAGCAAGTCAAAATTCTTTTGGCAGCAGTTCCTGTTGCAGGATGGGCACAATTTACCAAGGAGTCCTGGAAGAAATACTGCTATGAGGCGAGCACCGACCTTAGGAAAAAAGATAGCAATTATACAAGCTGTAGAGCAGTAGTTTTCATACCAGGGGCTAACACAGGCACTTGGAGCATTGCTGGACTGAGCCGAAGAGCTACTGAAGAGAACACAAAGCCTTTGATGGTTTACTGGACTCAGGCAATCCACCTGGTAGAGAGAAAACAACCCATTTACTGGTTACAGACACCTTCATCCACACACAACTCCTGATGACAAAATTCTAGTTTAGTAGTTCTATTTACAGACCAGCCTCTGCTTGCTCCTTTTGTACAGATTAATCCTGCATTACCTCTGAGCTTCAGGTAGACTGGTACCATGTATAATTGCAAACTGCCAATTTTAGAACAGCATAAGTAATCTGCATAATGAAACCAATGCACACACATGTGCTTCCATGGAAAGGAAGCTAAGCAAAACAGAAAACAACAAAAAGCCTGAGACAACCATCCACTGTCTCCAAAGCACTGTACAGTTGGAGACAAAATTCTGACAATATATTATACCTTAATTACTCATTCAAGCTATAGAAATACTTCCAACTTTCTGTCCTCTGTGAAGAGATTTACCACACAGCTGCTAGAATGGAGTTGTTTCCCCTTCCACACCCCACAGAACTATGAAGTTAGCAAATACTTTTCTTTGATCATTGAATAAATTTAAAACAGCATCAACCAGTCTGTTCCAGAGCAAGGGCTAGTTTTACAGTTTGTAAGATCATGGCCTGTGAAGCTACACAGACTTACATTTAAGCACCAATTAAAAAGTGACTTATGATGATGAACCTGGGGGCTGATTGGCTCAGGGACCAAAACATTTGACAATTTCAAGACATCAGTTCTGCCACTCTTGTTCATAGACTTTTTTCCTGAACAGCTTCCAATTCAAGAAAGCCCCAAGATCCTTTTCTTCAGATACAAGTTGATTGATTTCATGGCAGTTTGCCAGAACTTCAAATACTTTGATTACAAGCACATACTGCCTTGGCTTTGAAATTTCAAAAATTTTCCCTCTCTCCCATTAGAAGATTCTCACATTGCTTCAGATCACCCAAACTTTTACAAACAGTCAAGTACTTTAATGTAATTACACCCTACTGCTGTTTCCACTAGGCTCTCTGAAGATGAAAATATTACACACTTTTAGAAATCACCAATAAAAGCAGCAAAAAAGCTCAGTTTCAGAAACAGCTTCTTTAAGTTTGCTCCTCCTTCACGTACTCATTTTCAGAAATCAGTCATGGACAGCTGAGCTGAACAGGCAATGTAATACACTGATTCACGGCTGACTTCGTGCATTTCTCAGAAAGTAGAGTCTCACAACCACTTCCCTTCTCAGGAAAATTTTGCAGTCAATCTCTTGTTCTGCTTTCTTATATCCACATAGTCTCTGGCTATACTGACTTGTTTAAATGCCCAGAGCACTGCAATCTAACATGCAGTTTTGACACAGTCAAAACAACAAAAAAACCCCACATAACCCCAGTTCTGGTTTAACATTTAATATGAAACACTACACCTTCCGTATTACCAGGAGAAACTGATGTAACCCGGGTTTTCAGTAATGTAGCTTTGAATCTTACCTTATGAGACCATGAGGATTCACTCTGAGCCAGTCCCTTCTCATCCTCTTCAGTTCTGCATCCAGTTTTTCCAGTAGAAACACTAGACACATCCTTACTTTGGGCAAAGGGATCTATGCTTTTCTGTAGTATCCTTCCTCCTCTGGCCCGATAGTCAGCCAGCATTCTGGCTAAGCTCTGGCTATCACCTAGATGTTCTGCTATTCTAGTATTAACCAACTCGTGAGAAGGTAAGATTTGGATAGCCTTGGCTTGGATACTCCCATTCATCCCTTGTAGTCCAGAGAGATCTCGCAATAACTGTCTCTTCCTTCTGCTCTCCAACTCCTTGTATTCCTTATTGAGGAGAGGAGACCAATAAACTTGCTCAGGAAAGTATTCCCTGGCAGGGCACCTCATGCCTTTTTCAGTCAAAAGAAATGGTTCACGGAACAACATTACAGGAGAAATAGAGAGAATGACATCTTTCAACTCCTGTTTAAATGCTGCAGAGTAAGTCTTGAGACGATCCTCAGAAGAAGCTACCTCTTCCATGACATATAAACCAGTATCATCCTGGAGAGGGTCTCTGAAGACTCTCATCTGACTCTTAGACTCCTGCAGATCATCTGCCTGCTGAAGAGGCTCTAGTGTCTGGCTATCCAGAGTGACCAAGTGCTGGTCCATGCCATGGAGGGGCAGCAGGGAAGTTTCAGGTATTGCAGGATGTACAGAGTTGAACACTGGAAATGGTGACTCCACTTTGTGGTGCTCTTGCTGTTTTGAGGATGCAATTTCCAGTTGAGTGTTCTCTTGGTCACCTCTCTCAAACAAACCTCTTTGCTCAAGCAAGCTGACCTCATCAGAGGACACCGACTCAGAGACTGCAGGCAGCTTTTCAGAGGATAGTTCAAGGTCTCTGACTGCTGTGCTGAAATCCTCGCCATTGAAGAGGTTTTCTTGTTCATTTTCATCTCCTGCCTCCTCAATAAGGGAGTGAAAGGAGGTGTTTTTGGTCAGAGTAGGGGGCATGGCAAACTCATCCATAAGGAAAGAGATTTCCAGCTGGGAATGATAAGCCACACAGACCATGAAGATCAGGATCTCTTTCACACGGGCCAGCTCATACTCTGCAGCACCACACAACTTGATAGTGCAACCCAGGTGCTGGGGACACCCTTCAAAGAACATCAGGGTTTTTGTCTGTTCTAGAAGGAAAAAAAAAAGACATAGGAGTTAGGATGACAACTACAGTTAACCTGCTCTTGCGTATTTCGCACACTGAAGAGACTTAACAGACTAAGATCAAGTAACATTGGCAGCACAAGTCAGCTGCAGAAATTCACATCACTGTACTGAAATAACTTATTTTTGCAAGCAAACCAAGCATTTGCTATAAAACTTCTTCTGTTCAGTAAAACAAGTCATCATAAAGTCCAAGTGAAGGCCACATGGAACATGTTGGCCTAAACAGCATATTCTAAGATCACTGTAGACTCTGCAGCAGTGAAGCAAAAGAACAACTATCCTCCCAGGCACATTCGCCTATCCTTACAAGTCAAAAGCCTACAAGATTTTGAGTGCAATTAAAGGCTGAAAGGGGCATAGGGAAGTGGAAGTCAACAAGATGCAAAGATTGCATCTCCATAAATATTCGCTTCAGCAGCATTTATGTGTGCCGGCAGCATGGGTAACCTTATCAAGCAGTATTTCTTCCTTCTTTTGCAGATTCCCACTGCCTAAAGGGGGTTACAGAGAAAAAGGAACCTGATTTATCAAAGGTGCACAATAACTGGATGAGGGGCAGTGTGCAAAAATTGCAACAAAGCAAGTCTTGATTAGGGTATGTTAGGGTTGGACCTGATGATCTTTCAAGGTCCCTTCCAACCCAGGCTGTTCTACGATTCTCCGTTTCTATGTAGAAAAATTCTTCACATTGAGGATGGTTAAGTAGCTGAACGGGTGCCCAGACAGGCTGTGAAACCTCCGTTCTGGAATATTTTCAACAGTTGGCTGACAAAGCCCTGAGAAATCTGATCCTGCATTGAAATGAATCCTTCCTGTTTTGAACAGGAAGTTGGACTAGAAAAACTCCAGGGTGGTGGTGGCAAGAGAAAAAACAGTTTGGAAGGAAGAAATCAGCTTAATTAAAATCTACTGTGTCTCATCTTAGTAGGTTCATGCTTTTGTGTCCACAGCTAGTTCACTGTAGTTCCAAGATGTAACAGAATAAAGAAAAAATAGTAGGAAGGATAATACTTGATCACATAAGTCACCCAGCAGTTGAGATCTAGTTAAGAGGAGCAAAGCATTTATCCTTTCACACACACAAACTAAGACACATCAAGCTTTACTCACCACTAGGCAACTGAAAAACTTGCATATAAAATTTATGACAGGTTCCCAAACGTGGTTTGGTCAACAGCTGATCCATTGACATCACTAAGTCTCCCTGGGTCATTCGACTTACCCGGTCTAACACTTGCTGTAGAAATGCAAAGAACAGTAAGAATCTACAGTGCAAAGAGGACACTAGCATCATTAGCTTGCTCTTAAAAAAACAACAAAAACACAAACAAAGCCAGCATGATCCAGCAAACCTCTCACTGAAATGCAAACTCTGGGTTAAACCCAGTCACATAAACACACACCCACAATATACAAGAATCTTAAACAAGCAGTTGGGTAAATATTTCTGGTGAGAGGTAAGACTGTGTCCTTCCCTGGAGATACCTGGATCTGTTCAAGTGAGAAAAGTTCCAGGAGGTACACTGCAGTCAGCATAGCACTGGCTATCAGGAGCTTAGCCAACTTACACAGCCACTCTCTGTTTGGCTGGCTGTACCTTGCCTCACGAGGACCAAGAGGCTCTCTGGGGATCACTGAGGACTCACCCATGAAGGATCTGCTACAAACAGGAGTCACAATTAACCAGAATCAAGTTACGGTACAAGGTACCAATGAAGAACACAGCAGAGTAGCTGTGAAGAGCTGAGGAAAAGTTACTCTCTCTGTTTGCCTGTCTTGCCTTCTTGGAAGAGAAGTACCATTAAAACAGAGCCCAGGGTTTGGTCAGAGGAGAAAATAAAACAACTCTCTGCTTTCTCCAGGGAGCTTGATACAAGGAGAAATTAGAGAGATTGACCACAAGGCCCAGTCTAACAGGAAATGCTCACCGGCTTGACATTGATGACCAGAGTGATACCATGCTCCAGGAGCATGTCCTGGGCAATTCGGGACACAGTCTTCTCAACAAGGACTAAATTAGGCCTGACATCAACTATCCGCTGCACATAGTTCTTCAAGAACTCCCTTTCCTGCAGACAGGAACAAAGTACAGCAGTCAATTACTGCAAACTCATCTGAAAAAAACCACTTAAATGCTTAATATTACTTTCTCTCTCATTTATATATTGATCTTTCCTATCAAATGGGGAAACCAGCTATCCAGAAAGCTCATCAGTCGCCCATTGTGCACATTTCCTTACCCCTACAGCACAACACCCAGTTTATCAGTAATTTGTTATAGGCACTAATTACACATACAGCTGTCATTGGACTATTTTAAGTAAGAGACTTGCAGCAGGATCTAAACATATAAATATGGACCTTGCATCCTTACATGGAAAAAGGATTTACATTTGAAAGGTACTAGAATTATATCATCCTAAACCAAAGCTGTTTGCAATATCATGTTCTCCACCTCCATATACACAAATGTTGAGTGCTTGCACTCACGAGACATTTCCATTCATGAACAGTATGCCAGTGCTCTGTGCCTCTACAAGCCCATACACAGTCTCTATCTGGGGACAGTGCTTCTGGAGTGGTATCCTGAATACTGTGAACTACAAAACTGCTCTTCTAGCTTCATCTCATTACGCCTTCTCCCACTTCCCTCAGCAGAAAACTACAAGTTTTTACTGTACTTACTAGCACCAGTTTTCTTAGCTAGCCACTAGAAGAAGAAATTTTTCTCTTTCCTATATAATCCCACTCATTCAACTACACCTTACACACTGAAAAAATCAGGTGTGCACTGATTATCATAGTTTCAATCACTAGACTTCAGACAATTTTTAACAAGAACAAAAGCATGCTCTCACCTGAAGTACTATAGGGTCTATGCAGGTAAACTTTGTTTCTTCTCGGTAGAGGTATTCAATTGAGCACTTAAGCAGAAGAATTTTGGGATTTTTTAAGCAAGAGTTCATCTAAGAAAGATACAAAAATAGTTAAAACAAAAATACAAACACCCAGAAGCTAAAAACTACACAAGAAAAAAAGACTTCCTATGATTGATTTTTCTTTTTCTCCAGAAAGTGCCTCAGCTCTCTCCCCCCTGCAGACCCAACTACACATTCTTCCTTCTTATGAAGATGTTACACACAGTTGTTGGGACTTCACAGGAGTTTCTACATTCAACCCCAAAGTCTTGATACACTTTGAAGCCTCCACCCAGATCATTTCTATCTTGATCTCCTGCCTTAAAGGCTGACTTTAGTATTGTCATAAGCCAGCACCACAAATGCCTTTTCCTACTTAAAATTTGGGATAATTATTAGATACCCTCTGGGGTGGTAGAGGTGAAAAGGATGTTTTTCTATACATGCATGAGGAAATAGAAAACAGTTTGGAAAAGAAATGCTTTAAAAGACATTCTTGTTTAGGGTCTCAAACTAGAGAAAGCTCGCAAACCTCCCGAGTGGTAAGAGAAGCTTCACAACACAAAATGGAAGTCACAGCACAGTTTCCTCAGCACTCACTACAGCCAGCACTTGATTAATCAAGCCTGCATTACCTTTTTGTGTGCAACATTCTTCGTGCAAACAAATCCATTCACCACCATGGAGTCAAATTTCTTTCCACCAGGGATCTAATAAAGCAAAGAACATTTTTAGAACAGTCATACACTCCCGTAACTTCTAATGAAGTAAACCTAACACATAGAATATCTATGGTAGCTGATGTGCAAGCTTCAGCTACACCCTCAATTATCAGATGAAAGATCAGATACTGTAATGCTGGGCACAGAACTCTCTTCATTTAGTCTGGCAAACGAAGGACAACATGAAAACAAGTGTAAGTTCCAGGATTTCTAAGTCCCTCTCAACACATGCATATTTGTTAAACTGGGTATGCTCTGGAAGATAAGGGAACTAATTCACAGGACTAACTTCTATAGGGCATGGGAAACATATCTTTGCACATGCCACTTCCACTAGCAAACAAGTTGTAAGGAAAGGGAAGAGAACAAAAAAAAAAGCAAATCAACCTCTGCCTACTATTTGAACACATCAAACACTTGGCTGGTGTTGCCTACAGTCACAATCAATCACAGGAGTAATAAAAAAAACACGAAACAGGTTTCTGAATAACACGTTTCAGAGGACATTTCTGTTATCAGCATGCGAACACAGAAGACAGCTATGAAAAGCTTTCACCTCCAAATATCTGCTCATTGAACTGGAGTTTCAGGAGAGGCAGCAACAACTGATGCTGCCTGAAGAGATGCCACAGAGCTCTCCTCATGTCTTACATGGCTTCCAAACAAAAGAGGCCTCCTGAGGTGAATTTTGCCAAAGAAATACAAGACCAAGCCTTTGATCCCCAGTCACACTAGGTCCTTGGATTTCAGTTTCATATCAGTCTCTCAGAAGAAACTCTGCATGCCACAACTCCAGCCTTACAGTTTGACAATGTCAACACTGGGTCATCTGGCAGAACTGGATGCACCATCCCATAACAATTAAGTTTTCCTCTTGAAGAAAGTCATTGTACTTGGCACAGGAGGACTTCAATCCTCCATAATGGATAGTTATGGGGCAATGAATTGCTACACAGAGTCCTGCAAGCTACTTATCCAGCATTCAGTAAATCTCTAATTCAAGCACAAAACAAGCAGAAACCAAAAAAAGGAAGTAAGTTATTACAGAGGCACTGCTCTTTGCTACTTTCTGCAGCCTACAGCCTGAAAGAAGAGGTCAGCTCCAGGGCACTAAAGGCACCTTTCACAGGATGCAAAGTTCCTCTTGTGCAACTTTTTCTAGAACCCCACCTTATCCAAAGGTCATGTTGGCCAAATACACCACTAAACATGCTGGGAGCAGTGGGAAGGGGACTCTTCAAAGGGTGCTGCCAGCAGCTGCATCCTTTTGTTTCCCTACATCCATTGTTTGAAACCTACTTTTTTGATGTGGACAAACTGGCGGATATCCATGTCATCATCCCTGTTCTTGACATCAGGTCGTACAGTTTGAACTACCTGGCAGACCACAGGTACAATGATATCCCTCCAGGACAACGACAGGGACTCATTGTACAGAAGCTGCTGAAGCAGTGCCATCATGTGGTTGTGATTAGCAGACCTGTAAATAAAGCAAAACAAATAGATTTATCATGAGAAAAATATAGAGCAGTGATTAGTTAAACCACATTTCAGAAGTAAATTTCTTAACATTTACAGTGCAGGAAGTCCTTTGAAGGAACAGCTGCCTAGAACGCTCTACAGTCAACTCTGGTCCTGTAGTGTAATATATAAAAATCACAGGGAAAAAAGCAATCAAAATATACTGTAAAAATGCTGTTTTCTTAATTTAAATTAGTTCCTTGTATTGTCCACTGCAGATCAAGTCCCATTGAAAGTTGGTGGAATAGAGAGGCTTCAGGAATTGTTACTCGAGACATACAAATTTCTTTTTCTACACGTTTCTTACAGCAGCCTTTCCATGGCTTGTTTCTCCCCATTCTCTTCTCTTAGCAAATCCAGATTGCTGTGGTGCCAGCCTAGGGGTGTGAAAAAGAGTTCTTTGGACTTCTCCTCCACCCTTCTGTTGAATAATGACTCTGTAAGAGACAAACAAACCTTGTTAATATAAGGTCACAGTTGAATGCTTGTGTCTTTCTGAAAGGCTATTTTGAAAAGGAAATAATTTACTAAGACATAAGTCTAAGCCTCTTGAAATACTGAGTCTGAGCTAGACATCACAGTAACACGATGCAGCAAACAGTATTGAGCATAACAGTGGTGAGTTTACATGGGAAAAGTGAGCTACTAAAATTCTTGTACTGCCAGTATAGAGCAGATGGTTTTGTCTTCTGAAATTGAATTGTTATCAAGTTTGTTAAGACAAGGAAAAAAAATCTTATATCCCAGTTTTGCCTACAAACAAGCAGCTATGCTACCAATTCATATGTCAGTCTTTTGAAACTTTATGCGACTTGCAGCCCTGATCCCACACACTACCTCTTTGCTGCCCAGGTGCAGAAGGAGCTGCCAGAAGGCTCATCTACCCTACACCACAGTATTTAATACTACAGAATTCTCAAGGATCTTCTGTCAAGAAAGTGGCACAAACTTTTCAAAAGATCTCAGCACATCATCTCACCTCCATGCACTTAACCATCATATACACAGGTATCTCTCCACTACAATAAACAGGATGCCAAAGGAGGCTATAACCAATGAATACAATTTTTTAAATCCTAAATGTCAGCATGAATGATAGCAACTTCTGGTTTGGAAAAAGCATTTCAACAGTACAAGACAGTTCTCACTTGGAGGTAGTCTGCTGCTTTCAATTATTATGTTGTGTAGTAACTCCTTAGAACTGTTCTCTGTTTTGCAGTACCAAGATTACAGACTATTTCAGTATAGTTTTCCGTGCTTTGAAAGAGTTACTAGGTTATTTCCCACACAGGTATTATGATATTATAGAGGGAAGTTATAAACTTCCCCATTTTCGTAATGGCTGACAACATTAAAAGTCATTTATGCCAGTAGTGTATGAACTTTCATCAGCAAGTATATAAACCTTCAGAGTTCAAGTTTAAAACTCCTTCAGAGTGCATGATACAACTGCAAAATTCTTATACAACTGTAATCAGCAGGTCTATTGAAAGGAACACTCTTAAAACAACAATTAACTTCTTCCAGATGCTCCATACCCAAAATTAGCTGTGTAGAAGATTAACAGAAGTTACATTGGTTGTCTCTCTTTTTCTCCTGCAAAAGCTCAGTTTAAAACTAAGCATCAGTTTAATGAAAGAATTTATTTTTCTGGCTGCACAGACATTGGGGTTTCACCCTTATTTCCTCCTCTTATAAACTCACCGAAATCAACAGCATTAACTTGGAAAAGAAAAGCCCACAAGCACACTTAGTCACAATATTGGAAGGTACATGGGTTTTAAAACTCACAACTGCATCTAATGGCCTTTCATTTCAGAAGCAGTAGTGGTGGTGGTGATGACCGGAAACTGAGAAAGATTTAAGAGATGAAGCTTTAAGCTACTCTGTAGCAGCAGTGTAATTAATCATATCCTATCTTCATTCGCTTGTACAGAAAGTTAAAATTGGTGTGTTACATAAATTTGTGGGTGGGGAAGCTAGGAACAGATTTGCTGCTTACACTTAAAGAAAAAAAAGTAAAAGCTTTGAGTCCTTTCGAATCAGGAAATCTGAGAAGTGAAAGAAATTAATGATAGAAAGCACATTAAAAAAATAGAGTATAGATTATATGTCAGTTTTGAAACAAATTAGTTCACATTTACTGTCAAGTAAATATTTCTAAAGGGTCAAAGCCCTATTACAGGAGTATTGAGGAATTTTCATCATTATATTAAAACCGCACAACAGCAACATTTGAAGTTTCTTCTTACCTTTAATAAAAGCATCACTTATAGAGAACATCTGCTGCCCTCCGTTTTCAGGATTCAAGTACTCTGAAAGAAGAGAGAAGAGGGAGATAGGTGGAGACAAAAAAAATGACAGGTTACACTGGTGTGCCCATATAATTACAATGTACACGCCCACACCAGAAGAAGCAGCATTACTCATCCGAGTCTTTAGTCACCAATTTAGCAACAGCTCGATGAGTGGTCAAGACAAGAATATCTTCTCATTCTTGTTCTATCAAAAAGTTTTAAGACAAGAAAACAGTACTTATTACTGTGAGGAAACAAAACAAAGTAGACATGAGCAAAGACTGAACTAGGAGCTAAGAGTTTGCTTTTCCTATTGAACCGCACCACACATTTCTAGATCTGAATACAAATGTGTTAAGCTGCAAGCAGACACCATGGGAATATCCAGACAGGGAATTAGACTCTGGTCTAAAAATGCAGCTTCAGAAGCCATTTTGCTCTCCCATTCCAATGAAGTATCTCAGACTGAAGGAGAAACCAGCCATAAGATTCATCTTACACAGTGAAGGAAATAAAACACAGCTTGTCTTTTGAGAGACAGAAGTCTAAAACAGTTTAAAGTGTTTTGATGAATCCATGCTAACAAAGGTGAACTCCCAGCAACAAAGGAAAGCAAGAGTTATACATCACTCTGCGTTTGGGAGACAGGATGAAGTTCCACCTGCTACATTTGTTTAGCTTGCTAGATCCTGATCTTTCATGTAGGCTGGCTTTAGTTGGGTCCTTCTACAAAAAGGGATTGTACAGTGGGAAGAGTAATAGTCCACTTGCTAATACAGTGTGATGATCCAAAGTCCAAAGCTAACCCTTTATCACCTTTCTTAAGAATGGTCCAGACCTATTGCCACAAACAAAACGCAAAGTCAGGCAGCTTTCAGACACTGACAGAAAGCAACAGAAAGTTGACAGGACACAAGCAATCTGAAGTGTCTGAACTGCAGTACTCAAGGGACCCCTTACATGCCACCAGTTTAAAAAGCTGAGCTTTTCTGCAGTTGCCCAGTTTGTGAACAGATACTCAATAGACAGTCAATGTACCAAAGAGATGTTTCAAGACTCCCCTGCAGCTTGATGGTTATTTGTAGATTTCTTTCACCTACAGCTTGATAAAAGCTGGCTCACCCTCAGAATTCATTCACCCACAGCCCCACAGACTACCATGCCAGGAATCCAAGAAGAGATGTACAATAAGTCTTCTGTTTTTGCAGAGAATACAGACTTTTCAAAAAACTGCAGGATAATACATACCTCTCCACGGTACATTTTAATGTCTCACACCTCCACCCTATCCCAGTTCTGGGCGTATTACCAATACTTTCTCCTCAAGGGAAATCCATTCTCTTAAAAGGAATTGTTTCCAGTTTTCTACTATGAATTACACTCCTACAGAATAACCCAGCTAAGAGATGACACATTTCAGGAATAGATAACAAACACCAGTCAGCAGAGATTCACCTAAGATAGCAGAGTGCTCTCAACATATACAATTCAAAGGCAGAATTCTCTCTCCTTTCAGTCCTCTCACCACTTGCCTTTTCTGATGATCTTCTCTGAACTCTCCATCATCAAAATCTTTCTCACAAGAGCTTCAGTTCTGGCTATGAAAAGCCTTGATTTGGTCAACAGTTTCCGAGAGAGGTAGGCTCTCTTACGTTTCACCTTCATCATGTACTGCTTTTTGTATAAGGAGATAAAGACTGAGATAGATCTGAAACCAGGACTATTCACTCTACAAGTCCTTTAACACTAGCCAGAGCCAAACTGACTACTGCCTGCTTTACTGCCAACACACACTGATAAAGATAAACCTGCTACAGCTGTGAATTTGTAGGCTACTGCAGCACACCTGGGCCTGTTTCAAGCTCACTTAATCCAGCAGCCCTCCTTCCTAAAAGGAATTCATTGATATATTCTCCGTCTCCACAGTTTTGCTTCCCTGCAGATGCATTAGCTTTTCATTTGATTAAGGCACAAGCTGGAAACAAGTTGAAAGGAACCAACAATGAGTTGGTGTCAGTAGTACTGACAACTCATCCCTCCTGTTAAGTCATCTGGCATCAACTCAAATGTCAAATCTGCTCTGCTCCTCTCTTTGGTAAAAAGAATAAGCAGTTAGATTCTGTTCTTCTAGACAAATTTTTAGCAAATAACAAAAGGTGACTACAACAGGCACTGATAAATGTCCCCTCTAATTTGCCTCACTCTCTCCCCCATGTCCAACATACTTTGAAAGTCAGCTGCGACCAGTTCTCTCTCACTCTCCTCAGTGACCATTTCACAGATTCAGAAAATGCAATCTGTATGCAAGGATAAGGCCAGCCTTGCATTCTGATCCACAACAACAGAAGAGATCTGTTAGGCTCTATAGAAAAGATTAATTCATTATGAGTTCAAATTATTTAACACTGGATCATCTTTTAAAGTTGGAAATACTGAAGGGGTGGGTGAAACAATAATTAAGAATAAGAAACTCCTTAGAAGCAGCCTAAGATATTAATCTACAAAGCTGATATAACCTTAAATAAGGAAGCAGAGCAAAGACATCAACTGCTACCCAGCATGTAAAGCAACTAGAATATAGTAGACCCAAGCCAGTGGGAAGCCCTGGTTTCAGTCAGCCCTTGTCCAATTTAGAGAATGCTGTTGTCAACAGGCAGGCAGATTATTTTTTCCATAAGGATTTTTCTTATAGTTAAGAGTCTTTCAATTTAGTACTTATTTAGAAGAAAAAAAACTTTCAAAAGAAGTCTTCAACCTGGAGTATTTGATTTCTTCCTACTTCACTCAAGTGAATGTTCTCTTTTGAACAGATGTCACATATATGGATTGTTAGGCCTTATTGTTCATTGGTAAGATTCTTCTGTCAAAAGTAAGCTCATTAAGGTACAATTAGAAGTTAGCACAGAGCTCTTCCAGTTTTGTTCATTTGTTGTTTGGGGTTTTTTTTCTTGCTTGTTTTTCCAGTTTAATATCAAACTGTAGAGACACGTATCAAACTGGTTTATGCATGGACTATGTTTCCACCCCAGTTAGCCAAAAACTGTATACGTGGATCTGCCCTATTATATATGGGCAGGAGACTTTGCTTCAACTGCAAAGAGAAAGTCACAGGGGAAGTTACACACTCTGCAGAGAAGGTGTTTCAATAGGTCTGCTGAGCCTCCTCAGAGGTGAGCACAGCAAAACCGCAAGCGAATGCCAGCTAAATATCATATTTCCCCCTCTGCAAGACAGCTACAAAAGTAGTGTCCAAACAGGTCAGTATTATTAGGGCCCAGCTCTCCATCATGTGCAACTCCAGCTGGTGACTACCTCATACCTTTTTGGTCGGCAGGGTGAGGGGGCACATGTGGGTACTTGGAGTGCTTCTTGATATGGAAGTTCACGTTGTCCAGCTCCACGTTCAGGCTGATGGAGGCGGCTGAATCACTGTCCATTGTGGACTGGAAGCTGCTGACTGAAGTGCGCTTGCTAGGGCTGGAGGAGTCTTTTAGTGTTGGGTAAGGGGGGAGATACAGGGAGGAGAAGGGTTCAAATGGGTATCACGAGGGTACCGGAGAGGAGAAAAATTGTCTTTAAAACATAAAGACCAGTGTGCAATACTATAGGAATACAGTATTTTCATAGTTCTAATTTTATCTTCATGTGTGCATGCTGAGATATTGGGCATTCTTTAGTGCATTACTATAGGGCCCAAAACAAGCAGAAGTCTGCCTGAGAAACAGAAGGCAGCAATTCACATGCTTCTCCTCCATTAGAAGTATGAAGCTTTACCAGTTCCACCAAATACAAAATACTGTATCCATCATAAGAAACAGGAGGACTAGCTAGGTTATAGTTTGCTTAGATCCTTACAGCCCCATGCACGCGCACACAAACACACACACAAAGCAAGACATGGTTAAACTACTATGTCCCAAAGGACTGGGGATTAACAGGAGAGAAGGCAGAGTGAGAACAAGACTCGGGTGAAACTCACTGGCTAAGTTATCTTCTCCTTCATCAGCAATCTGCTCTGTGTCACTGTCATCAAACTTGATGTCTTTGAACCAGGATGGCTCAGAGTGTCCCTCTACAGAATTCACAGAGTCACTGTCTGGAGATGGGGTTTCTGAGAATTCCGTGCTCTAGAAGACAAGGAAGAAAAAAAAAAAAGGTGTTAAAGTGCAGCTCTGCTGAAATATTAAGCAGCCTTGGAAAGCAGCCTGCTGCAATTGCAGATCAGATATTTAAAAATCAGAGGATACTCTCAGTGGGCTGAGCCAGGTTAGTCATAGAGCCACCCCCCCGGCATACAATAAGAACTCTTACAGGAGAGGAAATAAGTATTTCTTTACACTTCCCACACGCTTAGTCTCTGCCTCCTCCCCACAAGTCATGACTAAGTGATACTAAAGGGCAAGTTTATTTTACTGCACATTTTCTGTCACTGCATCCAGCTAGGCAGTTTTGAAAGCTTCCTATCTCCAGCCAAGGTGGGTGATGACCATATCCTTTGCCCGAAAACCAGCACATGCAGGAGGTTAATTCTAAGTTACTAGAGCAATTCTGTGACTGATTAAAGTAGGTCTAAGAGTTTCACTCACAAGTCAGGAGCCAGCTGGAGCTACTGTGTCAAAACAAAGCCTGGCTAGAGTGCCAGAGAGCCTGAAGAGCACCTAAGCAATTTCTATCAGCTATCTATCTTGATACCTCCAGCCACCTCACTATCATTCCTTTGTCTACAGAGAGTGCAGCAAGCAATTAAATCAACATCAAATAGTGCTTTCAGCTGATGACAAGAATTGGCTTTAAACCTTGAATACCATAAGTCTCTTACAAATAGTTACAAACAAGGATCCACAAGCACTTGTTACTAAGGGCAAGCTTTTACTAGCAAACTGAGACAGTGCATTTAACGAGGTGAGATGCTAGATGAAGCCCAGAGCAATGCCAATGGAAAACCATATGACTGTGGCCAAGAGCTGAAATGCACAAGGAAGACAAGATGCTCATGGCTGCAAGCTTTCTGACTGAGGTCCACGGGACAGCTGAGCTCTATTGTGAAAAGCTGCAGAACCTGGAAGACACTCAACTGAACGCTTTCAGGTAACAGAGAGGCTACAGAGATATCTAGTTCAAGTTAAAAAAACAATCCAATCACTGAGGCCAGAGACTGCTCTTAGCTCTCAGCAAGTTCGATTGCAACAAAATATAGCAGGAGAGCATCTCTGGTCATTGGTTCCCTGCCTCCCTTTCAGCTAGCTAGTCCTATCTGGGAGGCATGATAAAGACCCCCTCCCAATCTTGCATCACGTGGCTAAGGTACTGAATTCTTTACTACTGCCATCACTAGCAATCAGAAGGTTACCAATACAATATATCAGAAGATCCAATTCCTTCCAAAGAAGGAATTTTGACACAGAAGTAGTAGATCACCATTGTGTTTCAGTCACCAGTAACTGCACACAGATTCTAGATTCTGCATGTGATAGCACAAACGCCACAAGCACAGACTCTGCCATTCCAAGGCCTCCGTGCAAGATGTCCACCATGAGAAGAACTGGACTAGATTGGAGACCCTTTCCACCACTTTTAGCAGTACTACGTGTAACAACTCATGCTCCACAGAGGACCACTCCAAAGCTTTCTGGGCAAATGCCGCTTCCTCGGGCTTTAAACCATTAAGGAAAAAGGTCTGGACCCAGATTCTCTGTACAGAAGAGCTGATTTAGGAAACATACAATAGCTCCTGAGAACAGGATTAGAAAAGATTCTAGTCAGCAGCCAAACCCAGCAAGAGCCATAGCCTTCCTATTCCTTTTACCTGCAACGGTCTGTAGAGAGCATACTCATCTCTGAAGAGCTGATCATGATGACTGACACATTCTAGCCAGCGTCCATCAACCAACGCTTGTCCTATTGCAATGGCTTGGACCCTGGAGATAAAAGAATAGATATCATTATTATCCCAGTCTAGTTCTAAACATACACAGTTTACAGCACAAGAATGCTACAAAAGGAAAGAGTTGGTTGCTATGCACTATTTGACTCATCAGTATCCCACTGCCATGTTTAACCAAGCACTATGTAAAATGTTGTGGAGAGGCAGCAGAGTGTACTGGTTCAAGTATGGAGTTAAATGAAGAGCTTGCCAGTACTCTAAACTCAGCTGAGCTGTCCAACAGACAATAAAGATGTATTGTTTATGCTGCTCCAATATTGCTAGCTTGAGTTACACATACTGAGCATCTCTGCTGAGTGGGGACTGCTGCTCTACACTTAAGAAGTATTTCAGTTTTATCCCCCCTCTCACACAGTTAAATACACCAGATTCTTTATACTCACAAAGTCAAGGCCTGCCAGCCCCACCAATAATTTAGCTATCAAACAGTTATCTCTGACCCCAGGAGTAGTTTTGCCATTTGGAGTACCAATGAACATTTTTGAACACTTTGTAATACACTCATTGTTCTCCAACTGTTTGAGTGACACTTGTCCCACAAACTGCCTCCCACACTGGCTCCCAAATCAGACAGCCCCCTGTACCCCATTGTTTTGAGCCACACAGAGTCAGAACCCCCCCTGCAGGAAAGAGGAGATCTGAATTTTCTTTCTTTCTTTCTCCTCTGCAGGCAAACGGGTCTATCTCTGCAGCTAAAACCTACAACCTCCTGTCACAGAGACAGAAGACACCTGCTGTCCTAAAGCATCAGAGTTACCTTGTGGTTATGTGCCCATTTCTGATGAGCCAGTTGACCAGTTCTTTTCCCACAATGCAGTTGGGATGCGTCCGCAGCCAGTAGCGATGGTCTTGAAACTCCATCCCACTATTGTGATGGCAGATTTTCTTCCACAGATCTTTCAGCTGGACTGAATCCTGCACAGGGAGATGTGCAAGTTACTTAGTCTGATCTTAGCACTGGTTTCAAGGACATCAACCTGGGCCCTCAGATCATATTCTACATCAAGAGCCCTCAACAATCGGGCATAAACATCTAAGCCATTCTGCACAACCTATGCAAAGGTGTAAACAGAAACAGCAAACAGACATGAGATCAGCTCCTTATAGACTTCTTTTTGTATAACACTAAGAACAAGAAAGAAACAAACTGGGTACCCTCGGAGTTAAGGGGGTTTTGTTTTTAATGTGGCAAGATTTTGTACTGCCTACAAGACACTTATGTCCTCACTTCTGCCCTCTACTGTTGCACTCTATTCTCAAACTCAGGTGCTGTGTGTAAATGTAGAGGACAACGAAAACTCATCCTTTGGAAGAGGGTTTTTCTATATTATCTGTGCCCCGCTTGTGAAGCGCAGACATAAAGCAAGTACTTGAACAGTGTGCATTGCTGTGCCAAGTTCTGGGATACCATTTCTTATTGAGGATTCATTTTTTATTGTCCAGTATCAAGCCTTTTTCAGACACTGCTAGTTTTGGCCCCTAAGCAAAAAAAGGTGTGTACCCCTCCCAACTCAATTTTTGAAACTGTGGATCTCTTCCCCTCACCTCTTGGAAAACTTCAGCCTATACCTCAGAATTATTTTTGGGCCTGTTAAGCTTATGTGTGCCAACGCTTGTGTAGGCTATGCTTTATCCAACCTGGCCCCTTCTGCTTTCCCATATGCACTCTGGCTTGACACAGCACAATCCATTGTTGTAGAGTGAAAACTGGGACCGGGGATTATTTTGAAAGTGCAACAGAGCACCCCAAGGGGTGGAGAAAAGACACTGCAGCTCACTTACTCAAATTGCTCTATTTCTGGGTAACAGAAAAAAAAACCAACCCTCGTTACATTGCAACTGGTTTCAGCTTTCCAGTTAACTGCCAGACTCACATTATTGTACCTTCCCAAGGGTGCCCTAAGATCCAAGAGTTTTGTGCCACTTCTGTTACTGGACTGGCTTTCTGCTTTTCTTTCCAGCAGTGGCTGTCCTGGCTATTATCCTAAAACCAATGTCAGCAGCTCCCCTTTTGTACCAGCTATAGAGTCAAATGGATCAGTAACAGAACACATCATAGGATCACAAGATTTGATGCAACCGGTGATTCCACAGTTCAGCTGCCCTCTAGTTTACCTTTAACTCACACGGTGAGTTCAGTAAACAGGACGAACTGGCAGAATACAGCAAATCCTTTCAATTCAAGGATTTTGACCTCTAGTTCGAAGAAGTATGTGCCTATTGCAGTGTACGTACATCCTCTCCTACCTTTTATTTCATGAGCAAAGTTCATTAGTCTTCTGAATTGAATATGTTGAGCTTTAAATTAACTCCTGATATAGACTCAGCTCCACGTGCTAAGGGCATTAAACTAACAGTGGGAATTCACAGAAAATCCTACATTAATTGACACCGAATTTTCTACTTTTACATAAACAGAAGTGATACTACCAAGGAAGGATACTTCTCCCCCAAGGAAGGAAACAGACAAAAAATTAAACAATGTGAAGCTGAAGCGCACTGGGACTTATCTTGGTCCAGGTTATGTTCATAGTATTTTTAATTTCATTTTTCCTGCATTAACTACCCACACGAGACAGGGTGGTGTAAAGACATGACTTAAAAATGTTTCTCCCTCATGTGGTTATCCATTTACAGAGAACCCTTGAATGGAGTTGTGCAACTGATCAGGAACTAGAGTGTTTCTGCACCCCCAGGAATACTTGTATGCATTCTGTTGACAGCAGGCAAATACCTGACAACACAGAAATTAACCTCTCTGACTTTAAATTGGCAATGGGTAGCAATCTTGAATCTTTTAATCTGTTAAAAACACTCCCTTCCCTTTTCTGCATCTGTTTTGCCCCATTTGTTGGAAACTCTTCACCTCCCTCAAAGAAAAGAAACAGTTTTCTACTGAACATTTTATAGTAACTGTCATCTCTGTGGGCAGGGGATAATAGGATTACACAGAACACTGCTGCACATTGATTTTTCTTGGAACAAATATGTCACTACAACCTTCTACAAAATGTTACATTTATTCTGCAAACAAGGGGAAGGGCCAAGTTATATTTTGGCGCAATAAGCTGTAACAGCTTTAACTGGTGTAATCATTTCAAAGCAGCCATTCAGTTTCCAATTATGTGGCCTATGAAAGGGAAAAGCTGAACTTGGAGAAATACAGAATCAGGTCATTGTGTTGCAGCTGCAACCATGACAGACTTGACCCAGAAGGAGCCACCATACATCAACTCCACACTGCGTAACAAATTTCCCAAGACTAAAAATGTAAAGACCTTTATGCAAACACCACACGAAACTATGATTTATTTCAGGAAGATGGAAGTGTCCAAAGCAGCACCAATATTCTCCATCCCTGCACCACCTGGAGGAGGGGTCTAGGTAGAAGTGCTCAGACAAGAGACTTTAAAGGCAGCAAGATACTCCTGCTGCATAATACAAGAAAGGCAAACTTCATTGCCTTCACAGAGCAAAACAAACAGAAGTCTGAAAGGTACCAGAAGGATTTTGCGCTCGTCCTCGCTGGTCTCTGCCTTTGTGTGTGTGCGACTGGCCTGGGGGCTGACAGATGTCTCATAGGCGGGCACCATTGGTGAACCTGACCGATCCAGTGACAGGTTAGTGATGCTGGCTGATCTGTAGTGGAAAAGAGAAGAATTGAAGTGTAAGTGTTCATTGTGCCTTCACCAGTACAGGCATTAATCTTGTAACATGCTAAAAAGGAATTTAAGCCTGTGACATCATTCAGTCTCCTCAGTACAGACTTACTGCTTAAAGCTTCCTCCCCGGTCAAAGCAGAAGAAAGGATCCCCAGGAAGCAAGTGTACTGCTAGGAAACATCTAAGTTAAACATAAACCTTTGTAAAGCTCTTTGTTGGAAGCAGTTAGAACTAACTTTAGGCACAGAAACTCATATGTCTGCATTTGAATAGACTGAGGAAGAGATGGGATGCTGCATAATTAGAAGTTCCAGCAATTTGGAGGCAAGACAGATGCCAGCAAGGGCAGCCATCACCAGGATCCTTATAACAGGACACTGACATTCTCCTTCTCCTTGACGCATTTCAAATTCCTTCTCCTCAGCTCTCTGAAATATATGGCTGGCAGCTTGCAGAGTTTGGAAATTTAAGCACCTGTTCCCCAAGGTGGTTAAACTGTCTGCTGAAGCTGGAGGTCACCCCAGCTGGCAATTTTCCTTTTACTGTGATATGAAGCATCCACCTGATCTCGGCCCAGCTGTTAGGAAATCTTGGCTATGCATTCCAGTACAAACACACCATTTTGCAATAATCATTGCAAAGCTACAAATGCAAATACAAGTTCCAGATACCCTCTGCTCCAATATCCCAAGATAGACAACACGACTAAGCCTCTGAATAACCAGAGTGCAACTTCTCATCATGCAGCAGCAAAGAGCATGCAGTGCAAGTTATTCATGATAACAGCACTCTAAGGAGCAAGGATGGAAAACACTCCTGCATACAGCAACAGAGAAACTCAAAAGAGGAACTGACTCAAGAAGCTTGCAGCAGTCTCAGTGATGAGAGCTGTTGCCAGCCTCTAGTCTTTGGAATGAAACTCAGATATCTAACATCACAGAGCTTGCTAACTGGCTAAGAGACACTAATTATTCCCAAGAATTCTCAGTGAATGATGCGGCTGAGCCCAGGCATTAAATAGCAATATCGCTCTCTTTCTTCTTTTGCACTGCAAGGAAGTAGGCACTAAAGGTACAGTAGTCCCAAAATCACTGCTTTTTCCTTCCATCTCTTGAGGAGGAATACTGGGCTGATAAAGGGTTTTAGTTACGTCCTTTTTAGTCATTTATGCAGATCAAAGGGAACTATATTGGCACAACATCTGTACATATCTATGGGTGATAAGCAAAATTTTTCTGCCATGGTCAGGCATTCAAGGCAGACTAAAACTTTGCCAGTCTTCTACTGTTCAGATGCTCTCAAGTTAAACAGAGTTAGAACTGGCAGAGTTATGCAACTTGACAGAAAACATTCTTCTGTGGAAGACGAGACTGACATGGAAGTCCAACATTAAGCACTCCTCCCAGTTGTTTTGCAACAGCTACTTTAACTGTGCCACCTACCTGTAAGCAGCAGGGATTTTTAATTTGTGTAAAAAGGCATTAAGCACGAATTAGAACAGTCAGATTTCATAGCTGTGTCTTCATCATAACAAATTACATCTAGGACTTTATTGTATTTATCTTTTCTAAAATCAGAGAGGAAGATTTTGCAATGAAAACCCCTGTCCTTTAGAAGGACCTGCAAAGGAGAATTTCAAATCCCTCCACTTGCAAATTTTACTGCTATGCTGGTTTTTTTCCCCTATAAAATAATCAGTTGGAGAAAAAACCAACATGTATCCCCCACCCACAGGGAAAACAAAATAATACTAAGTAACTTCTGCTACTTGCATTTAAATGCACTCAACCTGCATCTTTTTTGCTTCATCTAATTGAGAAAGAGGCATGGTCAAGCTTACCTCACAGAAACATCTACATCTCCTTTGAGAAGATCTAAAGGCTAGCATTGCTTAGCCCAGAACCAATAGCTTTGTTTCCACAGGTTTAGAATTTTGACAGGTTATACCTCATTGTTACATTACTTCTCAAATGTGAGCCCAGGCACGTAAGTACTACGGTAAGGCCATGAATAGCCAGAGAGTTAAAATTTAACTTGAATGAGCAGTTTGGGCCCACCAGGTCCAGCTTAGACCTCTCCTACTCCTGCATGTGTGAGCAAACAGCAAAGGCCTTCTAAAATAGACAACATCAATTCAAACAGGAAGCAGAAGAGCATCCTCAAGGTTTCAGGCATTTACTGATGTCATTGCAGTTATTCAGCACTGAACTTTCAACTCTGGACTCCCTATCATATTTGCCCAGAATTGATTTTAAGTACTAGTCTATTCACCAGTGTTTTACTCCCCCTAGGTGAAACCTTTGGTTCTCAGCTGTACAGTCAGCGTGCATCTCCTTCTAATCATCCCCATCACACAGATGTATTGACTGTCCATTCCTTGAGAGGCACACCCAGCATCTTTCTCAGCTGAGTTCCCTAGTATTTGCTGGTGCTGCCAGATTCCTCCGAGTTGCTAAGCATTCGGCATTCCTGTAACACCAATGCAAAGAAGTCTCTGAATGTCTCATGACTCAACACCAAAATTTGGATTAAATTTGCTCAGTTCTTGTCTCACTTTTATTTCCCCAATTTAACCATAATTGAAGCATGTAACCAGAACCACAGCAGAAGTACTGTGAAGTGGAAATTACTTGCTCTTCTAGTAACAGCCTATTTAATGGGATTAAGCTCAAGCATTCACAACTTACATTAAACTTCTCATGAACATTTCCAAGTTCATTCCAGCACTCTTTGCATAAAGACCTATGATGGGATTTTAGCCCAAGGAAGCCTGGTAACTTAAACAAGTTTATACTTAACAGAAGAGCAGAGGGAGCAGATGCAGGGGGTGGGGGATACCTCACAAAACAAACAAATAAAAACTACACAGAACCACAGAGTCGGTAAGGTTGGAAGGGATCACAGTGAGTCATCTGGTCCAACCTCCCTGCCCAAGCAGGGTCATCCTAGAACAGATGGCACAGGATTGCATCCAGACGGTTCTTGAACATCTCCAGTGAGGGAGACTCCACAACTTCTCTGGGCAACCCTTGTCAGTGTGCGGGAACTCGCACAATAAAGTTCTTCCTCATGTGCAGGTGGAACTTCCTGTGCATCAGTTTCTGCCCTTTGTCTCTTGTTCTCTGAGTTGGCACCACTGAAAAGAGCCTGGCTCCATCCTCTTGACACCCACCCTTTAGGTATTTATACACATTAATAAAGCTCTCTGTCTGTTACACCTCTGTCTGCTCCTCCATGACCTCAGCTTTTGCCTCCCATTACCAAGTCTCTTACTCCCTTTATTTCAGCCTCCTCAGAACTCTGCCTTTCTTAGCCACTTCTTTCCCTTTCTATGCTCTCCGCCATCACCTCTATTTGACTGACTCAGTAGCAAACTACAGGTTCCTCAAAAGTAGTACATTAATATGGTTATGGGGTGTTCGATTTTAGACATGAAACAGCATGCTCAGTGAAAACAAGCTCCAAGATACAGGCCTCACAATGAAGAGTGTGCTAGGAGTGCATCCAGAACAGAAAATACTCAGATATTATTAGTCTACCTGTTCCTAGCTGGTGATTTCCCTGCATCCTCCTGGACAGACCCGAGGCGTGCAGACAACGTGGTAGTTGAAGAGTCTGGGTGAATCAAACTGCAAGGAAAAGGAGCATGTTACAGCTCTTTTGAGAGATTTGCCATATGAAGCAGCATCAGAACAGCTAAAATTAAAATACAGCTAATTACAATGTTACTTCTCACTCACACCCATTATAGTTAGATCAACGAGGGAATAGGAAAATCTTTCCCCATCTGTAGGTCAATGATATCTGAAGTACAGTGTTCAAGTCTTCTCCTTTCAGACTCCAGTCTTGGACAATACAGCCTTTTCCCACTTCTCGTATTATCCTGCCTTCCCACCCTCTTCACCTATATCCCTTTCTTACACATTCTCCTTCCTTACAGGCTGCTATTCCATGCTTTGGAGGTAGAGGTATTGCCCCCCATCTCCCCAACACACCATCTTTGCAATCCAAGCAATGCTATCTACAACTATTGCTAGACAGCTTTTACTGATAGCCTGACAACCTTCTGTAACTGTTTAACCCAATCATTATTATCTTTGCCCTCCTTTTCCTTCCACCCCGGGGGGACGGAAAGCAGATGTTCATACACCATCAAAACAAATTCCTACTGTCAAAACTGTATCAGATAAAAGCCACTACACTCCAAGTGAAACAGCCATACTGGCTGTGCTCTGGGATGTAGACATGTTACTAGCAGAATAAATGCTCTTCATGAGGAAACATACACAATACAACTTTGCCCGAGTAGCTGCGTTTGCCCGGAGTACACCACTCCTTCACTTTTATATGACACAGCCCTTCAAGTTAGTTAAAGCAGAAGCTCATGCCACTGTGTTCCACCTGATCAAAGAGCAGAGCAACGTCAGACAAGTAAATACAACATCACTTCCCTAAATGCTTTTCTTCCTGCTTTGTCGCATATGACAACAGCCTCACCTCAGATACATTTGGGAAGAGACTGACTCATCTCCCAAGTTTTCTTTTGAAGCAAACTACTTCTCACACAGAAGACACATAAAAAAACCTGTGCTTCCACTATGAAGCTGTGAGTTGCCACTTTCCACTGCAGTGCAGTTTAAGTTCAATGTCTTGAGTTTAAACCTCTGAAGGTCAATCAGGAACTTATCAAACATAGTATTAAGAAAAGCATTGTAGCTCATTGCAGTTTGATATTTTAAGAGCAACAAGCACTGAAGAAAATTTTACACCTCCTAAGGCAACAATAAACTACCTAATCTCAACCTCTCTCCCTCTCACACACAAAAGCAGCCCATGTCTACCCAAGTGTCTCTCAACAAGACTAAGTGTTCTAGGATAGAAAGAGTTAACAGCCTTTCAAGAATAGGCAGTGTTTTTCTCGAGTGCTACAAGCTGACCACAACAAAGGTATAAATACTTTCTTTACATGTTCACATCTACAAGGTGCTGAACTGTCATAGTAAAGATACTAAGAACACATCAGAAGACAGAACTAATGATACCTTCTATTATTTTGCACACCTGAAGAGAAGCATTCCGAGCACACATGCTTACTCTCCAATTCAAAATTTGCTAGTATTTATCCCAAGCATTGCAACATGACTGATTTAGATGACCACGATATTAAACCAGAAATACTTTCCTTTATTTAAGCCTGAAGCCGATTACTTAATTGCTTCCGTATAGAAGCACCATACTCTGAAAAGCAACATGCAAAGCAAGAGTCAGGACTTTTTCTCAAGACGGTCATTTTTGAGATTTTTCTTTTAATACTACCAGAACCACTAGAAAAGATCTGCTGAGAGAGGCACATGTCACTAACTCTACCCCTCAGTTAAAGAAAGGCTCTGACTCAAGACCTCCTGAGCAGTTTCATACCTGCCTGTTCTTCCACTTTTAGGGAAATGAGCACCAACACCACATCTGATTATCTCTTCCTCCTCCCACATTAAATTAAATCAAGGTCCTCAGAAATTAACTTGCATACCACTTGATAAGAAGTACAGTGTTCTTTTATTCATCTTCTGAAAATAAAGAGCCCCCCATTTGAGAGCAATAAGAAGAAATATACTTTGAAAGGAGATCAGAGAACCTTTATAGCTGTCCTTTCAATCCCTCTTCATTTGAAACAGGTGACTACTTCCACCATTTCCCTCTCATTTACACAGACAGCATATCTTACATTCTCTTGCCCAATCCAAAACCTGACAGGTAAAGTACTCGTGCTACATTGACTTGCCTCTTAATACATTGGTGGTTAGAAGGGGTGTTTTTGGTTTTTTCTTTTTAAAGTCTGAAGCTAAAAACCTGCTCTGTCACTGGTATAGAATCAGTGATTCAACAGGTTACAGAAAGAAGTGCAAATTATTTAAAAATCCACTAGAAAAATTTCCACATTTCAACTTGAAGAGAAGAATACTAGAAGGAAGCACATGATTAGATTCTTTTCACAGAAGATATACTTCTAAGTTTCCTAGATGGAAACCACCAGCTTTTGTCTAGGCAGGCAACAGCCTGAAAACACAGTTAAGATTCTGGAGCTTAGCATGAAGCCTTACCTTTGCCAGGTTAGATCCTCCTCCAGAAAGATGTTGCGGCTAGCTTTACGGCTCCCAACTGGTGTGCGTGGCTCCCCAGGATCCAGCACTGATACAGAACACGCAGAATCTGACAGAGCATTTAAGTCTTCCCCAATGGAGTTGCTGTCTGTGGAGTGTGCATAGCTTAAGGCTATCTTACGGCAGTAAGTACAGGCTCGGAGATCCCCTATGGAAAAGGGAACCGAAGAGTGTAAGTGAACAGGAACAAATAGCACTCTGTTCCTACAGGATCAGAGATGTGTAGTGGTAGCAAAGAAGGATTTCCTGTTTTGAAACCTCTTTGCATGTTTAAGTCTAGTTCTCATATTCCCTTAAAGAGCAAAACCCCAGACAATTATACAGTATGGGAATTCTCCAAGTCAAATGACACATAACACATGATCGGTAAGGCAGAGACAGGTTGCAGGGGTGGGGAGAGAAAGCACATGTGCACACTGAAATCATAGTACAACAGCCAGTCAGATATGACATACCAGCTTATGTTTGGAAATCATGTCTAGAGTTTGGTAATTGGTACTTCAAAGAGTTTCCCTCACCCTCAGTTAGAACATGTGGCTCATTACATTTTAAAGCTAACATTACAAAGAACAGCTTTTACTTTAGCACATTTTTTGCAGTGAACAAACTTGTTAAATAGTGGCCATATTTGTTTTGTCATCATAGAGGTAGTATTAGTAAAAATAAGCATGCATGGCATAATCCACCATTGTGCATGAAGAAACTGGTAGAATTAGGTCCTGTGATTATTTTTGCTTATTTCTAAGCCCACTAGAGACCTGTACAGCATTCTCTAGCAGATGCCAGAATCTAAAATGCAGTAGTCCAAACAGAGCTGAGCAGACAGAGAATGTTCTGCTTCTCAACAGATAAACTCTACCTGTGTAGCCCATGAATTTTCCAGGGATTTCCTGATTGCAGCATCGACTACAGAAGATCTGCCCACAAAGTCGACAGTGGTGCCTCCGCCGGAAGGTGGTGAATTTCTCACTGCAGTCATAGCATTCTTTGCACTGGCTGTCAGGCATCCAGTACTGCTTCAAGTCACTGTCCTACAAGGGAAGGCAGCAGAGAAAAACTTTTTATTTATAAATAAAAAAGCATGTTTAGATTCATGATTTCTTTGTAGACTGTGCTCATGAAAAGAACATTTTCATATATTCATATACGTGTGTGTGTGCACAGTCTTGTGTATAAGCACACACATGCACATAAAGGATCTTTCATGTAGTTTTAGAGGGAGCCAGAAGGCTGAGAGGTTTCTCAACTGTAAGAATAAATCAGTAAGCCTTTGCCTTCTTGATCCAAGATGGAAGCAAAGCAGAAAAAAACCAAACTATCATGAGCTGTAGACAAAGGTCAGGAAAAAACAAACATGTGAAGTACTGATTGCTCTTCCCTCTCATTTGCCCCTACCACGTGACAGGCTCTCAATCAGCAGAGTTAAAAACACACAAGCAAACAAAATCCACACATTAGCTGAAGCTGTTATCCAGGAGTAAATTACCAGGAATTATCAGAGCAGAAAGATCATTTCAACAGCCAATACTGGGATGTACTTTGAAAGGATCATAGATACATGTAAAAAATTTTGTTATATGATCAAATTCTTCAAAACCTCAGTAAACAGTTGTAAAAGCCCGAGTCCCAGACTGATGTTGTTTCAAAACTCCAGGTTAAGTATTATGTGAAGACAACTGTGAAATACACCATCAGCAGGCAACATATACTGATTCACAGCAAGGGTGCAGCCACGGGAATTTTAATCTTGTTTTTAAGACTTGAAAGCAAAGAGTTAAAACTTCCATTTGGTGTTGTAGCTATAAACAGAGCAAGATAAATCTCTCAATTATGATTCTGAGCACAACAGCTACAATTAGCACAGAGGGCGACAACTGCTAATGGTCACATGACAGCTCTGTCTGCAAAACACTCTTTGCTTTGCAGAATTCAGTTCTGGCAATAAGCCTTTTCAGAGAGACTGAATGCTCCGGGTTTTTCTTAGGACAAGGAATTGCTGCACAAATTTTCTCAAAACAACCTGAGAAGAGAGTAGCCACAGAGAAGTAAGGTGATCCATACTCCAATTTCCACATAACCAAAAAAAAAAAGCATACCCTGAATTGGGGTTTATTTTTGGATGTTCACAAATTTAAGTTTGACACAGCTGCTAGATCAAGTTTGGGACCAAAACAGCTATGATCAATAAGACAACAATTTCATGAGGTCCCTACTCAAGAAAACTCATACAGAAAGAGGCTGAATACTGCTCAAGACAGTCTAACGTTCAAGAGAGTCTAGAAATGTTTAGGATGAACACTATGCTCCAAGCAGGGAAAGATGCAGTGAACAGATTTACCAAGGAATCACAGAATGGCAGGGGTTGAAAGGGACCTCTGGTGATCACCTAGTCCAACCCCCCTGCTAAAGCAGGTTCCCCTAGAACAGGTGGCACAGGATCGCATCCAGGTGGGTTTTGAATGTCTCCAGAGAAGGAGACTCCACCACCTCTCTGGGCAGCCTCTTCCAGTGCTCTGTCACCCTCAAGGTAAAGAAGTTTTTTCTCATGTTTAGATGGAACTTCCTGTGTTCCAGTTTGTGCCCATTGCCTCTTGTCCTGTCACTGGGCACCACTGAGAAGAGTCTGGAACTGCTGCAAATCTGCAAGGGATGCCAGTTACAGAGTTTTTCTCACAGCTCTGCATGATAAGCCAAGCCTCTGGTTCTACCACATAGAGAATGCCTGTTCCAAGCAGCAGTGTCTCTGCCCCACTTGCACATGACTGAATGTTTAGAAACCCAGCCATTACTAGTGACATCTTCCAGCCCTCTGCCTTGCTCAAGTCAGAGGCAAAACTCATGACAAGAACAGACTACAAGGAAGGGTTCAGAACAGAAGTCTGACCCCTGCTAGCAGTGGAGGTTGATTAGAGCAGCACCTTCCAGGATCTGACACACGCTTTCTACAACAGTACAGTTGTCTCCTGTAGTGACAGATCAAGTCCACAGTAGGAAGAAATTGTTGCCTGGAGTGACTCAAGCAAGACATGGATGCAGTTAAGAGCAGTGATGCATTACCATTTGTACAGGAGTCAGCATACTGACAACTAACATCCCATCTCCAGAGAAAGACCAAGATCTAGACATATTCATTTACTGCACTTCTCCAATAGCTTCAAAGATCCCTGAAAATCTCCAGGGCCTACGAAAGTAGCCACAAACCAAAATAGTAGTAGGGGCCACACTCAATACTCTGCTTACTGCAATGGAAGGCTTTTGTTTCACCCTCAAAAATGTATTTCTTTCTACCAAAGGAAAGTTACTCTTACAAGCAGAGTATCACCGGAAGCTGAGTTTACTAAAAGTCTACCTGTAAAAGCTACCAAGCCAAAAGCCTTTTTCCTCTTTATTCAGTTTAATTAAATGTATTTTTGCCTGTACGTATCTTGCTTCCAGACACAGCTATTAATATCATCACTTATAAGTAGCTATGGCTTCTTTTCTCACCTAGATCCTCCTCTTAAAGGCATGGTCCAACACAGCAGAAGCAGGTGAAACCAGCAAGTCAGTAGCAACTACCAGACCCTTATCCAGCTGAATCAAAATTCATTAATAGGACAAGCCTTTCAAGCAAATATTGCTGACCAGTCATTACCACAGTAAGCAGCACATTTAATTCATCCTCAGAATTCTTATTACTGTTTGTGACAGTCTATGTGTTTCACCTGCCCATGGTTAGCTTTCCAAGGGAGAAAACCATCAGGTAATGCTAGACTAGAAGTGGGACAGAGTCTAAAATGAGAGCATCTGTTCCAAGTTCAAGAAGCTGAGCAACTGCAATGTTTCATTTCCACAAGATGACAGATGTTTGACATGTCAGTGTCAACTTGTTTCCCCTGCACTTGTACAATGACTTTTGAGTTTATTCACTCATCCTTCAAACACCTGAAAAAATCGTCATGATGTATCTAAAAATGAAGCTCACAAAAGCCCAATAAACAGTTCAATTTCAAGACAGTTTGTCCTACAAATCCTTCAGAAGTACCTGGCTCTTCCCCTCCATGATTTCTTTGAGGCGCTTTAAAACGGTGCTGAGGCTTCTTAACTGAACCGCTGTTCGAGGATCATGACCTCCAAGAGGCGGTTCTACTTTCCTTCGATTTTCTGGAAAGGAAGGGAGAGTAGTATTCATTTCTTTAATGACACATCAATATTCACATCACAACACAAAATCCTATTAGAGGGGGAAATTTATGTATGCACACTCATATGTATGCACTTCACAAAGGTACAGCCCTTGCATTCTCCCTCAAAAAGGGCTTCTGATGTCAGATAGCTTGCTTTGACTGACATTTTAAATACCATCCCCTGATGGTATTTAAGAATACCAAGAACTGACTGAAATTCTCTGAGAATGAAAACATCTTTTAAAGAAGTTATTTTCAACCTACTATATGAACCTTTTAATAATCTTTTAGAAAGCAGTGAAGTCTCATTTTAGAATACCCTGTAGAATACTAATACTTACTAAATAATTGCAATAACATTCATATTCGTTCTAGGATTAGTATAGTTCAATGCCTTAACCTGAACTTACTTATAAATGACTGCAGCAGTCAGTTGCTCAGCTTCTATTAAAAACAGTAACTCAGACTAAAATGCACCCAGAAGTTCACATTTTTGAGGTTTTTTTTGGTTTGTATTTTCTAAGAAAAAAGACAAGTTGTTGAGAACTTGTATTTTCTTGATTAACTATAACAGAAACTTCTGAATAAAAAGTTATGTTGTTAATTTCTTTCCTGTAAAATGCTACATTACTTTGAAGCATTGCTGAATGAGTTACAAACATGATCCTCCTCTCCAGAAAGATCTGCACAGTGCTATATTTATCTAAACATTTAATCATTTTCAGTCACTTTTCCACATCAACAACTTTTCTGAATAGTTTAAAGTTTCTTACCAGCTTTGCTGCCCTCCATCTGGCAAGCATTATATTTTGAATCCCCTCAGCAGAGGAAACACAGACATGGCTGCTTTCTGTTTACTGCTTCAGATATCACTGATGTCAGCGGGAATGCTGACAGTGCTAGCAGAAGCATGTTAACTGTTGCCATGCAGTAATGACTAGGCTATTCCTTTGTGTGCAGGAGAGTAATGTGATTAAAACTGTGGGATTCCATGCCTCCTCTTCAGGTTCTTACTAGATATTTTTAGTCAATCAGCTGGCATATAGCTGTTTAATGACCTACACACAAAAAAGAATCCACAACAGCAGATCATTTAAAAGAGATTCCAGAGTGCTTAAACCCAATTCTGTAGCTAGCCACTTTGAATTTATTTTTTAAAAATCAAACAAATATACTTTTGGACAGTACCAAGCTGAGTATTTTAGGGTGATTAAAGGGACTTTAATATTTCAAGAAATGAATAATATGATAATACCATAGAAACCTTTGGCTGCTCCTTACTTGTATCACAAGTTCTGTGCTGCATTTACTTACTGGACTTTCCTGCTGTAACTTTTGAATTCAAGAGTATCTTCCAGGAACGTTGCTTCCAATTAAAAAAATTGCTAGCAGGCCTGCTGCCATGCTAGCTACAAACCTTGTCAGGAAAGTGATTCCCAAAGTATGAACATACACAGCACTAAGGAAATGCCACAGGTAACTCCACAGTGGTTCTCATTAGTGAAATGCCCTTTTCTGTGTTACATAAAACAACATCAAAAGGATGTCATCTACATTAGAAAACACATGTTAGAAGCAGTAGGAGCACGCGGTTAACATGCTTATACTAGAGAAGCTGATCAATTCTCAGATTAAAATTCAGTTGGCTTTCTTTCTTTACAGTCATGTGATTTACCCTTTCTGGGGGAAAGCACTATAGCAAGAATGTAAGAAGTTATCATTCCCGCACTACAGGACACACTGTGTCTAAAACACCACCCTTAGAAAAGAATTCACATGTATCAATCTTAGGATAGCTCTTACTCCTGATCCAAATTCCATTACTATAAATACCACAGATGTTTTCTCAGTTAATACATACACAATTTATAGATTCATACTTTTTCAGCATTGTAACTGTATTTCCTTATTTCACTACTAAATCTGCAAAACTCACATTCCCTTCCACAAACATGGAAACTGTAAGAGTATTTTTCTTGCTTTGCCCACATCATTATCCCACTGCCATCAGTTGCACTTCTGAAGAGATTTCAGATCTTCTTTTAATTTAATGCCAAGAAGGTTGACCATGCTTACACAGCTAAGTAGTGGTAAGCTTTTTCAGTGCTCCTGAAGCAGTAGACTTAGTATATGCTACTAAAAAAAAAACCAAAACAAAAACAACAAAAAAACCCCATACAAAACAAAACAAAAACAACACCACAAAGCCCCCCCCCCACTAACAAAAAAACTCCTACACCCAAAAAAAACCCCCACAGCCCACCAGGCACATTTAAAATTACACACACAAAATTAGTTTTTTTTTAAATAAAAATAAGCTTTATTTCAATGTTATTTAATCTGCTATGACAACCAGATCAGTTCCTCTGTCATCCTCCACTACTTTCAGCCTGCTACAATTGTCTAGCATTAACAGCATCATCCTGTGTGACAGGGTAACAAACTAGAAGTGCTTTTACTAACAATGTTCCCTCTCCAACTGGTCAGCATTTCTAGTTCTCCTTAAACTGGATTTTCAAGCTGTGACATTATCTCAGCATGAGACTATTTTGGTTCAATCCAGCACCTTGAAAACTGACAGCACATACAGACACATGCAGTTCAATACAACCAGCTAGGCCCACTGTTGCTGTAGAAGTGACACCAGCTCCTCAGCACCCTACTCCTGCATATGAGGATACAACAGATTACCCAATAAATCAATGCAGAGTCTCAGCACTGGTTCTTCAGCCATACAACCCACAAAGCGTCTCTGATGTAACCTAGGCTTCCAGCAGCTTCTCTATTTTCACAATAGCCAGTAAGGTGTTATTATAACGTTTTTGTGTAAGCAGTCCTGAAGGGAAACACACAACTGAAATACTACATATTTGATGCTAGACAGTTTCCTACATAAGCCACCATCCCTCCATACTGTTCTGCACTTGCAGCTGTCAGCCAGCATGGTCCCTGAGCAATGACAGTATCTGCTGCCCAGACAGTGCAAATTAATAGACAGATGAGGGGTGAGAGTAGGCATCTTCAGGAGTAATTTCATTCCATCAGCATTTAGAGGCACCAGCAGCCTTTTATTTATCTCCGTTTGCTTAAGCTTTGCACTTTATTTAAACTCAAGCTGGCTAGAGAGACCTTTGTGCAGGACTTAAGCATTTTCCTGCCAATGCTTGTTGATGTTATGAAGCATCTGAGTAATGGCCAAGCCTAGAGACATTTACAGGGCTGCAGATACAAGATTGCAAGAAAACTCAACTAGATTGGACACCTCACTGTCACTGAGCAGGTGAATAGACCTACCAATCTAGGTGTTTATGTAAATCACATCACTATACTTTAGATATGAGAATAATTTCTAATATTATTTTTGTAGCTCAGCATCAGCTGCAACGGCAGAAACAAAATTCTCCCCTGCTTAATGTTCAGAAATCCTCAAAGATCTGATTATTCAGCATCTTTTACAATAAAAGAAGGCATGAAAATTAAATTTCCAAACTTTGCTTCAAAAAAAGCAATGCCTGATTTTCGGAGAGCGAAGATGTAAGTATTCTTCCCCTCTTCAAATACAGTCAGAAGACCTGAAAAACTCCCGTGAAACCTTCTCACCAATTCAAGACACTTTTACTTGCATTGCACAGCGTTCATGTTTGTTACAGCACAGAGGTTATCTGGGGGAAGATACTCACAGTGACCCAGGCCACTTAGGACCCAATGTCAGAGAAATCTTTTCAAAAGATCAGCAATTTCTGCTTGGTCTAACTTTACTTCTTTCCAGGCTGATTCATCATCACATTTTTCCAAGCATACTTTCATCCAAACCCAGGGACATCAGTGGAGGTCCTGAAAAGGAGCTGAAATAATGCAGCAACAGTTCCTCCCCCATACCTTAGACTAAGTCTCACTTCCCTGACTGCCTACTCCCCGTGGAAGTCAAACAGCAAGATTATTTCTGCCTTCTGAGTACTGAACAACCTACCTACCTAAAGGTTTCTAGCCTGTAATCCCCAGATAATTTTCAAGTGATTTAGAAGAGGTGACTAAAACTGAAGTAAATTGGGAAATTATCCAAGAGTACATTGCTTTACTTTGAGCATTTGAGAAAAAGCTTAAAAACAAAACAAAAATACCAAATAATCCTTAATTGTTTTGGTGTGACAGGTACAACTGAATAGCTCAAAAAGTAGTAGAGGGCAAGGAGGATTATAATGAATGCATTCAACTAAGACAGCATGCAAATGACTTAGAGAGATGAAAATGCTAGTTATCTGTACTGGACTTTTGCCTGGTTACCAAGACTAGACATCTTTCTAAAAATCCCATACACATTAACAATGTTTAAGATCTGATTTGTTTGCACTAGGTACCACCCTCTTGGAAACACTGCCTTGCCCAGGATTTTTACCCATCTTACCAGTTTGCTCAAGGCTATCATAAACAGCCAACAGTATCCAGGCATACCTCAAGAGGGACTCCTGCAAACTACTTACTAGCTCTTTAAAACCATTACACAGTTGCACCTTTGAAATCACATTCAAGTCCCACTCCAGACAGAAGAGATTCAGTATGGCATCTGGCAATAGTTCCAAGGTTAGGAATAGAAAAAGTTTAGACACAAGTTCCTATTCAATTCTCCTCAAAACAGCTACAAGCAAAAACCTGCACTTATAACTCTCGAAGACACAAACACCGACTCCATTCAGACTGAGCTCTGTAGTTATAGCTTGCATGTGGCTGGTAAGAAACTGAAGTCTCTCAAGACAAAGCAGAAATTTTCAGAATGAGGGTTAAAGTGTCTTTAAGACATGGATGTGTTTTGGCAGCCTCTTCTGTTCCAGACCGTTTTGTAATTGAAAAAAGCACAGCCCAAACAAGTGTGTTGCCGGAACACTAAGAAAGGTGAAAGGAACACACTTCTGACATTCAAGTGCGACCTCACTAACAGAAGCAGCTAGCCTGATACCAGATTCTGCTATCAATATAGACAGTCGATGAACCTTTGTTCAGCTCCTTCCACCTCATTCTGAAGCATCCCAGACTGGCTAGTACAGCATTCCCTTGTAGCACAAAGAGCTGAAATTACCCAGGGTTGCAGAAGATCTTCTTTGCAGCTCACCAGTCAGTTGCTTTTTGTAAGGAACCGGTGACCTCAGAGACTGAGCCCTGGTGGGATGCTGAGGACTGGACCAGCCACCACTCAATGCCTGTGGATCACTCTGTCCTGCCTCTGCTCTCTCTGCCGTTGATGAAAGCCTGCCATCATCTGGAGTTGACAAAAAGCAAAAAACCAACTGTTCAGACACAATAAACAGTAGTGCACACAAAAGTAAGGGCAAAAAGCTCTCATAAATAGCTCATTTGAATCATGGTTATACATAGTAAAAGACGTGAATTTTTAGTCTGAAAAGTATCCCTAATGTGAAAAGTTTCTAAAATAACAAACTGGCAAGCATGAATGATTCTTGCTATATGGAATACTTATGCTTGATTATCAGCTTCTGCCCTGAAGAGAGGTTTTCAGTTATCTTAGAAGCCAGTATTGCGGTGATATTAAAGTTACCACAGCCTTTAATAAACCACACTTTTCCATCAGAGGCTCAAGTATAGACAGTTTCTCACTGATTCCAGTAACATGCCCATTTCATGTGCTGTTCCAAGGTTGCTTTTGCATTCTTTCATCACAACACTTTGCTGACTCCAGCTACATTTGTCAGAGACAAACAAGTGAAGCCTATTTTACCCCATCTTACGTTACTTTCAATAATTTAATAATGACAGTTGATATTCTACTATGCAAACTAATAGCAGTCATACCAAGTAATTATTTTTCATTCTGCATAAGAAGAGTCAGAACAGATCAGTTTGCTTATGCAAAAAGCTATCTCGGCCCTTTCTCCCTAGCCCAAACACTGCAGAAGTATGCTCAACAGAGATGGATAAAGGACAGACTAAACAAAAGCAGCTGACCAGTTTGCCATCTCCAGCAAGGAGATACACGAGTTTTGCACAAAACCAAGGCAGTCAAATTAAAGGTGGACTTCCTGTAAATACACTGCTTTACTGCAGCTCAGCTACCACCCAACTGAAGGCACAAGATGCACGGGAAGGTGAGGAGTAGACTAAGTCTGGAGTAAGAACTTGCATTGGAAGGACAGGCACACATTTTGCTCATATAGGCTGGAAGAGGGTTACTCCTGCTTTTCTTCATACGGGCAAAGGAAACCCAGACCCCCAGCTAAGAAGCGATACAGAACTATCAGCTGACTGGCTTGTCTCTGACCTTCAGGTGCAGCCACAGATTTCTAGCTGCAAGATGCTGGCTATCTTCTCCCACAGTAAAGCTCTGCTACGTTATTCAAAAGCAAGATGCAACATCCCTCACAAAAGAACTGGCTCACCATCCATTTGGCCAGCCATCTGACATTACGCTCTTATATTCAGAGGTGTTTTTACAAGTCCATGCAGCAGCAGAGGGCATCAATAAAAAAACCATCACGCACAATTCTCACACACACATGCATTTCCCCAAGCACTTACCTTTGCTGAAACGGAAGAGATTTACAAAAGAGCTGTAGGCTGATTTAAAAGGAGGCTCATCCTGGTCAGGAGTCAGGGGTTTAAAGTGAGTGAGATGAGACGGACTACTAGGAGAATGAGGTAGATCACTGGTAGAGTCCAGTGTCGGAGACCGTTTGTCATCTGCAGCCATTTCACGTGCCCTGGAAAAAGTTCAGCAACATGCATTATACACAGGGTGGTGAAACAGAACTTCTTCAGTCAACTGAAGAGGAGGTGGCTCATTAGATGCTAGAGTGGGACATTCACCCCACCTACCACAGATATCTGCTATTAGCACAGGTCAAGAGTGCCAGAGTTAGGAGCCCATGTCCCCTGTCTAGTCATTGGCAAGAGATCGGTGCCTCTGCAGAGAGCAATCCAGAGCTCCTAATTAAATATCCAGAGCAATCAAAGTAAGCAAGCAGCCACTACACTGTGTGACAGCACACTCTGGTTGCTGTTGTGTGCGAACTTGAAGTTTTCAAATGGAGACTCTGCAGGCGTATCACAAAGAAATTTTAACTTCAGCTCCAGAGAAGAGCTGTAAATACTGTGACTTCTCCAGCCCTTGTAATAAGAAAACTGAAAACAGGCACGCCTGAGCAAGCACAAGACATACTTGTTGTTTGGCCAGGTTAACTTCAGAATGAGAAACGGAATGAACTGCAAACAAAAGCAGGACTGAGATTAAGTTTGGTGGCCCACTGCTTCCTTGCCCTCTGCACTACAATACAGAGCCTTGTGCAAGTTACCAGGGAAGCAACTTAAATCTACTTGCTGTGTACCAACGCCTTCATACCTCCCAGAGTCATACTTTCCCACAGACCATATTATTCAACCTCAATACACATCTGATTTCTTCCACTCCACCTCACTAAGCCTGCACTTCTAGCCTGCTAAGCTAAGGTGCTTAATACCTTCATTTTGGTTTAAGCAAGACTTAGTGAAAGATTTGACAGAGCAGACACTGACAGAACCTATGAGTGACGGCTGACTTTTACCCGTGCCAAGGATCAAAACCCTGTATGAGTCTACTTCCTGCTTAGCAACTGACAGATGCTCCTACATGAAATACCAGCTTCCAGTTTCCACAACTGCTCCCTAGAACCTACAGGCATATTTTGCTGACTAGAACATTTTCTTCCAAGTTCTAAGAAGCCACACTAAAAATCTATGCCATCCAGAGAAAATCCACATGGTTGACAAGTGACATGTGAAGTGCCAAGACGCTGTGTGCAGCTCACGTGGCAAGGTTTGACCACTCCTACAATGAACGCACAAAAGATGGTATCTGCAAGTCAACCATATGACTTCTCAGTGGGCTTCTGCCTGTTGCTCTGTATAGCAAGCACCTTTACCACAGAGTTTCTCCTGATATTCTTAAGAATATATTCTTAAGAACATATTCTTAAGAAAGAAAACAGAGATATCATTCACAAAGTTTCAAGAGCAACTTTGGTCAGGTTCTCTATGAAAGGTTAAGTCTGGATCCCTCTGCCCTGTTAAGTCATGGTATTTTTTACTGTGGTGCATTTCAGCAATATTACTCAAACAACAGATGATTTGAGCATGCCTAAACGTCAGAGTTCATTGAAAATGCCTTCAAAAGAGTATCTTTAGGTAAATTTGGAATTGTTTCTTCAATACTTATGGCAAATGATAACATGCCTTTTAAACACTGAATGTGCTCCCACACACACTCCCACTTTACAAATACTGTTAGAAAGTCAGCCAGAAGTTTTAGATGAAACTATGTTCACCTCACAGCAACCGGCTACAGCCTGGTAAGACAAAAAAGCATGGAAGTCCCTAAACTTGCATACATCATATAGGTGATTCTGGAAGAACAAAATTTTAGCTTCAAGGAAAAAAACCCACACAATAATTGCTTCTCTGATGGCAGTACTAGCCCAGTTAAACCAGATTGAAAAACAGGGTATTTCACATTAGCTCCAGAAACATCTGCATTTTTTGTGCTGTGCAACACTTTAAAGAAAGGTGGATATGCTCCATAACTAAAGTGCTTTAGTTCTTTCGCTGAAAGAGAAACACACACACACCAAGAACCAGGGGAATCACCACTTGCTTGTGTGTCATGGGAAATCAGAAAGCAAGGTGCACATATCACTCAACAGGCACAAAACCAGACTATGTGTTCCTCAGGATCCACACCAAAACGGCACAGAGGATATATCTGAGGCCACTTTAGGCTGCCAGGTCTTCAGCAATCACCAGCTCATCACCGACAGAGCAGAGTGCAGGTATGGGTGCGAGCCTGCACACACGCTCAGCGGCTGCACCCAGCCTGGCCCAGTGCCACCCTGCACCCCACAGAAGTGACCACCACCGCCCAGTGCCAGGGGGGCCGGGCACACCCTGTACCTGGGTGCTGCGCCCAGGCACCCGGCCAAGGCGCTCCAGGAGCAAGAGCCGAGCAACGGTGATCGGAACAGAACTGCCGGACACGCACTGCACCCCCTCTCAGCCCTGCTGCGAAGGGGACACCGCTGCCTTCCTGCCCCCGCCACAGGCACGCACT
>VZRW01007625.1:193319-218155 GCA_013398125.1 Aegotheles bennettii | reverse complement strand
GGGCCGCACCGCACCCTTTGTCCTTCTCCTCCCAGGCGCGGCGTCCCCCGCCTGCAGAGGCGCCCTGGGGCGGTGGTCTGGCTGTAAGGGCTGTTTTGGGGGCTCGGGACGGAGCGCCGTGTCAGGCTCCCCCCTAGCGCCCCGCCCGCCCCTCGGCCCGCTGAGGGCGCCCTGGGTGCTGCGGGGCTGCTCGCACCTCGGTCTCGGCCTCCTCGGCCCTGGGCTGGGCTTTGTCTCCTGCAGCCCGGGTGGCTCCCGTAGCGGTCGGTGGTGCCGCCCGCTGTCGCGTGTGGCGGTGCCGGGACTTCAGGCTCCGCCGTGCCCCGCATCGCCGTGCCCGGGCCGGGGGGGGCAGCGCAGCGGGACCGAGTGCGGCAGGGTCTCGGTTGGTGACAGCCACCTGCACTGCTCCCCGGGAGCCCGCCTGGGTCGAGGAGCTCTCCCGTGACCCTGACACAAGGCGCTGCTGCAATCGTTAATGACCGCGGGCCCCGAGACCTTCCCGAGGGCAGAGGGGTTCGGGAATTCAGCAAAGCTTCTTCTGAGCTGCCTTGGCCGAATGCCTGGGTTAAGTGTATTCGAGGAAGGGGTTGCTGTAGGAGAAGGGCCTTGCTGGCTTTTGGCAGCTCTGGAGAGTACAGAATCAAAGGGGAAGAGTGACAGGGCTGAGCCTTGGGGAGGGGGTGCTCCCTGCAGGAGCCTCCGGGCACGCTGGGCGCTGTGCGGAGCGGGCGCTACCGCAGCGCTGCCCCTGCGCCCAGGGGAGCTGGGGACGGCGGCCTTGAGGAGGGGGAAAGCACTGGCCCCTCGGCGATAAACACCTAGCATGCTGTCAGAGTTGTTTTAAGAAGCTGCTGATTCCACATTTCTGTGGAGATGTATCTCGGTGCAGGTGTGTCTCGCGTACCTTTGTTCCCCTTGTGACAGCAGCACCTTGTAGGTCTGAAGCCAGCATTGCAAAACCTGTTGCAATGCCTGACGTGATCTGATTCGTCTTGGTTAAGTAAGGGCCAAACCACAAAACAAGCAAAGGTAGGTGGGTGTCTGTGTACATCTTGGCTTAAATGAATCAGACTATTTCTCAGCCTGTGCAAGTGCCCAAAGCAAAACCAAAGTCTCCTGAGTAGTAATCCTGTGCCTAGGCCACAGGAATGTGATACAGTCCTTATTTAAATGGGCACAATTGAAAATTGGGCCTAAAATACTGACATAAATAAACTGAGTTCAGACAGAGTGAGGTCATGTGAAGTTAAAGTTTTCCATGAGGACTAGAGAGGTCTGATCTAAGCCAAGATACCATCTTTATTTGGGATAGGAGTGCCTTGGACTAGTTAGTTTTTCAAGTTTATGTGCTCATAGTAAATAGAGTCTCTGTAACTCACAACCTCATTTTTTTTATTTTTACTCTTTCGAAGGTTTGGGAAAGCTTGATGCAGTAGGTAGAACATAGCTTAGAAAGTTTATTCTCTTCCTAGACTGAAAATGTTTAATGGATTGGATTTTGGAAAAACAGCAGGAGTTAGTTTACTTAAAAAAAAAATAAAATGGTGAACCAGGGAGTAGTCTTATGTTTGTAACCTGGGGCCCTCACATCTAGATGAGTAGACTCTGCGTGCAGTAGAACCCTTCATTCTGGGTAAAGCCATTCATGGGCCTCAGTATTTGTGAGACTGCAGCCTCAGGCACGGGACTTGGTATCTCACTGTAGTATTCTAACAGCTGCGTACAAGAATGGGGCTGTCTTGGGAGGAGGAACTTGCCAAGTCACAGCTCTTGCATAATCAGAGCTGAGAACTGAGAAACTGTGGCTGTTGGAAAGCAGGGCACTGTTAGAACAGTTCAGGGGCTCATGGGGTTGGGTTTTGTCAAGGAACAAAGTGCAAATAGAAGGGCAGAGTTCACGTTTATTTTTTGAGGCTCGGTGAACAAATATCTTTGGAAACCTCTGTTTCGTACAGAAAACAAATCTGTCCGATATTTATTTTAACAGCAGAAATAAAGCTTGCCACAGGAAAGTACCCTTGATGTGGCCCTTGGATTTCTGTACCTATTTCCTTCCTTCCTGGGGAAGGAAGCTAATGAAGAAGCTGGCAATGTATTAATCTTCATAGTGCCAGCAATCCCTGACTGAGCTGTCAGTAAAATAATGTCCATTAACCCCCATTTTTCAGAAAAAGGGGGAGAAACAGGCAACTGGACTAGAAATCATGAAATCTGAAAATAAACAGCGCTCATCTATTTCTGTGGAATTTCAGGGAAGAGTTTGATCATGCTTTCAAATTGTTTTGTACAACCACAATTAAAGCTCATGCCCTTAGAACACATACCCTTAAATCTCAGATGTTAACCTTGATTTTTATCGTCAGATAGATCTACCTAGGAGCTGGGGCTTTAAGGAAAATACTTTAGCATGAAACTAGGGATAAGCTGTTGTTATTTTCAAGACTTCTTGGGGAGATTCTGTATGCTATGTTAGTACCTCTCCACTTGTGTTATAAAGGTGCAGGATGCATGTACTGGTGATATGTGTTGGCAGTTTTTAACTTAAGTTGGGGTTTTTTTATGTCTACTGCAGCTCAAGATGTCTAAAAAAATCCATGGAGGCTCCGTTGTGGAGATGCAAGGAGATGAAATGACACGGG
Organism: Aegotheles bennettii; assembly: GCA_013398125.1. Taxonomy (NCBI): domain Eukaryota; kingdom Metazoa; phylum Chordata; class Aves; order Caprimulgiformes; family Aegothelidae; genus Aegotheles; species Aegotheles bennettii. The sequence continues at coordinate 215,513 of VZRW01007625.1, read as the reverse complement.
TCATCTGGGAACTGATTAAAGAAAAGCTGATTTTTCCTTATGTAGATCTGGATTTGCACAGGTAATAGCTCTTTATGACACACAACCACCTTGTACTACAATTTGCATGTGTCATTAGGCATTGATCATGTTTCGCTTAGCACCGAGAGCCTTACAGCACCTCCTGCACTAGTGCAGAGAGGCTAACTAGTCCTTTTTATACTGGTAAAGTTCCCAGCAGACTCCCCTAACTTGCCTAAGGGCCAGCTTCATTAAGTACTCTGGAAAGCATGGGCTCATGGTGAAGGTATTTTGTCAAAGTCTGGAAGCCCTCTGGGGTTCCTCACAGCAATAAGCACTAAATGCTTAATTGTGGATTAGCTTTTTTCTGTGCTGTGCCTCTAAGAAGGTCTCTCACAGACATGGTTGGTGTTTTCATCTCCTATGTCTTGGCTTTCCAGCACCTGGGCAGTCTGCATGGCTTCCTGCAGCCTAAACAATTAGTAACATGGCATGTTTCAGCCATGCCCTGACTTGTAGCCTGGCATCTGTGGACTCTGAGTAGGTTTATGGCTTCTTGCCATCTCTGTTTGGAGATCTACCTAGAGGGCAAAAGGGTGGTTGTAGGTCACAGAATCTACCCTGCTGTCTGTAAGCTTTAGCTCTGCTGCTCACAGTGTGAGCTAACTGTTGCAACTATACCCTAAGCCTAGGCTGGACTCCTACACTTCCTTCTGGAAAAAACAAATTCTAGCAGCTGGTATGCTATCTGCAGCACCTGATCAAGCAGAACAAATAGTCTCTTCCGTTTCTAGCCACTGAGCTATTAGTATTAGAGACTTATCCAGCTGCATTGCTCCTAGCCATGTGGACAGAGGCCTTCGATGTTACCTACCATTATTAAACCCACAAGTCTGACCTCTTCCCCTGCTCCCAGAGTCATTTGTATGCCACCTAGGTTAGGCTTTCTGCTTGCTGTTGTTGCCAACCAAGCAAACAGGAAAGCAGCAGCATAATACACACACACAGTCTGGAGAACATCCCTTTCCAAAGAGGGGTGGGAGGAGGGAAAGAAGACCCCTGGCTGAGGCAGCACAATGGCTAGATTCATGTACAGCTGGCTATGCTTCAGGGCTGTCCCACACTGGGCACCCATTGTTCTCCAAAAGCTATTAAAACAGCGAGTGTGGGAAATGTGCTTCCTCTGACTGAGGGGAATATTGGCAGTTTTGCTGCCAGAGCAGGATTGTGGGTCCATTACCAAAGCAGTTTTTTAAGCCTAGTGTAGCTTCATGTGCTCAGTACATGAAGGAAGCCAGAGGCCTCAGCACAAGAGGTTTGAAATAAAGGCCCATATTCATCTGAGGGTTGTGCTGCTCCGTACCATTAGAATACCTGACTGAAAGCTTCCCTTGCAGGAGCCCAGAAAGGAAGGCACAAGAGATACTGGCTGTGTCCCATGCTGGCAGAAAGCCTCAGCCATAAGCTGAAGCTGTCCTTTCTCCAACCTTCTACCAGCAGCAGAAGTATCGGTATATGAGCCTGTGTTTTCTTCCAGTCCAGCAGCAGTTGCACTGGAAGACAGATAACTTCAGTTATGCCAGAGTGCTGAACTACACTCACAGGCACATATGGGGTCTGTTTTCTTTCCTGTTGGACATGAACAAGTGTCCAAAGCAGTTCTGACGGTCTTTGTGGGTTTGTTACAGCTATGACTTGGGCATTGAGCATCGTGATGCTACAAATGATAAAGTAACCGTGGAAGCTGCTGAAGCCATAAAGAAATACAATGTTGGCATAAAGTGTGCAACCATCACTCCTGATGAGAAGAGGGTGGAGGAGTTCAAGTTAAAGCAGATGTGGAAGTCTCCCAATGGGACAATTAGAAACATCTTAGGTGGCACTGTCTTCAGGGAGGCTATTATCTGCAAGAACATTCCCCGGCTGGTGTCTGGATGGGTGAAACCCATTGTCATTGGCCGTCATGCTTATGGAGATCAGGTGAGTCACTTCAGTGCCTACCACTCTTTTTATATGAACAGGTTTAGTCCTGACTGATACAGAGCTACACAGGCTCAGACGTCCTTGTCCTGCAGCTTTATCCACTGCACTCCACGTGAAAGTGGATACTTGCTAGCACTTTGTTTGCACAGCACCTGGTGAAATGTGCTCAGAGCCTGGTTCATGCCTCTCTTCCTAAGACAGTGTAGCTCTATAAACAGCATTCGGGGGCCTGTACTTGGATTAGGTCTGTACCTAAACTCAGGGTAGAACTCCCCTAAGCTATTTTTCTTCACCATCCTCCTCCCTCCCAAAATGTCCTTACAAAATACCCTTTACACTGCCCATCTTACTTCTCAGACGGACTTTTTGGTGTCAAATGTTGTTTGCAGCAAAAATAGATTCAAGTGAGTGATTTTTTTTAGAAGCGTGCAAAGTTACCTTCTGTGCATGGGTATGGTTTTGGTTTGTGTGAGGTTTTTTATTTTTAATTTTACAAAAACCCAACTCCTACAGAGTTGGTATTCACATGGGGCACATCAGGCTGTGGTACTGAAGTAGGGAAATACCCCTTATCAGAGCTCTCCTGGCAGAAGTAGTACACGCCATGGAAAGCCCTAGCATGGCAGTCAGTTTAGTGGCCTTTGGGCAGCCCAGAGGACAAGAATCAACTGTACTGTTCTCCATGGGTAATGATAAGCTGTAAAGCAGTCAAACGTGGCAAAAGGAAAGTCTTCTAGAAGAGCCAAGTGCTTAAATAGATGGGTAAACCCACAAACTGAGGACAAGTCATAAGATTAGCTGGGATGGGAAGTTAAAATTATTAATTTCCAAGAGGAAAATAATTGCAGAGCCCTGACACTACAGAAGAATGGGGTTCAACATCCTTAACAGTATTGAATAACTGAGGAGGTCAAAATAATACTAGGAAACAATGGATCAAGGAGGAAGGATTGAAACCCTGCCAAAGTATGAGATTAAAGTGAAAGGAATACTATAAGAACATGCAAAGGACATACGAGCAAGACACTTCTGCAGCTTCACAACAGCTGAAGGAACTGATTCACTGAAGAGGAGGGAAACTACATGAAAGGGGATGATAAATTTCAAGGAAATGTAACCTTAAATAGTACTGTTTAGGACAGGTGGGAAGATGAGACACCATTTAAAAATTTGAGGTACATGTTGGCTTTTCTTTTGAGTCTGTATAGCTCAGAGGAGCAGAATGTTTATCCGTTTACAGAATTCAGAGAACTCTTACTACAGATTGGCCTTTCAAATGTCATATGATGATAGAAATAATGGCTTTTATTAAGGTGCTGTATCGTTCCCCCTATTGATGAGATCAGTAGTTGTTGTGTGAATAGCTTTTTTTAAAGCAGGGGGAGGACCTTTTCTACTTGCAGACCACACTACACTCTGGATACTTTGCGCTTTAAACATTCAGTGCATTTGCAAAAACATATACTCTGCTAATCAATGGGGTCTAAGAACCTGTTAAGCTTTTTCCCTTAAAGAGAAAGATCTCCTCTGAAACAGACAGACTCTTAACTACTTGTCTTTCTAATCTGTAATAAAATAATCTGGTGACAGCTGAGTAAACAGAGCCTGTTCAGTGGGGTTTTTGGTACAATGTTTGTTTTTCTGCATGCTGCCCTCGCAAATACAGGTTGTCTTTTTTGGTTCTGTCTTCCTCATAGGTAAAAGCATCATGACAATTTTTATTTTTTAACAGTACAGAGCAACTGATTTTGTGGTACCTGGGCCTGGAAAAGTAGAGATGACCTACACTCCAGGAGATGGAGGCAAACCAGTCACATATCTGGTACATAACTTTGAAAGTAGGTATTATCTCTAAGTCATGATTAAAATTGGTATTTTTGGTTTAATTCAACCTTGAAATATCAGTCAGATCTGTTTGATAGTAAAATACAGCTTTGAGGTAGAGTGGGGTAGAAGGTCTGGGCCTTTTCATTTACCTGGGAAGTACTGCAAGTTACTTGAAATCTTTCTGGAATTGAAGAGGCATATCAAACACACAGTTGTACCAGACTGGCCAGCTGCCATGCTCCTTGTATGATCAGCCTAGTAGTGGCACGTATGTTTTTTTTCTCTGATCAGAGGGAAACTTGCTATCTAAATAAGGCTTGACCTAAGGGGAGATATATTTGAGAACAATTCAGGCATAATTCTCTGGGTTTAGTTTGTTTTACTTGGCTCTATATACCTTTGCAGTTTGTACCCTTCTTTATTAAGCAGTCTATTTTTTTTCAATAGAAATGTGAACTGACACTTTCTCTGCAAGGTGGAAAGGAGATTGACAAGGATGCTCCTGACTGTGTAGGCTCTAACTGTTTTAACAGATGCAGTCCCAAAGGTATCAGTGGCCCTCCTAGAAATATTGATGTGCTGGTTGTAGATGTTACTAGGCTCAGGAGGAGTCCTGACATTGCTGGGCTCTGTTGCATGAAAACAATGAGACACACACTGCTAGAACCCAGGGTGTTTCTCTAGGGGCAGGATTCAGGAAAACATCACACAAGTCATCTGTCTTGCCTATAAGTAATCAAAGGGTTCAGTATTAAACCTTACGGTGACCTGGGTATATGTGCTATGGTTTTGTTTCTAGCTACAAAAACCGAATATATCCATGTAGACCACAGAATCCTGGTTTGTATGCAGTTTGCTTGACAAACAGGCACCAAGGCTGCCATATGACCCTCTTTTGTAATACTTGATTTCTCTGGTGTTCTTGCTCATAGGAACCTAATCACTACTATCTCTTGTGTCGTGGGCTAGACAGTTGCTCTATCACCCAACCCCACCCAGGAGGGGGAATTGGGAAAGGAAAGGAGACCCATCAGTTGAAATGAAAACAGATTTAATAGAATAATAGTAATGACTTAATATTACCCCCAATGCTAATACAAGATAGCTGTACCCAGCTTCAGGTAGCAGTCACAAGCAGAGTGTTTCTAGCAGGGAGGGCTGAGTGCCAACACTAGGATCACACAGCTCCAGCAGCAATCTCAGCAAACAAAAGAGCAGGGGCCTCAGGCATGGGACAGCTGGCGAGTCAGGCGGGACCCTCTCAGGAAGGCAGCCATGGTAGAAGCCCACCCAGAACCTCGCAACTTCTCCATTTATAGTGAGGGTGACATTTATGGTATGGAATGCCTTGGTTGGCCAGCTTGGGTCGGCTGCCCTGGGTTTCATCCCTCCTGGCCCACTCCACCTTCGTGGTTCGTAACTGCCTTTGACCTTGGTCACTATGGAAACCTGCATAACAGAGCATCTTCTCTCTTGTTCTCACAAAACTGGACTCTGCAGTTTCTTAAAACTATGGTTTCTCTGAACAGAAAAGTGAATTTACAGTTCTGTCCCAGCAAAACCAGGACATCTTGTTGCGCAGCCTTTTCTTTGGAGATCACCTGCTTCACTGCCAGTCCTAATCTGGTTTAATTTGATAGGTGACTGGTGAGCCTGTATTGGAGACATCTGGCAGTTCCAGCTGCCATTCTGTTTCACCACTCTCTGTTGCATCATGGAGGAGAGAGCAAGGAATTGCAAAGATGGCAGATTATTGCTCTTGCTCTCAGGGAACTCCCCTCCCCATAGATAAATGTTGTGCCAGCATAACTCCACAATGCATAAAGGAAGCTTGTCCTATTGCCATACTAATATGTTCAACCTTGACACTGAATCAAGAGATCTTAGTAGGCAGTAGGATTGTATGGTTGCAACAAAGGTGGTGGGTTTTTACCTATATGCAAATAAGTATTTGAATAAAACTTAATAGCTGTCATCTGGAACTATGAAATCATGGCTCCAGAGGACAGTCTCTGTAGCTGATCAGACCCTGTTCTGGCCTTGACTCAATAAGGGAGACGGGGACAACATGTATTTTCACTGGTAACAACAGGAATTTATTCCCTGCCAATATCAACTTGAAATGACCTTGCTATCTTGGCAAGCAGATAGACCTCCTCTGGCTTCCCCTTTTCTTTCTGCATGCATGTCCATATAGTAACAACCATCTGGCAGTAAGGACAAATGGATATGAGGAAAGGGTATTTTCAAAAACAAAAAATAATAATAATAAAAAAAATCTAGGGTGTTTCCAGAGCAAAGATCACTGGTAAAGGCACTGTACAACAAACCAGAGATGTGGTGGTAGTGAGATGCTTAAAATTAAGTACATGGTATCTACTTTTCACTAGAAACACAAAGAGCTGTGCTCTGGAGGTTACAAAGATTTTTCATGAAGTTCTAGACCCTACTTTCACCTTCAATCAGCTTTTCCTGTGATCTGAATACTGCTTTCCCTCAGGTGAGCTGGACTGTAAATGTAAGGTACTATGCTGCTAACACATCTGCATTACACAATCTAAGTCATTTGAGTGTTGATGGTTCCTCAGAGCCTTCTCAGGACTGCCCCTGGCACCCAGATGACTGGTATGGTCTTCCCACGACTTGTGGGAAGTGAGTCTGAGCAGGTGAAACAAACCTGCAGCGCAGACCAAACACGTGCTAGAAAGATGCAGGAAGGCACATGGGGATTTGTTTACCTGAGCTAGACAAAGCAGCCTCTGACTGCTGGAGTTAGTTCTGCAGTGCAGTCAAAGCCTGAAGGTACACGGCACTTAAGCTGGGAGCAAACACATTTCTAGCTTTGACTGAGACCCCTGCTCCAAACTGCTGCCTGCTGCTTTGATAAAAAAATACTCTGTATTACTTATGGCCAGTAGGAGTTCAAGCGGTTTTTCTGCTTAGGCTAGATTAAGAATAAACATCTTAGGGGTATTAGATCACAGTATTAAGATTCACCTAGCTGTAAAACAAAACCACCTCCCTGTCTGTGTCACGGGATTGCTGGAGCTTTGAGCTGATAGTGAAAAGTGAATCTTCTCCTGAAAGAACCAGCCATAAATTAAATGCTGTAACAAGATACCTGGGGATAACACCAGCCTGTCTGCCAGAGTATGCTACAAGGAAACTGTCAAATCCATAATCTATTTGATTCCTGTCTGTTCTTACTTTACTAACAGGCTGTGGTGGTGTAGCTATGGGAATGTACAATCTTGACCAGTCTATCAAAGATTTTGCCCATAGTTCTTTCCAAATGGCACTGTCTAAAGGCTGGCCCCTCTACATGAGCACCAAGAACACCATCCTGAAGAGATACGATGGCCGCTTTAAAGACATCTTCCAAGAGATCTATGACAGGTAACTAGGGTAGTTCTGTACTTCCTACCACAGTGCTTGAAGTCTGCAGTAGGAACATCCAGCCTTGTGAGCTGCTACAGTTAATTCAGTATCTTCAGACACTCAGCAGGACTTTGAGGGGGGCTGTGTGTGTTCCCTGTTGCAGTTTCCTTTGTCCTGCAGGACACAGTACTCAATGTTTAAAGCTCTGCTAAATGTAGCTGTGGTACTCATTTCTCCTAACAGAGTCACAGATTCTCTGTGGGCTTCTCCGTGATTCTGAAGCAGGCTCGCAGTGGCCTTACAAAGCAAGCAGGGAAAAAAACAATAGAGGATGCAAATTTCTTTCAAGTTGTTTTTTTTTTACTCTTATCTTGATGCACCTCCCTCACTATGCAGAATTATGTGCACAAATTGTGCAATCCCTGTATTTATCTATATGACAAGGTGTTCTATTTTTTGTTTTCCAGAGAATACAAGTCCCAGTTTGAAGCCAAAAAGATCTGGTATGAGCATAGGCTCATTGATGACATGGTTGCTCAGGCCCTGAAATCTGAAGGAGGTTTTGTCTGGGCCTGCAAGAACTACGATGGGGATGTGCAGTCTGACTCTGTTGCACAAGGTAAGAGGTATTTCCTGTGCTACACTGTGAAGTAGGTTCAGTAACAGTCTCTTGTGTCATATCTTATATAAAGTCCCAAGAGATGGTGTTGGGTCTCAGAACTTAAATTTCAAACCTGTGGCCAGTCGTGAAGATATTGGGCAGGCAAAGAATTTCTGATTTTACTTTTACAAGAAAATCCATTGAGTGCAGACTGTGTAGTCACACTTCTTTATCAGATGGCAGTTTCTACCAACATAATAACTGACAGGCTTTCCATTCTAATGGAAGGTATCCAGACAGATGGGATTCTGTCACTTGACAGCCTTAGTTAAGCAGACTGGTGGTGAGCATATCGGCAGGTGCTCTACAGATAAGTAAGAAAACCTTCAGGACCTAAAGCTACCTATCAGGTGTAAAGAGAGAGGTTGATATGTTTACTTTACAAACTTGTAGTGCTTGATCAATATCCTATATAACCAAGCTGCCTAGTGCAAAACAAATATGGATGCAGAAACCCACAGGGCAAGCTGTGTGGCTTTATGTAATATGCTCTTTTTAAAGTAATGCTAGTAAACTGCCTCCCACAGAACAAGGATGTGTGTTGGACTACTGAACAAAGAAGCTTTCAAAGACACAGATCTCCAAAACTTAAGGGCTAGAAGTGATGTCAATGTCCAGTTTTGCCAGTTCATGGTTCCTTTCATTTTGTATCACTCTTGATATGAAGTAGGTTTCCCTGTAGGGAAGATAGTGACTGGCAGCCCAGCACTGCTTATTTAGGCTTGATTCTTTGTTCTCATACTGCACCTTTTCAGTAAAAATCTGTCCAGTGAGTTAGGTGAGAATACTAATTTTCTTGAAATGGTGCAAAATGTCTGCATATCTGCATCTCATGGTTCAGCAGCACTTTCTGTTCACACGAAGTGTTATTTTGACATGTCAGGATTAGTTAGTTTTGGAAGTAGTAGCACTACTGTTCAGGAATACACATATCAAGGCTGGGAGAAATTGTAGGATAAGGGGACTTAAGTGGAATTTAAAGGGGCTGTCCAAAGGAGACACTGAGCTTTTTAAACTGTGTATTCCGTAGGCTATGGTTCTCTGGGGATGATGACCAGTGTGCTGATCTGCCCTGATGGCAAGACTGTTGAAGCAGAAGCTGCTCACGGCACAGTTACACGTCACTACCGCATGCATCAGAAAGGCCAGGAAACCTCCACTAACCCCATTGGTGAGCTGCTTGTCACTGCCCTTCAGTGATCTCCACATATGAAAACAGGTTTGGAGTAAGAACATCTGCATCCTTTCTTGCAGAGAATTGCACCACTGAGTGGTGAGACTTGTAGTTCATAATGCCTTTTTCTTCCTTGGAGCAAAAGCAGGCTGGAGTGGAGTGAGTGTGAGCAATAAGCTAGACCTAGCCTCTGAGACATGCTCTCACTCTTCAGCAAACAAGAGGTTTGTAGCCACAATGGCTTTAAGGTTTATGTTTGTTGATTTTTATCTTACTCCCCTTCCTGATGCTCCAAAATACTCAGCCACCCCATAAAACTATATCTGTACTTAAAGTGTTAAGTGCACCTAGAATGAGACGTTGTTATAGTTTGAAGTTTTGTCCGTCTCGGGAAGGAACGAGTTCAATGAGTTATTCCATATCAAGCCTTCTGTTGATAAACTGGAAAGTACTGAGCTAAGTTTTTTTTCTTCTCTCTGTTTGGGTTTTGGACTGCATTCCTGAGGGGGGGCAGAGCAAGGAGCTGCTGCTTCTATCAGTTTTTCTTCTCTTCTTTGCTGGACTTTTTCTCGGAGGCAGCGGCGGAGCAGAGGGCCACTTATCAGGTTTTTTTCCTTTCCTTCGCCTGTAGAGAGAGACTGTTTTTTTTTTTTTGCTTCTCTCTCTTCCCCCGGGCCTTCTCGGCAGATGAGACGAGAGGAGAACTTTCTTCCTTGGACTTCTGGTTTCGGGATTTTGTAAATATATTTATCCTTTTTTTCCCCTCCATTTCCCTTTGTACCTGTTCTTTTTTCCGTTTCATTAAATTTGTATGGTTTGTTTTTTCCTAAATCTCACAGCCATGTGCATTGTTTATTTTCTTCCCCTTGGGGAGAAGTAAGCAATAAATTATTGTCTTGGGGGCTTGCAGAAGGAAAGAATCATCTACAATTGCACAGGGACCAGAGTGTAATATAATACCAGGAAGAAGACTGCACCCTTCTAGCATAAGGACAACTTTCTGTGTAACCACAGTCCTACCACCGGTCATTCTTTCCAAATTGGACAGGAACAAAGATAAAATGGCACACACAAAGATTGCTTGAGACAGTGAGTGGTTTCTAGGGTTTGCTTTTCTTTAGAGCTGCACAAAATGCAAAGGATGCCTACATGAAGATAATTGTTATATTTCTTATACCAGGTTTTCTATCTTTCATCTGTCCGTTTTCAGTTTTATTAATAAATATTTACTGTTCCACATGACAGTTTATAACCATGTCCAGAGAGTTCTAGAAAGGCAGTAATCTCATGTTCTCTTTCAGCCTCCATCTTTGCATGGACAAGAGGACTAGCTCACAGAGCTAAGCTGGACAACAACAGTAGTCTCAAGAACTTTGCAGTTGCCCTGGAAGAAGTCTGCATTGAGACCATTGAATCTGGCTTCATGACAAAGGACCTTGCTGCCTGTATCAAAGGCCTACCTAAGTAAGTGTGTGAAGTAATCAGCTGTGCTTGGAGGCAGCTGTTTTGCTTGGTGTTTCTGAACAGCATTTTCTGGAAAGTTATTTTAGTATGGTGAAGAATTGCTGAAGTCTGGTCACAGGACAGGGCTCGTCTGTACCCAGTGCTGTACAAACAGAACATGAGGCACTCCCTGCCCCGGATAGCTTAGTCTAGGTTGCTCTGTTCCTGCTAATGTACCAAGTGCATAGGGAAAAAAAATAAAGGAACTGCAAAGATGGCACTTATCCAGGCTGGCTACATTGGCCAGATCCTACCCTGTCCATTTATTAGGATGGAGACCTACCTCACTGCAAAATACTACCTGGCTACCTCTTTTCTGGAGCCTTCTGGCAAAAAACATCAGCCTGATGCACAGGAGATAACTCTCTTGATTTTAGAGGCAAGACTTTGAGTTCTTTGGACAGTCTTCCCGTGCATTGAGCATTTGAGTGGTTTTACAACTAAAGTCTGTTTTGTTTTGTTTCCCCCCTCAGTGTCACACGCTCTGACTACCTGAACACCTTTGAGTTCATGGACAAGCTTGCTGAAAACTTGAAGAGGAAGCTGGCCTCTCTGGGCAAACTTTAAAGCACAGGTTCTACTTCAGTTCCCCTTGCAAAGTGTCTCCCAGTGTATCACACTGTGTAACATTTCAAATACTAGACAAAACTGAAAGTGTACACTTTTTAAAATGTTTTAAAGATCATGTTTTCTTAAACCCCTTGAGCTGCTGGGCTAGGCCTTACTTTTGTTAAGCAGCTGAATGTGATAGTATTCAAGCTCAATGTGTGTCTGGATTCCTAATGTCATTCACAGCAGACCTGAGGTTCCTCTCCATGACTGTTTTTCTTTTTTCTCTTCCTCTCAGACTGAAGGCCAGTCTGTGTCACAGCTCTGGTCAAACCAGTGGTGACTTACTATCCAACAGATTCTAGAAATCAGAACCGTCCTCATCTCTCCAGTACTGTCCACTGAGCGTAAGTGAGCTCACAGGGCAATGCAAGCTCTACTGCAGCCTCTCTTACTTTAATGTATCTTTTAGTGCCAACCAGATCATAGTGTCCTGATACTAAGGGATTTGGTCCCATTGCTACAGTCGGGACTGTAGCATTTGAGAAGAAGCACTTAGTAAATGCTAGAAACACGCCCTATAGGCTAAGAGCCTAATAAAGCCATGCTGCAGTGCCTAAATGCAGGCCATGCATTTAGTTACAGTCCTGACTGGATGTGAAGCATAGGAACTGTTACCTCTTCTCCTACCCCACAATTGATAAAGGTGCAAAGCTCTTCTCCAGTTCTCTAGGCTATTATTCACCCTTCCTGTTGTGATACAGCAAATCAGATTATGACTGTGAAAAACTATTCCATCTATGATTTTGTTTGGTTTGTTTTTTTAAAGAGTATTTTAGTTCAGACTAAAAAGCCAACTAACATTCTTTGTGTCTCTCCTTCCTTTGTGTGATTAGCAGGGGAAGATTCTGCCTCAGACTCCAGTACCTTTCAGCATGGTCCAGTACGTGCTGGGACAGGTTTCTGGAATGTGATATAAACACAAAATAGCCTCTTCTTTATTAGAGTTTTAGTTTGTTCTGGGCCAGGGGAAGATGTGATCTGGAGTGTGATACAAATCCCTACTGCCAGCAAATACAGTGAGAGGGATATATCAATTACCTCACATGGCTCCCTTCCAGAACAGTAGAGCTCTGACTCCCAGTGCTGTTCAAAGCTTCAGTATCAGAATTGGTAAGGTTGGAAGGGACTGCAGTGGGTCATTTGGCCCAACCTCCCTGCCCAAGCAGGGTCATCCTAGAACAGATGGCACAGGATTGCATCCAGATAGTTCCTGAATATCTCTAGTGAGGGAGACTCTACAACCTCTCTGGGCAACCCTTGTCAGTGTGTGGGAACTCGCACAATAAAGTTCTTCCTCATGTTCAGGTAGAATTTTCTGTGCATCAGTTTCTGCCCATTGCCTCTTGTTCTTTTGGTCAGCACCACTAAAAAGAGCCTGGCTCCATCCACTTGCCACTCACTCTTCAGGTATTTATACACATTAATAAGGTCCCCTCTCAGTCACCTCTTCCTGAGGCTGAACAGGCCCAGCTTCCTCAGTCTTTCTTCATAGGAGAGATTCCCCAGACCCTCGACCAATTTGGTGGCTCTGTGTTGGACTTGCTCCAGCAGCTCCATCCCTCTTGTACTGTGGAGCTCAGAACTGCACACAGGACAACTGTGGCCACACCAGGGCTGAGTAAAGGGGCAGGATCACCTCCCTCGACCTGCTGGCACTGCTCTTCCCAATACAGCCCAGGATTCCATTGGCCTTCTTGGCCAGGGCACACTGCTGGCTCATGGACAAGTTGTTGCACAACACTGCTTTCCAACAGGTCAGCCCCAGCCTATACTGGTGCAGCAGGTAGTCAAGCCTAAACATGCTTTAGTTGTACAGAAGCCACCTTCTACAGGAGGTAATGCTAGGCAGTTTGTCAGCATGCCTGTTTTGGTTGCTGTCAAAGCCTGGGCTGCTGCAACCCTTTTCAGCAGCCCTTGTGGTATCTGCACTGCCAGAAGGTAAGTCCTGCAAAGTGTACCCTCTTCAGCTTGTGTAGGACCTGGAGAAAAGTGACAGAGCCAGCTAGCTGTCTGTGGGGCCACAAGCACTTCTGCACAAAGACTCTGCAGACAAACACCTCAGTATTTAAAGGTGGAAGGGGGAGGGTGCAGAATAAATGTCACAAAGCTTTTATACTGTCCACATAGGAAACTTTTTATTTATACTTTAAAAAAAGAGTTACGCAAAACATCATAGATATTCTAGCAGAGATATACAAGCCCCTAGGAGCTTGGGGGCTGCCTGTTCAATCACTATTTTGCTTCTGGCTCAACATCTCTTCCCACTGTTATTAGCTTGTCTGCACTGGGACATCCTTCAGGAAGATGTTCTTTTTCCTGTTTGATACTTTTGGTCATTTTCTTGGCTTGGGCAGTTCTCTTCCTTTTGGTTTTCATGTAGAAGAACTCTGTGCTTGTAAATGGATCACCTTGCCTCAGTTTCCTGCAGGACCAAAAGAGTTACATTGAACCATTAAGGTATTTATTGAACACATGTATGATTTCAGTCTCTCAAGTTTCTGGTTTTACTTAAATGCTTCCCCTATAAGATAGAGTGGTAGAGTTTGTTCCTCATCCAGTACATGAACAGCTGTACCCATATAAAGTACCTTCTGACCCAATATAACCAACTCCTCACAGAAAGTTCAAAGTGTGACACTTCTCAGGGAAAAAGCAGCATAAGCACAAAGTCATAATTTTAGGAGTTAAATGGTTCTGTACAGTAGTCATTGGATGTACTGAATCTACGGTTTCTTAGGGAAAAGATGCAGGTACTTGTTTAGTACTTGTATCTGCCAGAAAAAATGAATATAGATACAGCCTGCTCCCAGGGGACAGCCTTCTTCAAAACCTAGCATTTCCTTCACTGAAACCAAATTAAACTGGAAGTATTACTGCCATGGGCTAGACAGTTGCTCTCTTACCCAACCCCACCCAGGAGGGGGAATTGGGAAAGGAAAGGAGACCCATCAGTTGAAATGAAAACAGATTTAATAGAATAATAGTAATGACTTAATATTACCCCCAATGCTAATACAAGATAGCTGTACCCAGCTTCAGGTAGCAGTCACAAGCAGAGTGTTTCTAGCAGGGAGGGCTGAGTGCCAGCACTAGGATCACACAGCTCCAGCAGCAATCTCAGCAAACAAAAGAGCAGGGGCCTCAGGCATGGGACAGCTGGCGAGTCAGGCGGGACCCTCTCAGGAAGGCAGCCATGGTAGAAGCCCACCCAGAACCTCGCAACTTCTCCATTTATAGTGAGGGTGACATTTATGGTATGGAATGCCTTGGTTGGCCAGCTTGGGTCGGCTGCCCTGGGTTTCGTCCCTCCTGGCCCACTCCACCTTCGTGGTTCATAACTGCCTTTGACCTTGGTCACTATGGAAACCTGCATAACAGAGCATCTTCTCTCTTGTTCTCACAAAACTGGACTCTGCAGTTTCTTAAAACTATGGTTTCTCTGAACAGAAAAGTGAATTTAGAATTCTGTCCCAGCAAAACCAGGACAATTACTCACTGCATAAAGCTTTAGATATCACAGAATCACAGCAAGTGAAATCAGGGCTTTCCCTTAGCTGTCTTTATTTAGCCTGTATTTTATCCTCATGCTAATCTTTCACTAGCACTTAAGTACCACAGACGCAGTCTACTAGATGTGCTCATTTCATTGAGGAAAATAACATCTTTGGTATCTTTTTACAAGAAGCCTGCACATGCATCTGTGCTAATGCAGAATTTTGGCTTAACCAAGAGGAGGGTCACAGAAACATAAAGGGGAAGAGGAACTTAAAGACAAAATGACAGAGGGTCCATCCCTGAGCACATGAGAGCAGAGCAGAGGTTGCAGCATGGGAACAGTCATGCAAAAGAATTGTTTAAAGTCCTACGTGTTGATTTTCGGCTCTGTATAGCAGGCTGGGTTCCGTCTCCGCCTGGATGCACGCATTGACAGTTCTTCCAAGTTGGAGGAAGACAGCGTCCTGACATTGGTCAAGTCCTGTAGCGGCCTGATCTCTGCAAAGCGAGACATCCACAGCAGTTGATCAAAGTGTTTCCAAACAATTTCCAGACTTCCTAAGAAATACAGCTGCCAAATAGAGAAGGGCTGCATTACCAGCTTTCTCTGAACACAGCATGATCATGAATCCAATCATGTTCCCTCTAAACTGAAGACCTATTTTTGACCAAAAATCCCAGACCTGTTCCTCAAGGCAGCTCATGAATCAAATTAGGTTCCTCACTGAAATAATTGAAATAATACAGGTTGCTAATACTGCTAGCATCATTGGGCCCCGGTGTAGTAGAAAAATGATACAAAAATTATAGTTGATAGTTCTAATGCCAAGTAGCTTACAGCCTGGAGGAAAAATCAAGTTTATGGCACCCAACCAACCTACAAAGTACAGCCTACTCTAGCTGTAACAGGCCTGTTTGTCAACAGCTACAGGCAGGAAAAACCTCACAAAACAACTCTTTACAGAGTATCCAATAACAGCAGGCTCCTAAAAAAGGCTCAGGGGATACAGCCTCCAAATCCTTTTAAAAAACTAACAAAAAAACACAACTAAGAGAATTCAGGTAGCTCCTGATAAATTTCCATTGAAGATACCACCTAGAGGTATAAAGTCTGAAACCTTGCAGCACTAACCATTCTGGACCAAAAATCTTTATTGTATTCTCTGCCCCAATAACACTGACCCTAGTAGGCAGGGTCAGCACCAAATTATACTTTTCAACTGCTTGAGTGATTTATTTTCTAAATTGACAGGCATACCCTGTAGATTACAACAGTAGTAAAACAAGACTTGCAGCACATGCTCCTAGACTTTTCCCAATACCCACACATGAACAAGGAACCAGAAATTCTTATAGGAATGCTGATAAACTAGAAGCAAATACAGCCACAAAAATGACTGGCCAGCACAAGTGGAAGCATAAACGGTGTACTGGACACTGATCTTTAACTCTGAAAAAGAGAGGTAGGGGAACTAAAATACAAGCACTTGCTGCATGAGTTTTTGGCACTCATCTTCGAACCACAGGTCCCCTCCCCAGCCTACCACCTACCAGGTTCCTGTGAACACGAGCTCAGAGAACTTGACTCAACCTGGTTTCTTTCCCCAGGTATTTCCTCTGCAGCATTTTCTTTAAATAACAGGGAGCTTTCCAGAGAAACAGAGGATTTCTCCAGCATTCTGTTGCCTTCAGTAGTTAAGCTCTTGGAAACTGGTACAAGTCTGGAGCTGACAGGCAAAGCTGCAGAACAGATCACAGAGGAAGAGTCGAGGCTGTGTGAAAGGTCCATAAGATTATTTGTAAGTGATATCTCAGCGATCTGCTCTTCCAGGAAGGCACCTGGCTCAGACAGCAGATCTGTAATGCAGGAAAACTTCCCTGTCAGGACAGTTTGCTTGGATGCAAGTTCTGTTGAACTTCCAATGAGCGCCTTGGCACCATCACTTTGTCTGGCCAGGGAATCAGTCTCTGGAGATCTAGAGGTGTTGTTCTTCCTCTGAGGCTTTGGTTTGGCATGGGCCTTGTTTTTCAAAGCATTCATGCTGCTGTCAGCTTTAGCTTGCTCCTTTTCTTGAAGGCCCCCTGTCTGTTTTTTATTGCTCTGAGCAGCTACCATCCTCTCAGCTCTGGGGATTTTGCTAGCTTTGCTCCCAGGAATAGACCTGGGAGGTACAATTTCACCCCCTTCAAAATCTGTCTGGACACAACCCAGGTTTCCTGCAAGATCTAAATGATGGACAATGTAAGTTTTTCTGCTGCATTTAAGATTACTTGATGAATCCTTTGTGCACTCTTTAGTAACTCCTTGAGCATCTATACATAGGCCAAAAACATCAACTTCATTTCTCTGATTACTACAACTGCTTTTCCTGACAGCTGTCTTTCTCCTTATCTGGCTTCTTTTAAGCTGTTCTTCAGCTTTGGCCTCTGGTATTTTCATACTGTTTGGCCAATTCTCCTCATCAGCGTCATCTCTCTGCCTAATTACTCTGGTTTTTCTGTTGGTTTTCCGTCTGATGCTCTTTGTGCTCACAGTTGAGTCCTCTTGCAAAGCATGGGCACTTGAGGTCTCTTTCTTCAGTAAAAGTGAATTTTGTAGACTGGAATCATCTGAGGGAACTTCGTGACTTGAAAAGGTATGAACTGGGCTTTTTGACAAACTCTCCGTACTTTGTATCTCAACGACACCTTCCTTCTTAGCCACCACATATGTTCTTCTGAGATCTCTGACTTCATCAGGAGAGCGTGAAAGTTGCTCCACACCACAGCTTCCTTTCTCCTTGTTGAAAGCCCCCCTACAAGCCTTTTGCCTCATCTCAGAAACTTCAGACTCACTAGAACATGTTGCAACTTTTGGCTGAAGCAGCTTCTTTGCATTTTGAACATTCTCTTCACCTTGAGGTATATCAGGACTACTTTCTGCATTCCTTTTAATTGCTTTTGTTTTCTTTTTTCCTGTACTAGCTTTTTTAACCGTTGTTTTCTCACCAGTTTTACAATTACCTTTGCTTTCAACCTTTACAGGAACAAACTTGGGGACTCTGCTATAGCTGGGGTCTGTTTCAACACCACACCCAGTTTCTTTAGCCTGTGGCTGATCACCAAAGATCTCTTTACCCAAAGACTTTCTATCAGGAATAACAGTGGTTTGACTAGGTGAAACCAGGGAGCTGGGAGATTGCAGCTGTAGCTGTGTGTTGCTCTTGCTGGAGCTGCTGCTGTCCTTTGTAATACTCCCCTGAGCGGAATCAACATGTGGGAAGATATCCACACCAGAAGATGGAGTGCTGGTTGCAAACAGGGTGGGCCGCGTTCTTCTCTGAGTAACATGCCTTTGTGAGAGACAATAAAAGAAATGTTTTGCCATCTCATTGTCTTCATGTGAAAGAGGATGACTTTCGCAGGAAAGTGCTGGCAGATTGCTAGGATTTTGTTGGGTGGTGCACAAGGCCTCTGTTGGAAAGACAAAATTTATTCTTAAGACTGAGAAATGCAGTAGGCAAATGCCAGCTTTCCCCATACCACTAAAGCCATGCCCTACACACTGCCACAAATCCAGAGCATAGAAAAAGCATGATTTTTGTCTCTACAGACACTCCCCAAACTTACTGTTTAACAATTGCTTAGCTGGCTCCCCTCAGAACAAAGGCAGCCTGAGGCAAAATCCCTTAATCATGAGAGTTATTATTTATATGGCAAATCCACAAGGAACAGATGATGTGCACATAGTTGGACCCTGGACCTTCAGACATTTCTGAAAATCTTATGTAAGTCTATTACTCAGAAAGCCTGAGGTGTGATCTTGAGCTATTACAAACATGCCCAATATCCCCACCAAGACATCCCATTCTGGGATATACGTATTTCTAGTGACATCAGTGTACTGAAGCATGCAGTTCCTAACAGTCATTAGGAGCTGCTGAAGTGATGGTTAGGAGCTAACTGGAGCTATGGCACTGCACACATTCATTTCCGAGCACATATACTTGAAGTCAGAACAGAAGTACAGCAGAAGATGCAAATTTACCTCCAAAGATGCCAGAGTCCAGAAAAGCCTCTTTCGTTTCCATTGCTTCAGTCAGCTTTTTCCTGCTCTCCTCCTGGTGAGACTGAGGATTCTTAGCAGACTGTGGTGGCAAAGTGTCTTTGGAGGCAACAAGCAAAATTCCTGGGGGGTCATTAGAAGCAGGTCTCTGAAGATCTAGTGAGGATGTTTGTATTGCTATGGAGCTGATATCTGGCTGTCCTGCATCACACAGCTTGGAAATGGGCACTCTCATTGGCAGCCCTACAGCCCTAGTGAGAAAGAACAGCACTGGAGCATGTTCCATACCTGTGACAGGCCTCAGAATCCAGCAGAATGGCTACAGCTTTCACTACATCAAGAGTCACTGAAATACATTTCTGAAAGGCTTCATATGCTAAAGAACACACACTGCCCAGCCAGAACAGATTTCCCTTTTTTGTGCAAGTACAATTCATAAGGAAAGCACACCACTGCAGACACACAAGCAGGAGAAAAAAATATACTGAGGTAACAAGAAAGTAAGGCCTTTTCAGCACACAGGTTGCGACCACCTCACCGTGAAATGCCAACACAGCTGCTTGGAGGTATCTGTGTGAGCAGCTTCAAGGGCTCCCCTGTGTTCAAAGGGAAAACTAGACAGAGGAGAAACAGAATTTCAAATATATTTTAAGAGATCCTACTCTGACCTCCTTTCCACAACACAAGTTTATATCATACAAGCAGATGACTATTAAGCATTTATATGTAACAAACATCAAAGCAGCAAGCTACGGCACTCACTTGAGGAAATCTTGCAGTGCTTACCAGCTACAAAGGAAACACTACCTAAAAGCAATGTGCTTTCAAATGAGGGAGGAAGGACCAGTTAATGCATAGACTTGGCATTAGGACAAATAAGACAAGGAGTGGCAGCAGAAAGACACAGAGTGAAAAACATCAAGTAGTGGTGGTTTAGAGAAGACATCTCATGTAAAACAGACAACTGGCCACACAACATAAAATCCAAAAAGAAGTTTAGCATATAGAAATCCAGGAGAAGCTTGGCGATATCTGACATTCTAAGGCCCACCTCACAACCTGACCATCTGCAATGTCATCTGCCCAGCTACTTTCAGTCACGCTGCTCTTCTGGCCATTGGACAAGGATACGGAACTTGTATGGAACTGGAAAGCAGAGAAATAGAAGGGTAGGTTAAAGCTCTTGAAATACCCTGTGCATCCTCCTGCACAGAAAGAGCAGCAGCTCAGTTTCACCATGGAAAGCATATCAAATACTGCTGGTGACCCTCCCCCATTTAAAACTGCACAAATTATGGAATAAATTGTAGCAGAGTCAGATTCTGTCTCCACAGGTTTAAGGATGAAGTTAAACTAGTTCAGATAATCTGAGACCCTGGAAATCATTAATACCAAACTAAAAATGAGGATGCAGCCAGCACAATTCAAGCAAGCAAAGAAAAACAGTTGAAGCATCAAATACTGAAGTCAGCAGGCAACACAAAGCAAAAGACAAACACAGCCCCCTTCCGAGAGCAGTGTGCTCAAGTTTCCCATAGTTTACCTCAGACAGCCGGGCCATCTTAACTGCAGACATAACATTTTCAATTTCTTGCAAGATGTTATTCTGTGTTGAGAGAATAAAGAGAGAAAACCATAAGGACATTAAGTCAAAATGTCTCTTCCAACAAGGATGCTGGTAGCCAGAGCAAGGCATGTTCCAGTGAGAATAGTTTGGAAGACAGAGTAAGCAAACGAATGGTGACATTTTTCACATGCAGAGAGTATGGACACTGCACACCTTGCCCACCACCCTTCCTCATGCCAGTCACACTGTTAGTGCCATACCTGGAAGGAGAGCTTGTGTCTCAACACAGCATTCTGGAAGTGGCACTGCTCCACCTCCTTCTGTAAGACAGTCTTCTCCTGGGTGAGCCACTGTGTATTGGCTTTCCCTGCATTGAGGGCCAGGGCTAGAGCTTTATTGTTGTGCTTTAGGGAGACTTTAATAGTGGAGGAGTTGTCTATAAGGGATAGAGAAGTATCACAGAGAATCAGCATCCAGGGTCTCATCTGTAGAGGATGACCAGAGGGCTACCTGATTGTTGATTGACAGAGCAGCCCTCCTGGTCATCATACTCAGGTGCTAATTGTTTGGTAATAATAAAGCTAATGGCCTAACAAGGGGGTGGACCATAAAAGGCAGGGCTTGAGGCACTAGGGGACCTTCAGTGCCTGAGCACTGGGGGAAGGAGCAGGACGTGCTCTGCGAGTTGGAGTTTGAGAAACTACTCAACCTATGATACCAGCAAGAACATCGAGTGCTGGGAAAGGAGGCCGGCTTTGCGCTCTCTGCGCACCCAGCCCTCCGGGGCAGCTTGCTGCCATCTTGGGATTACATCGTCTAGCTTTGCCTGGATCCCGGACACATCGCCTTTCCTGGATCCCCAACACTCATCCATGCCCCTTCCATCATCATGCTTCTTCCTTTTTCCGAAACTGCCTCCCTCAGGCTCAGATCTCTGTAACTCAACAGCCCACACACAAAGTCAGCAATGTAATTCCTCTCCAGAGGACAGCAGGAAAAACTTTCTGTAATAACCTGCAATACTTCAGAGACACCCTCTCCATCCTCAGCGGGTTGTGCTCAGTCAGCAAGCTACTGCTTCAGTTCTTAATGAATGATGGCATGGTTGAGGCGCTGAGTTTAGAAAGAGACGCTTCTGACTTTGAACAAGTCACCTACAGCTCGGCGTCCTTACCTCCATCCAAAAAGAGGGAGAAAAACCTGTTTTCCTCTGTAGTAGCCCTTGAGCAGATATAGATCCATGTTTCACAATTTCAAAACAAATAAAGTAACAGAAATATCTAACTTTTTCAAGGTAGTCCCAATTATCTCATACATTATTGTTGCATTATTTCTCCCATAAAACCAAATCACAGTTGGGCCACATTCTGCACAGGATTGCATAGACACTAAAATACTTTCCACACCTCTTATTTTTGCTGTTTGGACCCTGAAGACTTGGTTACCCAGACACACTGCCTGAGGCCATCTGAGATGCTGCTGAGCACCCTTGTGATGTCCCCAGCTGCTGCTCCAAAGGTTCTGTGTTAAACCTGCCGGTCACAGATACCTCGGACACCTTTGAGCACCTCAGGTGGCACCTGACGCTCGTTTGCAGGTACGGAATTCACTGGAAACCCACGGGCAGGGAAGCAGCTGTTAAATGTAAGCTCTGGGTAAGAGACTGCCACCCACCACCGCCACAGGCTCGGCTGTCAGCCGGCACCGCTGCCCCGCAAATACACTCACTGATGATCTTCGTCTTGATTTTTGATGCGAGCGAGGCATTCAGCTTCGCAGTCCTCAAGGCACCGTTTTTCTTCTCCCGCATCCGCTCCCTTGCACCGCTCAGGCTGAAGGCGGCCGTTTCGGGAACCTCCCGCGATGCCATGGCTGGAGAGAGCCGCACCGAGAGCACACGCACTGCCCGGCCCGGGCCTGCTCTGCCGCCGAGAGGCGCCCTCGGCCTC
>VZRW01007625.1:160572-192940 GCA_013398125.1 Aegotheles bennettii | reverse complement strand
CCGCCTTCTCGCCCGCCGCGGCCCTGCCGCCCTCCTGGCTGGGAGCGCTGATCTGTGAGGCCGTGCTGATGAGGCGCTGCTGCCGCCGCGCCGCCGGGCACGCAGAGCTAAAACGCTCCTGGGACGCTCCAGAGAAGCCCGAGTGTC
This sequence comes from Aegotheles bennettii, assembly GCA_013398125.1. Lineage (NCBI taxonomy): Eukaryota > Metazoa > Chordata > Aves > Caprimulgiformes > Aegothelidae > Aegotheles > Aegotheles bennettii. Next base: position 192,793 of record VZRW01007625.1, on the reverse strand, counting down.
TGAAGGACAAATCTCACCTGAAGTCAGGGTTTGTTCGTCCGCAGAATTCAGCACCTGGCTTGCAGCTTTCACCTGCAAAAAGTGGCATTTTACAGTCTATTAAAAGGATTTTTTTATTACTTCAGTAATTTAGATTTCAGCCCAAGTTAATGCATTGCTTTCCAGACACCTTTGAATCTCTCCTGGGGAAGCTGACATTGTGTGTGCAGGTGTGACTGTGTTAAATGTTTCAAGGGAATTACATGTGAGGAAAAAGCAGCCAGATAGTTTGAAAAACATAGTGGAGGTTGGGGGGGGAATTCGCAATACAAACCAGAGGGTAAAACCACATCTACCTGCTGCCACAGGCTGTGCAAATCATAGCCCTCTGCAAGAGGCCTAAATCCAACTCCTGTTACTATTTTATGTGGTGTTTATTAATAGATTAGCTGATGAGCATTAAACAATGTAGATTATTAATTAAATGTATTCTTTCTAACTATAACAGATGGATAAAACACCCTCTGTACCAACCCTGAAAACTGGACCTGCAGCGAATGACGATGCTGCAGATACCGCAGACCTGCCTGTTGCTTTGTTTCTTGTTCTGGGGAACCCGTGACGGGTAGTAAATGTGCTATGGTGTGTGAAAAAGACTGAAGTGCCCTTCTCTAATACATACTCTGTGCTCCATGCATGACAAATTCCACAGTTGAGGGGCCTAAACTTGCTCTTACCACGTTTACTTAGTCAGCAAATCAAAAGTGGACAGCTTAAAACCAGAGACCCTTTCCCATGCAGCCCTACTTGAACAGTGGAAATTCTTGCCAGGTGATGCTGCAGATGTCAGTTACTCAAGTTTCAAAAAGTAATTGGACAAGTTTGTGGAAGTGAAAAGGGGAGCAGCCTCATTTCAGGAAAGTCACTTCCTTCATCGGGATATCACCCTTGCCACATAATAGGAAAGGCCTAGGGTTAGCAGGACGTTGGGTCAGTCCCGGCATGGCTATGTTCAGTTTGTGAAGGTCACTTTTCATACACACCTGGACATACCAGCAGATAAGCCCTCAGTAGGTGTGACTGGAAGAAAGGCAGGCAGTAGGTCTGTGTTTCTCAAAGCAGAGCACACAAGCGGCAGCTCTGCTGGAGGCATGGGATTGCCATAGTGCCTGTCAGGTGGATGCTCTCAGAAATCAAATCCAACTTGATTACAAACCCCACAGCTGGAATGAAAGGTGAAGAAGTGCTAAGCTTGGTGCTCCTTTTGTCAGAGTTAATGAGAATGGCCATAAGCATCTAATGCTGCTAGGAGAGGCCATTCCCAAACTCCAGGCTTCCCTCAGTAGCTGCCTACCTGGCTTTACACTGCTACGGCAAAGACATGGTAGGTAGAACCGTGTCCACCACCCTTTATCTATTGCACGTGCCTAAAGCTTAGGCTGTGGAAAGAGAGCAATGAAATAACATAAGAGTAAGCACAGTAAAATTCTGTAAATACCAAGTAGGCTTTTTCCTGGAAAACTTCTGTGTCTCATGATAATATATTTGCTTTCATGTTTTCTTAAGCCATCACAAAGAGAGGCAACATTGTGATCATGTCTCATAAACCCATTCCTACTGTTTAGTAGGTAGTCAGTTAATAACATGAGAAGTACATTCTCAAGGAGGGCAATGGCTCATTCCGTTCAGAATTACAACCTGCAAACCTTCCTAATCTACAAAATCCAATAGTCTCTCACTGACTTGTTAGTCATAATGATGCATTGGCTACCATCAGCAATCCCATGCAAGATATGTCCTGCATCCGTTGGAAGGACAACAGCAGGATTGTCGAAATTTCTTGGCTGTTACAGTTTCTCCTAATACTGCAAATGGCGATGTAACACTGGTGAAACAACAAGTAGCAGGATCCTTGCTATATGCCATAAACACTGCAAATGGAACCCCAGGTGGGCTCTTGGGAGGCATCAGGTCTAGTTTTTCATTGGAAATTAAATGGAATGCTGGAACAGTAGAAGCTGATAGCTGCTTTTACAAGCAATTAGATCCTTCAGAAAACCTAGTTAATAGTCTCTGCCTCCTTTGTTATCAAGTCTTCTACATTTCCAACTAGCAACTCACGAGTGAAATTCAATGCCTAGAAGTGTAAAAGGATCATTTAGCTTGAAACCGATAACCCAGGCTGAAGGTGAAGGTTTAACCTCTTCTCTGTGTTGTTTTTTTATTTTTTTCCTTTTAATTTCTCTGAACTCAGCAGCATTGTTTCTAAGCAACAGGAGAAAACTGCAAACCTGTGTGAAACCATAGCCTAATTTCCCTAGCAGGCAAACTAAGTGGCAGAGGCAAGAAGGGAACAGCAGCATCAAGAGGGAATTCCTCCTCATAGGTACCTGAAGTCAGAGAGGCTCCAAACCCAGATCCTGAGGCCTATTCCAGGAGACAGGTAGTGCATGATTTCTTGTGTACACATATGAGAGAGAGAATAGGGGGACAATATTCAGTAACACAGAAAGCTTACTAGGTCTGTCATTATTTTGTGTATTACGGAGCAGAGGAGTGAATCACGCGCTTTGATATTACAATAAATTGGTGGGCCAGGGGCTGGCTTTCTTTGCTATGTCCTGTCAGGACAGCTGTTACCCCATCTCTTGCAGCCTGTCCTCTTGCCAGTCCATCCCCTCTTTGTACCACATAGATCTGATTAATACACACATAGTGAGGAGAGCACGTCATGTGCTAAGATACTCAGAAGCGGCAGCAGGTCAATAGATTGCATGATATGAGACAATATACATCACCCTCATGGGGATGCAAGCTGACACTCAAGGCTGATGCTTATCTTAACTGGGTTCATTCTGCCCATTTCCCATTACCAAACTCCTTACCCTCACTTTCAGTACTGTACATGTTGTCTTCTCTTTCTTAACTAGATTTTTCTCAGCTTCTATTCTAAGCCTACCTGGGAAATATTTTTGACCAGGTTTTTGCAGGGGGTCTCAATGTGTCCCACACTCTGTCTGTGGTTCAGATTTGTTCACTGGCAGATATTTGTTAGTATGTACTTTTCTCTCTCCTAGATCCCATTGAGTTTGTGTTACAGTGACAGCTAGAGTATGGAAAGAAAATGCCTGAAGAAAGAGATTGAAAAACTCCTGTAAGTAGTAACTGCTCACAACTGCCTTCAGTGCATTTGAGATGAACTTGTTTTCATTGCAAAGGGTTGTATGACGTAGCTGGATGACAACTCTAAAACCTTAGTCTTCTCCTGCTGGAAAGTATGAACAGACTTCCTTTAACATGCTTTTAATTTTCTTGCATATGATCTGTAGTATGAGACCTGACTGCATGTGTGACAGTAGGGATGTCACAGCCCAGAACTTGCTCTGTGTCAGTGGGAGCGACCAGGGGTGTGCAGAGTTCCTCCCTTGCCATGCAGCGAGTGCAGCTGCTGTCTGTAAGGAGTCTCCTGGTTCATTCAGCAGCATCTCTTGTTCTTTGATGCAGGAGTGCCCAGCAGATGACTCCTAGGGGATGTAAGCAGTGTCCCCTGTATACCATACAAGTCATGTGCCCGTCTTCCTGAAGATTGCTTTCATGGATCAGTAGTACTTAGTCAGAGGGAAGATTGCAGAATCAGGCCTCCCCTGAATGAGAAGAACAAGCATCAGTGAAGCATCTCAGTGTCTTGGCTGTACAGTGAAATCCTTCTCTGAGTCCCCACACTTTAAGTACATGATTCATATTTGTAATTCTTCCTGTATTGGTAGCCTTTGGGTAAGAAAGCAGTGTGGTTTGATGGAAGCTGACATTAGCAGTGATGCACAAAACAAACAGCTTTCCTACTTAGGAGCCATCTGTGAGGAATCCTGCAGCAGATTCCTAACCCTGAATTTAGCCCTGGTCTTGTACTAGCTTTGGAGTCATCTGTTACATTTCTTATGCACTGGATTGCTTAGAACCAGTTGTAATTTGGAGTTATTTTCTTGCTTCAAGGGGAGATTATGTTGGCATCAGACTACGAGAAAATGAATTTGATCCAAGAGGACAAAGGCAGCTCACCTTTCTAGATGACATGGTAATCACCAGACTTCTTACTTCCTGTCCTCTTTAACTGCAGGGCTACTGGAAACTCTAAAGAATGGCTGTTTTGTACAGCTAAATAACCTGTTCCTACAATGATCAATAAAAGCCCAATACTAAAATGAGTATCTAAGGAGATTGGCGGTGAATGGCATCCAGGTATAATGTATCCAAGATAATTCACATTTTTTCTGACTTTTTAGCAAGACAAAGCTCATCCACAGAGGACGTATGATAAAGTTCATGTCAACTAACCAAAGGGAATTCTTCACAAACTAAAGCTGTCTGTACATAACAAAACATCTTTCAACTAAGCTGAGAGTCTTCCTGGGTGTGTCTAAAACCCCTCAGACCTCAGCAAGTGTCTTACAACTGGTGATGTACTGTGTAGTTGAGACAATACTGAGCTTCAGGTCATATTTCCCTGAATTTCTCTGGTCTTACTGTAATTGCTTGACTGAGATATAACAGAAAAACAAAACACATAATGTTTCCCTGTCTTTTCAGGTCCATTACAACTTAGCCTTCAGTGTTGCTTTGCTGTGGCTAAGTGACTTGGATGCTCAGACTGCACTGACAAGAGAGAAAATGTGAGTATTGCAAAGCTAAGGCCCTCCTGTTGCAGTGGGTTACATCAGTGTGAAAACGGAATAAAAGCAGCAGAGAATTGAGGCCAGGATTACTTTTTGCATTTATAACACCAAGCTAATAATCTTCTTATTCAAAACACCATACAGGAATTTTACAGCTTGCAACCGGTACACGTATCCCAACCGAATCGAGAGAGAAGCTATGATATTGTCTTCATATGCTGGAATATTAATGGTAAGAGGGCAATAAAAATAGCAATATCTTTTCCTCTATGGCGCCTGCCTAGAAACACTCCCTGTGCCCTGGATGTCTCTGTTCATTGACAACACAGAATACAGACAGTGCAAATATTACAAATCCATCTCATTTATGTCATTAGCTATTAAGTTCTACTGAACCTTGGAAGACAAAATAGGTGGTTTCAGTAGGTGGTCCTGTGCATGTATATAGGTTACTAATCTTGTCTCACCCAAGTGCAAAATGGTGAGCAAATTTCAGGACCAGATCTCAATAGATTTGTACTAGCAGCATGAAACAATACTAGGAAGCTGTTTCAAAGATCAAAAGAAGGGGTTATGAGCTGGATTTCATACATTCACTTCAAAGAATACTACTTCTGAGAGCCGAACCTCTCTCTACTTGTCTTCACAGAATAGCATTCCCATTGAAGAGATCTTTGAGATTTACAGCATGAGACCCTCAGCAACACACTGGCAGAGCTCTACAAATGTGAGTGATTTGTTGGCTTTTCAGTATCTCTGATAGGGATCTGTGTGAAGATCTCTTACCTGTAGTGGCCTGGTCCTGTGTGTAGTGCATTGGGCTGGCAATGTGATCCACAAGTGGATTATTTCCCTTCTCTCTCTGAATAAACACTGTTGAGCTATTCCCTTCTCACATCTGCCATTATGGCTTAGAACATTGTGAGTGGCCTTTCAGTCATAACGAGATGTAAAGCCTCCATGTGCAGTTGTAGGTATCCATGGGGCATTTCATTCCTGCTGCTAGTCTTGAGGGTGTGTGTCAAAGCTGCAGAGTGCAGCACATTTCTTAATTGCTTGCAGGTCGTATTGTGTGGGGCTCTGTTATTATAGCTACTGTTTCAGCTGTCCCATACTAATAAAGGAAGGAACTTCCATTATGCTATGGAAAGCAATCACTACTGTTAGACCAGCAGTGGTTAAGAATATGTGAATGTTATCTGGCAACATCCTATAGTAAACTGTCATGTATCTCCCTGTTACAGCAGAATATAAGCATTCAGGTAGCATTCAAGACCACAGGCTAGGTACAACAGTGTGAATTTTATCTGAAGGTAGCACTTTCCTTTGGGATTGTCATCTGGCTGCCAAAGATGTACTCAATCTGTGCCTAGTCTTCTTCCCCAGTCCACTCAGCTTTCAAACCAGAAATCATCAGGGAAAAACACCTAATCTTTGCTAGCTCCTGGCCTCTGGTGCTGCCTTGCACTGCTTAGCCTCACCAAGGAGCCAAAGTTGCTTTGCTAGGCAGTATACCCTGTAAGCAGTTGTATAAACAAATAGAAATCTCCCTGCACTGCCCACCTCTTTGCTACAATTTTTCTGCCCTCCTCTTAATGTATGGACTCCACAGATTCTTTGTGGTCTCCTTGACTCATTCCCCTGTAAACTGATGAATCTTCCAGCTAAGAAAATGTGCTGTAGGTCTGAGTTAAGATATTTGTCAGAGTAACCAAAGGATGTAAAATTTGGCTAGAGACCCTTAACCCTGCAAGACAGATATTTCCTTTCATACCTCCATGTTTTTTTTGTAAGATATTGTATGTTGTTCAGCAGAGTATGGGAACTCTGCAGGTCTTAATCTGGGATTGTGTTTAGGCATAATCACACAATCAGTGCTATGCTTACAGAAGCCAGTTCTCAGAAGGGCACTGGCTCTTGCATAGGCATTACATTACACTGTTCAAGAAGATTCAGCATCTACATCCTAAGAATCCTTCCTGGAACCTAGTAAAGGATCAGAGATGACACCTGTCAGAGAGCCTTAAATTCTCCCTTTATTACAGTGTGAAAAAGAGGAGAAAAACAGTGCTAAACCAATTTTAACTTGCAGTGCATTGCAGTCCTATGAAAGTTGGACACACAGATTAAACAGAACAAACCAGCAACTCTGTGACTGCAAGGTCATCTGTGTTACCTGTGCACCTGCAAGGAAAAGATGCTCTAGAGTCTGGAAGGACCCTTGTGCCAAATCATACAATAGTAGCAGAAAACTTGCACAAAGTTTGACAACTCAATTATTGCAGACATAAAGAGGTAACATTACCCTGATTTGCAGATTAGATTAGACTATCTGATTTGGGGCAAGTCATTTAATCTCTCCCCTAGTCAATCTGTGGCACAGTCTGAGTCATTATTTGCAGTTAAAAAGCCTCCAGAGAGAAGGATGCTATGTTTCTTTGGTCACAGTGCTCTGACAACATGGCCTGCTGTCAGCCCATACACCAGGGTTGTTTAGGTCTAGTCAGCTCTCAAGACAGCCTCCGGCTTCCCTTCAACTGAGCTTTCTCAGAGTGAATTTACATAAACAAAGGAATCCGATCCTGTTAAAGACCTTCTAGACAAGTCACATCCCCACTCTGGGAATGAGACCTGCATGTGGAATGATCCATCAGGTCTTAGGGAGCTTGCAAGACCTGAGCAGTTTTAGACGTCAGGACAACTTCTGCACCCCCAGTTCAAATAAGTTTCTATTTGTATTGGGCATAAATTGCAAGGTTTACTGCTTTCATGCAAGTTCACACACGAGTGCTGTGTTAGACATAAATGGCAGAGTTTGGGCAGTGAGGGCTGCAGTGGTAACCTATATGGGAGGAGACCATGAACTGCCCCATGCCAGTCAACTGAGAAGCCCATGTAAGCAGCCAGGCACAAGCCGAAACTTCAGCAAGAGGAGCACATGGCACCTCAAGCATATTTAAGAAAGAGCAGCAGCTATTAGGGAAGAAGACATGAGGACACGTAAGGAGATGTGCAGGGTGACTATTAAGAGAGACATGCTCTTGGAAGGAGGCATCCCCTCCATGCCGTGGCCTGCAAGGACAAAAGCACAGAGGAAACCATTTGCACACAAGCCCAAACTGCTTTGCCACCCATCACTTCAGAGGAATTGGGACAGACTGAACGTGACCATGAAAAAACAAGGTAGTTGAGACTTGGCAGGGGAGGAAAGGTACTTACTATATTTAACCTCTGGAGTCTGACTTCTTGATGCTTCCTTCATTACACCACCACTGGGATCAGAAACCTCTATAGCAGCATAAGGGCTAGTTCTAAAATCCCTGTTCCATCTTTTTAGTCCAAAAAGTCACCTGTTTGCCTGCTAGAATATTTGAATTATGTACTCCTGGATTTAGAAGTTTATGAAGGCTTTTTATTGGCATGCCTCTTGCTATCTTAAATGCCTGGCTGACCACAGACTTCATGGTTCCTTTCTGGCCTGCACACTGGCATGGGGCTTTGCCAACCCAAGCAAATGAAGTGTTAGTGCAGGGAAAGCACAGACACATAAAAACTCTTTGTCTTCAGTAGCAAACCTTTGGGGAGATGGTTTTGTTCTTCAAAGGGCAGAAGAGGCTTGTTTGGTTCTGTTGTGCTGTTCCTCTGTTGGACCTCTGCTGAGAACTATCCCCAGGCTACCAGAAAAAGAAACTGTGTATTTGGTCCATGCAAAACTGGATAGAGCAGAGAAAAGTAACTGAGCAACTAGATCGATTGAAAAAAAAAAAAAGCCTCCAGTAGACAAAAAGGAGATCCTTACTCCAGCTTTACTGATGAGATCGTATCTTGGCTTTACAGAGTTAAAACTTCTAATCCTATCCTGCCCGGACACTAATACCCACACTTAGCCCCAGTCTTAAAGTGGTATCTTACACCCAGACATACTTTCATCACTGCTAGCACCACACACGTTGCAGAATCTACCCCACGCTTTTTGGCATCTTTTGCCCTTCAGATCTGAGAGTCCACCGAAAAAGAGGTACCAGTAACTCCTAGCTTTGGCCAGAGCAACAGTAAGCTATTGGCCACTTCTCCCACCAGCCTACTGCCTAGACTGGTGTGCTATGAGCAATAAAGTGGCAGGAATCTCCTGCTGTGTAAAAGGGCACAATGCGTTTGGATCCTATAATACCCGTGCCTTTAAAAAAACATGCTATATTTTAAACTCGAGTCATTTGCCCCTTTTTCCTTATTAGTAATAGCGGACTAGCTCCAGCCTTCTCTCTTTGAATAGAGCCAAAAATGGAACTATTCAGCTCCTCCTTTACCTTACAGTGCACCAGAGAGAGGCCAGAAAAGGGCAGTCCAGCTGCTCACAGCCACACTAAGATGTAACCCAGGTCCTGGGCCTTTGGCATCATGCTTTACAGAGGAGCATTCCCACCAGTGTGTTCTAATTAATGCTAAGGTGGAGTGGGGAAGGAGGATATGCTGCTCTGAAGAGATACAGTCTGCTTCACAAGGGCCTTGTCTGTGTTCAGAGCAAGTTTCTCTAGCAGCATATCTTCAGTCATATAAGTGTAATTGTCCTTTAAGAAATAGAGCCTGTATTATAATCTTTAATTTTTGAGTCAAGTCACAAGAAAGTATTCTGTATGGCCCAGCTATTTAATGAAAGAGCATTTGTGCTGGATACATAGATTTTATTTTCAGTAACACAGACTTTATTGATGTTTCCCAAACAACCATTAAAAGTTGCCATGGAATTGTAATCAGACTATAATAAATGATTCATATGTAATTCACAATGTTTCTGGTGCACTTAATTTTTTTTTATTTTTTTTTACCCCAGTCGTGCTTAGCTGTAACACTAATGACAGACTGCCACCCAGTGTCCGCAAAGAGCTAGAGCTCACTCCGGCTCACAGTTACATGCATCAGAACAGCCTCGGCCATAACCTCTCTTAGTTGAGTTTTCCCATGTCAAGAACTAGAATGCCACTAGATGCCACGTAGGGGCATTTCACAACGTGTTAGTTCAAAGGAGGGGTCTTCCCCTCTGATCCTGGGATAAGTGGGTAGATCAGCTCTCCCTCCTTTTGCTGTGAACGTTACACTGTATATTTTTACTGTTATGCTTCTTATGGGCAGGAATCCTTTTCTCTAGGAATTTCCAACCCAGGATATTTTTAGAAACCTCCATTTTGAGTGCACACCATACACTGCAGAGGAGTGATGTTTTCTTGGAAGTTTTTCAGCTAGTCATGCTGTTTGCCATGGTGGGGTTGGGTTTTATTTTTTGGAGGGGGGAGGGAGTTAGTGGTGTTTTAGCTTCAATTTCTATTCTGATGTTATGCAAGAAGAGACAAAAAAAGAACATAAACAGTAAAGATGAACTTTTTGTTTATCTCATGTTACTGTGCACTTGCCTAGATCCTGTCTGTAGTGAACTCTGGATACTTCCTTGATGGTCATGAGGTAACAAAGTTACAAAATTTTCTGAAGAGGAAGATAAGCCATTGTTATCAGGATCTCCTGTTTCTATTTAAGTCAACAACACTGCTTAATTTTTTTTAATCATAGGCTTAAGATCATTCCCACTCTATGAGAAAGGAACAGAAATGCTTTGCTGAATTTGGAAACTAAGGGTAATTTATTTTGCAAAGTACTAATTAGTTGAAGAGTTAAGTCTACTGTTTTCATTAACAGTAACTTTTGGAGCACAGCTTATGCCCACTTAAGAGTCCTAGACTCAAAGAGTTGGAATCCAACTCATCTCAAAAATAAATTTCTGTGGATCTCAGGTTTGGTTATCTCCCCTCACTCCCCGCCCTCCCCCCCATTTCTCATCAAAGTAAAATGGTGGAGATTCCTGTAATCCCCCATCACTTTTCAAGCCTTGGCTTAGATCTCCTTGAACATCAAGCACTAGCTTTACCAAGACACATAGATACATAGGGAGCTTAAGTCATATCCTAGTGGAATTTAGGATCCAGAAGATTTCTGATTCTGGGGAAGGGTCATCCTAGCCTGAGATGAAGTAACAGTTGCTATCTTGCTGCTTCTCAGAATTCCTAACTCATTGACCAGACATTTCAGGAGCTGCCAAGTCAACAGCTGAGCAGCTGCAGGCTGCTTGCCAGGATGTTATGGCAGACCACAATCTTCAGGCTGCACCAGTACATACAGGGCTATAAAATGCAGCAGTTCAGCTACTGTGTGGACAACTGGAGTGTCTGTGCAGTGGGCACGAGCACTTCAAGAAGCTGGGTGGGCCTAGCAGCCATGACAAAAACTGCCAGCAAAGCTGTGCTCATTCATCCATCAGGACCTCCGAAGCAGCTACCTTACTTTCTGCTGGCCACAAAAGAGTATGCCCATTTGGCTTGGCACACAGTTTCTGCAGACATACTAATCTATGAATTGCTGTGCTTCCAGGACCACTGGATTCAACCTTTCAAGCTCTCCCTGCGTCCATTTTCCATGCTGACTGCCCCCGAAGCTGCAGAGAATGCCTGGAAGCAAAGTGAGCACATTTCATCCCAACTTCCACAAAACCAGGGCAGGGAGACATGGGGCAGCAAGGTACAGACATGTTCTCATTGTAGCCTAGATATAGTTTCTAGCTCAGGCTCCTGAAGTTCATGACAATTGCAAAAGGAGCATTTTCCTCAAGTTGAGGTAAACAATAAGATTATACATTTCTAGCAGAATCAGCCCTCATGTCAGACATGTTTGTTCTTAAGCTTGAACTAATACTAGGACTTTTGCAAAGGTCAGTTATGCTACTGGCCAGTGAAAGAGCCACTCCCTCGTCCTGGCCTCATTTCCAAGTGCAGTGAAAATTAGAGTAATTTCAGGAGCATTAGAGAATTTTAAGTTGGGACCTCTTCCCTCCAACCATGTATTGCAACTGATCCCATGCAGTAGGTCTGTAAACCAGCCTGGTGGCACTCTGTAAGCACCAGATGATGCAAGGCTCTTTCTCCCTCCCAAGGCATCAAGTACCAGACAGCAGCAGCTTATCGAAAGACCAACCCTTGTTCAGCAAGGAGAGCTAAACAGGACAACAAGCAACAGACAGAAGAAAGTGACAGGTCGACAAAGTAGGTCTGAAAAACTCACACAAGCCAGTAAAACTTTTTTGCAACACTACCACTGAATGTCACAGCTGGAATGGCACCTCAGGTCACGCCGAGCCCACAAAGCCTTTCTTGTCTGCCCTTCTCAGCACTCTAGCATTAGATGTTTCATAGTAACACTGGTGTACAATATAGAGTCAACCCTAAATTGGACACTCATGAACTGGGAAGTCAACACCAGTAATATTCAACGTACACATGGAAGGCACTCTTCTGGCTAATATCCCTGCAAAACATATTCACTACTATCACTTTGAGTTTAATATTACTCAGTTCAAGAATGTTTTCTAAAAAATTAACAAAAACCTGGCTCCATAAAGAAGCCAATAATGTCAGATTAGCCTAGCATGTACATGAATTAGGCACTCCCTTTCTATTTGTCCATGATTTGCTAAAGCCTATTGTTTGCTGCCGCTCCACTGAGCAGGAGAGCTAAGGAAACATTCCAGCAGCAGGGCTGGATTTGATCAAGTAGAGCAAAAGGGCTCCCCCACAGCCCGGAGTTCAATGTGCATCACATGTCACACAGCAGGAGGGAACCTGATCTGCCATGCAGTCCCCATCTCTCCTGATGGATTCGGCCCTGCATGCTGTGCTTGTGCTTATTAACATTTGCATCCTGCAGGGAGCTACAGAAACAAAACAAAGAATCTCTCCAGAGAAGCCTGGAACAGATTCAAAAGCAAGGAAAGCAAAGGAAGCAAAGACACAACAAAGACCCAGACTTCACGTACCTCATTTAGCTGTAGGTGAGCTAACTGCTGTCTTCTACCTTAGCTTTGGTAACACATTTCCAGCTTGTTATTTGGTTTTTTTGGTTGTTGTTGTTGTTGTTTTGTTTGTTTTGGTTTGTTTTGTGTTTTTGTTTTGTTTTTAAATCTTAGCAGTCATTGCTTCCTTCCCACCCTTCATACTTGTATCCAGGATTCTGGCATTCCCTCCTCTTCCCTTAGCCTCCTCTCTCCTGTTTCCCTGCCAGTGTGTTGAGAGCTTACATTTTCCCAGTGCATCCCTACTGCTTCTCTACCCACCATGTTACTTTTACAGAGTCAAAGAGAGGATGTAGCAGGGAGTACACACTTCCCCTTGTCCACAGTGCTGTGCAACTCCCACACATGATCCACAGTGGGGCAGGAATGAGCTTCCCTGCATGTGACATGAGGGTTATGCCTCGCAGGATGATCCCGTTTTCTTCAGCTCTCCCATTTATCCATCCTGCTTTCTTATTTTCTTAAAGGACTCAGCTAAAGAAAAAGCGTCTCCCTGCAGTGCCAGCGTAGCACTGAAACCTAACTGTCCTCCCTTCTCCATTTGTAGGTCTCTAATCGTTTGCGCTGTTATGTCCATGCTGTGCTGCCCAAGAACATTTTGCTTTTCTTCAATGGGCTGTCACAACCCTCATCCTTGTTCTAACTCAGGGTATGGACATCCAAAGTATGGTCACATACTGTACAGCTGCACTAACCCATGCCTTGGACATTGGTCCTGTACTCTAGTGCAAAATATCTGCTAAAGGAAAAACCAATAAACACTTGTGAAGCAAAACTGTTTTTCTTCTTCCACCTGCTGATTCTCAGTCACTGAACCTATTTATGGAGATGCCAAAAGACAGAACTACATGAGAAAGTAATGGGAATGGTTAAACTTAATCAGGGATTCAAAGGGTCTTTTAGAAATCCTTAGGGACTCAGAGCTTGCTTTCAGTTCACTAGGTAGGGTCACAGCTTTTTTTTTTTTTTTTTTTTTACATATCACAAATTCCCTGTTAAAATCAGTCTAAAATAAAATGTAGTTGCTGTAAACACCTGTCCTTTCAATTCTGAGCTGTTCATGGAGAATGTACCAAGCTGTGATTAGGTCTCTCAGAAATTAAAGATTAACTGATGGGGCTTTGTGCTGATACTGATGGGGCTTTCTCAGCCATATCATGCATTTCCCCACTTTCTTTTTAGGCTATGTGAGACAAAATTCAAGGCCTGAAGGAGTCAGATGAGAAGGCTAGGGAGTACTTACAATAAACAGCAACATCACACCCTTACATGGGAACTCTTGAGCCATCAATTTCTGCAGCATCAGCTGTTTTGCCCTGGTTTGTTCACTCTGCAGGAAGCGGGACTGCTGGAACACACTATCCAATCCCATTTATCAGTTCCTACCTCTCCTCCATGGCCCATGTTCACTGCTGGGACAGGTCTGTCCTGTCACATTCAGCACAGGCTCTTTCCTGGAGCTCAGAGCATCCCATCAGGTTCTAAACAGAGGCTTTCGTTCTTGCAAACAAATTCAGTAGAGCAGTAGGCAGCAGCCAGTGCCAGGACCTGAGCAAATTTCATTCCAACTCAAAACATCATCAGTCTGACCCCTTGAAAGCCAAAACAGAGAGAAATTGTACTTTGAAATGAGGTCATTACAAGAGGGGAGGAGGGGATATTGCTGCTGAGCACGTGAGTAGGAGAACAATGGCAAGCGGATGGTTAAGATTAAACAGCTAGAGAGAGAGATTAACATCTCATGACTGATTTTTGTTCTCTGACCTGCAATGAAATAAGCAGTAAGACTTTAGCAAATAGGTGATTAGCCATGTTATTCCAGAGCCGTCTTTGCCGTTAGAGTATTTCCATGGTCTTCACTTTTCATTGACTAATAGTTCCTGGATTTTATATGGAAGGCTGGTGGAGTTAAGAGGAGTAAGCAACAGAAGTCTTGCTATGTTAATAAGCACAGAAACAGTTTTCATTTTCCAAGTGCAAGTACCTGCCCCTTGGCTACTCCCTCCTCAGCTGGCTGGCTGGTGTCTGATCATCTGCATGCAAAAATCAAGCCCAGCAGACCAGGTGGTTTGCCGTTCACATATTCACATTTTCAGACAGCCAAAATCAGGGACCTGAAAGGTACTTATAGATGTGTGCACAGTGGGATTGGTGAATGATAGCCTTCTGCCACCTTGACTGAAATTTCCTCCTTTCCTGAGCTTTATTGTCTCCTCAATTAAAAAAAAGGCTTTGCTGTGACCAGTTAGCCATGACAACTTCAAAAGCTGTTCTCAGCTACACAAAAAGCAATGGACATAATTCAGAGCTCAGAATCTACAGGACCCAGGAGAGACCTCTGATCATACGTGCACTAGTTGTCACATGTTCAAAGTTGGTGTCTACCACTGCAGTGCAATACTATCCACGGTGAGAAAGGTAAAAGACCATTCTGTGTCTCTTCTTTCTAGGTACCTGAAATCATGGTACTGAGGCCTTGTTCAGCAAGTGGGGAACTGAACAGGGCATCATCCACTTTCCCTTTGGCAATTTAAGAGCTGCCCATTGTACCCCAGAGACTGACACCAGCAGCAGAACTCATGGTGGCAACTTGGTGCTGCAATTCACAGCCCAGTTTATGGCATTGAAATTCAGCTAACCCCTTTGGCTGTGAACAACACAGAAGCTGGGGCACAGACACACTGCCTGCAGTATCTGAAGTGCTAACTTCTTAAATATCCCCACACAAACTTGTGAGTCAGTCTTTAGACCATAGCCAGAGTTAATAGAGCACTGCCCGTGCAAGCAAGCCCAAATTTCCCCCTCATTTCTGCTACAGTAATCCTGACTTCAGACATGTCACTACTGATTCTCTAGCTGTTCCTGAAAATTCTCACTCACTTTGATGAAGAGCTTTTTCCTAGTCAAATTTCATCTAGCATCTATCTTGGAATGGCAAAATACACATTTTTGGGAGAGATTGATTTATCCATAGGACAAAAGTATAACCAATCTGTTCTGAAAAGAATCAATTTTGTCAGGCTGGAAACTAACATATTAAGTGCATAGGACTATATATCTTCAAGAAGCACTGAAAGCAAATACCAGAGACAAAGCAATGAGAAATCCAGTTCTACTCAATCTCTCTGAAACAATTTAAAGGATGCTGACTTCACAAGGGGAATCATGGTGGAAAAATCAAGCATCTCTGCTGCATTTTCCATATTTGAGAATGGTTAGAGGTCCTCAAAACAGGAACTAGCCCAGACTGGCTCCCAAAAGGAGTTTGTTTGCAGCAAAGCAGAGTCAGGGAGAACACCAACTGCCAAATTCTGCACAGATAGTCACCAAGTCAGGTGCTGTTATGGAAGGGATCTGCCAGGTACTTGCACACAGGTATTCCCAGTGCTAAACACATAGGCCATTTATGTGAAGCAAGTATGTGGTGTGGTTGCCAAGGACATCCCATTGTGGTCAATGGGGCAGAGTCTGGTTGGAGGACTGTGACTAGTGGAGTGCCCCAGGGGTCGGTACTGGGACCGGTGTTGTTCAATATCTTCATCAACGACCTGGATGAGGGTACAGAATGTATCCTCAGCAAGTTTGCTGATGACACTNATCCAGGGCCAGATTTCATGCCCTTGCATGGGGACTTGTATTAATATCCATTGTTCAAAGAACTCATGTGCAATCCATGCAGCAATTGTTTCTCTACATAATTCACCATCCCAAAGATCTACCTGGCAGTTTGCCATACAGTGGGACTCAGTCTTAAGGATCTTTTCCAACCTAAATGACCCTGTGATTCAATACATAAGGGATTACACTTTGAAATAGAGTCAGATGTGACATTAAAGCACTGTGACAACTTTGCACTAGCTTTACTAAGTATTTCTTACATGCTCACACTGCCTGTTGCCAGTTCCGTTGAGTCCAGGTCAGCAACTATTCCAGCCAGCAGACAAGAATCAAGCCCCGAACAGTGTGCTTACAGTAATAGCAACAATACATCAAGTCAAGTACAACAGTCAAGCAAACATCATGACAAAGAAATCCAACAGGATGAAGGCAGGTTGCCTGAGGTAACCCAGAAAGCTTGAAAGAATAGGGCCGAATATACTTGGAAGGATGGGAGGGTATCTAACCTGTTCGGAAATGGTGAATGTACATTAGCCCCTGACATTTAATACAGATACAGTTAAAAACAACTTCAGTGAAGTGGTTTGTGATGGAAGGATGTCAAGGTGGAGGTTTCATATTCCCCCTATCCATTTTCCCAGAAGACAATCTTGTCTTTCTCTTTCCTTTCTCACTGCAGCACTGAAAGCCCTTTTCTTTGGCCTGAAACCTTGTAAGCAAAGCTGCACACTGTCTCCCAAACCTTGCCCTGCTCTCCTTCCTTACAGCCACAAACACTCATTTGTTCCACTGGAGGTGGAGACTACACAGTTGCAAGTACAGCTCTTTTAAATAAATTAGATCTACAAAGGTGTTCATCTGCATGCCAAGTTAACTGATGAATCATGTTGACAAGGTCTTTACATGCTTGAATGAGTTTCCAAATACTTAACTTTATAATATTTCGGAGTGCAGTAGTTTTCTTTTGATCTGAATCCTCACCTACTGGTGATATAAGACATTTGTATAACCAGCTTTGCATATTCCATGAAGCAGTTTGTTTTTAAGAGTCTAAGATTTAGGTGCAAGAAAATTATAATCAGAACAGAACAAGTCAAGGTTTGTTTCAGCCCTGATCCAAACAAGAAAAGAACAACAGAGGAAAAGTTCTGAAACGGAGGAACAGTTTTCCATCACTTACTAGCTGTGCTTTAGTGTCAAAGCAGTCTGCTTTAGCATTAAACAACAATCCTTCCTGGTTCCAGATAGAGAGCAACTTGAGTTTAATGCAGCTTGGTCCCTTTGAATTTTTAAAACAGACTTTCAAAGGGAAAAAATTGAACCAACTGACCCAAACTGATTTACAATGTTAGCCAGTAATTCAGATACACTGGTAAACATCTAGTAAGAACCACTTGATTTCAGTCTTTTTAGTCTTTAGGGATGCAGCAGTTAACCACACATCAGGAAGGTACTGAAATTTTTAATCACTATTTCCTCCTAACACGTCTGTGTTCAAATCTGTACACAATAGAAGGGATTAGTAGGCAAAAGCTAACAACACCATGTGAGATGAAGACTTCCTGTTTCCAGGATAAAGCCAGTGACAAAGTGTTGAAATTGAAGCAAAGTTCACCTGCTTTTACAAAAGGAAATATTACCATGAGACAAACTGCTATGTCCAGAGCTTGTTCATAACTTGGAGGTGCTAAAGAAAAGCTGAGTGACTATTTCTAGGTAGAGAATGTTTTTACATTGCCCAAGGGAGGGCTAGCAGGGACAGCTGGTATAAAGTTCTGCTGTGGGCTGATGTATGCAACTTGCTCATGACAATACTATGCTATGAGTCAATGACACAAGAACATGTTAAATCAGATTTGCGATGGGTATGGCTTTCCTGACATAAAAGCTGTGTTGATTAAAATCAGGCAAAGAATTATTACCTGCTGAAGTACTTCCCTGGTTAGTAAGATACACTATACTGTTTAAGCCATAACAGCAGGAGCACTCAACATGCCTGTGCTTCACATAGCTCAGCAGTTTGCCACATGGCAGCTGCCTATGCACCAGTGTATAATGGGAGCATAAGGAGTAACATGGGAAATGTCTTTTAGTAGCACAAATCTGAAAATGCCAGATTATTCATGCCTGGTCATGAGCAAGCATCACAGATCATCTCAAAGTCACATGAATACATTTTCTCCTGTTGTCACAATATAGAGTCCTTATAAATCAAATTTCTTCAAATTATAAAGCATCCTCCATTTACTTCCTACCACACGTGGTCATACCTATTTTGCTAGCACCCCCCTAAGCTTTTCGCCATGTGGATAAGAATTAAACCTTTATTAGCTTAAAAGGAGTGAATATCTTTGCAATCCCATCTCCAGAATAGAACACCATTTCTCAGAAATGTAGCTGGGAAAGTTGTTTTTTTCTGTATGTCTGTCTTGTTCAGTAGTACCAGAATCAGTTAAATTTCTGTCTTTCCTTTTGCTGTGTTTGCCACTGCACAATTCTGTTTCCCACAAGATTCAGCTCTGTGTAAAAGAGGAGCTCTGGACCAAATGTTGGAGCTCACTGATGAGTTACATCCATCTCCCTGAGAATCTGCTCCTTCAGTGTACTAGGTGGCTCTTGGATCTTGCACAAAATGCCCAACTTCAGGGGCTGACAGTATTTACTGAAACCCAGGGAATACAGAAGGTTCTTTGACTGAGGTGCAGTAAATGTCAAAATTGTCTCGTTGCAGAGGCTGGCTAACTTGCACTGAGTTATTGCTCCCATGCTAAATAAACAGTGAATGCATTCCAAAATCCTCATTCAAATGAATTTTCTTTCGGTACTGCAAAAAATTAAGGTTGTGCAGTCCAGAGGGGAATCCAATTTCTCTCACATTTTAGGGGCAAAGGGGGAGTACTTTAAAATATATTTACAATTATCCAGCTGTTCCACAGTACATGATAATTTAAATAACTGTTAAAGGTCCAACTGCATATTGCTAACCCTGATAAGTCATTACTTCACTGGATATAGCTGTTAATGGGAAGGTCTGATTCTTTCACCTAAGTTTTTCCCAGTTTAACAAGTTTTGATCTAGGAATAGATTCCAGCTCTATACTTACCAAGGTTAACAATATGCAGCTGGACCTTTAAAAGTAAGAAGTCCCATTAATAGTTATATCTAGTGAAGTGCTGACTGAGGAAGAAAAGGACAGAAAGATGCAGAGGAACTCAGAACATGGTGAACACTGTATCTGGCATCAAATTCTTCATGCAAACAAGCAGCTCCATGCTACCATCAGTTCAGCAAAGCTTTCCAGTCTTATCCTAGCTGATTCCTCCAGAAAGATTTTTTCCAGATCCTTAAATCACACCACCTTTATATGATGTTTTAGTGAACCAGTACTTCATGAACTAGATGTTTAGCTGGTGTGAAATTGCCCTGCCTCTACTAACTTCAGAGCTGCACTGATCTGCTGCAGCAGGAGATTGAGCTAAATCCCTCAATTGCCAGGCTATTCTGCATGCAAAGGAAATTAAATAAGCATACCAGCATGGATTAGAAACAGGACAACATCTTGTCATGCTGGAAAAAGTCTATTGGAGCATTAATTATCATTCAAGTAATTATGTATATGCCTACTTAATCATCACTGAATCCTGTGCCAGCAGGCACTCTGTGCAATAATGAATAAGAACCATAATAAAATAAAACACAGTTAAGGGATTTCATATCTTAACATACCTCTTCTCATTTAGGTAGTGGAGTCTAGGTATTTTTTTTCCAGTCACTGTTAGGCAAAAATACTACTTCTCTTCAGCAAGGTACTGGAGACTTTTGGAAAAAGAAAGCAATGCAGAGAGCATAGAACTACTAGGACACTCTGCAACCTTAATCTAGTATATGTTTAATTTTAAATCATATCATCTGGGCTTTAAATGGATTTTGTTTTGCCTAGTAAACATTCTGATAATGGAGTCCTTGAATAAAACCAAGCAACTTTTAGAGCAGTGAGGTAGGCTGCTTAAAACTCGCACCTCCACTTGCTAATGTCAGAGACCTCATTTAGTCATTATTTCATGCTCACATGACCCATCAGTAACAGAGAGTAAAACAGAACTATTCTTTGCCCTTCTGGTCCTTTCTTTTGTACATGGGACACTATCTCTGCCCTCCTGCCTGTCCTTTACTGCACAAAGTAGGCTGTTCAGCTGCTGTAAATGCCTGGTGTACATAAGAACACTGTACTTCAGCCAGATAGAAATGGAGCATGACCAATTCAGCTCTCAAGATAGAGGTGTGAAAAAGCATGTTTCTTCTTGTTCACAAATGTCTAATATTGTGCATTTATAGGAACTGCACAGTGTAAAGAATATGTGTGTGAGCATGGTGAGGTTAGCGTGCTAATTCAGGTTTGCAAAACAACACAGCAGTTCAAGCACAGTATCTATTTTCCTGCTTAGAACAGGGAACCAGAATATTTCATTTGCCTTTAGCAAGAATAAAACAAAGAAAAAACAGACCAGCTCCCCAGACAGCAATTAACATATGCCTATGTACTCTAACAAGGTATCTAGCACAATTAGTACAATTGAGAAATATGGCTATGTGGTGTTGTGTAGATTACATGCTGACATTCCTTTGGTTGAAGGCAAGAATGAACAGAAATGTGCGATTCACTGATCAGAGCAATAGTTAGGATGTCTGGATTCTTGACTCTGCTGCATCTTAGAGTTTGGGAGTAGCTAAACCTCTCCAAATTTCTCCACCTGATACCTGGCAATTCCTAGTTTTCGAGGAGGACTGAGAGGTTTTACTTGCTTTTGTTTGCAAATGTTCAGTGAATCTCAAGCAGACATTAAGAACAAGGGTGCTAGAGGAGAGGAGTGCTGGAAATTCACAGAGAACATCCAAGTTTTCAATAACAAGTGTTCTACGTTCCTGTAGCTCTTTATATGGTTGGTAGCAGGCACTACAGCTGTTGGCATGCAGGCTATGTTTCTCTACACAAACACTCACTGCTACTTTCAGATTATCCCTATGCTTGAGTTTTTCTGGGGTGCAAAAGCAGTCAATCTCCATGCAAAAGCAGCTGTTGTAACAGCATACTAGTTGAAGGCAGTTGTAACAATTGTAATTAACCAGACCTCTCAGATCATAGATACCATTTGGCTAACAAGATATTTTGGCGCCAGAGTTTAAGATCAATCAACAGCCCTTCATGCAGTGCACAGCCCATGTGTGGCATAGAATCCTGGGAGGGGAAAGTCTACAGGATTCAAGTAGAAACTGGATGAATACTTGGAAGACAAATTCACTAAGTGTTACTAACCAGAGAGAAGTAACCTCCTGCTCAGGAAACCTCTTGAGCTAAAAACACTTGAGGTCTTGAAGTTTGAACAAAGTATCATATTTGTTTGCTTCATATCTAGGCTTCCCTTGGTGTCTACTCATGGTCACGGTTGCTACCAAGTTACTTGACTAGCTAGAGCACTGGTCTGACCCATGACAGCTGCTCTACATTTGTAGCTACAATAAGGAATCACATATCAGTGCCCCTACTCTGGCCTCTCAAGTTCCAAACTTCATCACCAAGCCCAGTGCCCACTGTATTAAACTATGAAGGATCACACTGGACTCAGAAGAGAAGCCAGCTCCACAAAGCAAGCACAATCGCAGAAATAACAAAATAAAGCATAACATTTCTGAGCCTGCCAAAGGTCTTTGAGGAATGCTAGCACAGGCCTGCACATAGTTGTTCCTATAAGTGAATTCAATTTGCTTAGCGTGAACCATCAAGAGGAAGTTGGTTTTGATCCAAAGAAATCATGGAAGCATTCAGAAGTAACTGCTAGACTTAAATTCACACTCTTCCCTCAGTCTGCTTTCAGTGTTAAAGGCCATAATTTCCCAGCTGAGGAAGCACCTCCAAGAGAGAGGCTGACAGGAATGATATCATTTACAACACCCATTAGAAGCACAACTAGATGTGTGTAGATACAGGCCAGCTACAGATTTGCCCCTGAAGTTTCGTAGCTTGATGAAATCACCGTACAAGACTTGCAGTGAAAGACACAGACAAGAAAGCACAAACTTGTAGCGTTTTGGTTGAACAAGAAGCCAATGAGACAAAATGACCCACTGCTGCTCCACGCAGGATGAGCAGCAAATGTGAAAATGTGGCACTCCATGTGATAGGATTTTGTGAAGTTAAGCTCAAAGGTGGGTGTGGAAGGAGAGAAAAGGAAGGCAAGAGAGAACGGACTGGTCCCTGGAAAAAAACCCCACCAAGTTATAGAGAAATATTTAAAACTCCAGGAGAATAACTCAAAACCGTGCTGTTTATCTTTTTTTCCTTCGAAAAACAGTCTTAGATTTTTATTTTTTTTTCAGATAGATCACATTTCCTTGATATTTTACAACTGATTTGTACTTAGGCCTTGTAATTGCTAGACTGAGTGGAAAATACTTAAAAGGCCTGATCTAGCACTAGTAGCACAAAACTTTTGCTCGGGTTACCACCCATTACTCAAATGAGACAAACTGAGAAAAAGAGTTCCTGCTAGAACCCAAAGATGATCATCAGCAGAATAATTTTATCTAAATAGCCCCAGAGGACATCAGCTTCAGCCTGCCCTTTCAGTAAATTCAAAGCAGCTCTGACTTTGAGGCTGCCTATTGCCCAGACTTCTAAAGACCATTGCAGAATGTACCTATTGACTGAGAATTGCACAAACAAGATATCAAACAAGAGCCTAAATGAGGACAGTCATGAGAATCTTTGGGATTAATCAGATCAGACTGAAAACTTACCACAATATTCTTCCTAAACAACTTTTTTTTAAAAAAAAAAAGTTTAGCTGCAATTGAAGTTCCTTCAGCTGAAGAAATTATGGTGCTCTTGCATTTTGTCTCAATGACTCGTACCTGAACTCCAAAAATCTGTACATCTCTCAAGTGAAACATTTCTCTGTGCAGATTTAGAAAGGCTCTTCTCTGCCTTAAATAAGTGGTATATATCCTTCAACTTCTAGTCTCTTTTTCTATGAACTCTGAATTATATTAATATAGAATTTCAGCAGCAAAGCCTGGATGGATGTAAATGTCCATTACCACACATTTTTGATTACACCATTTTCTCTCTCATACACATACTCTTACTGTTAAAGGAAACAGGCAGCAATACCTGGTCTGCAGACTTTTGAAAATCAAGACAGTTTTTATTAGCATATGGTGAAAACTTTTTTACAGTATCATCACTGGGAATCCATATGCATTATAAAATCTTTGTCTCATATAGTCATGTAACAGAGAGAGATTAAAAATAAAGTGACATGAAACAATTGTGCTACAGCATTTCCAGCACTTTGGCTTGCACATGTTCTGTCAGTAAAATAACAGAAATATTGTTTAACGTAATCTTTGCTCTGATCCTCTGCTTACTGGCAGTAATGATAAAGTTGGTACCCCACAAACTACTGCTATTGCCTTTTGTTTAGAGAATGACAATGGAGAGAGGGAAGGGAAAAAACATTAATTCCCTTTATTGAGTAAAAAATTCTCTTTTATTCTATTTCTGTGGATGCAGCACTATGCATTCTATGTAAAGGACTGCTGACTCCTCCTGCATGCTGAGGTCTCACAGCTGAACCCTGGCAAAAATGGCAAAGGTAAGAACAGCTGAGTAAATGGAGCACTGACAAACAACTTAGCCCATGCATAGCTCCTTGTAGGCAAGTATGTTTGTAAACATAGTTTGTTGGTCCAACAACAAATTAGCAGAGGGGAAACTTGGAGTGGTGGTTTTATTATCTAGCTCTTTGATAAGTTTCCTAAATAAAGTCTATTATATACTTGGAAGCTTTCAAATGCTCAAACATTTACACTTAAAAATATTTTGGTTTTATTTTTCTGTCTGGCTAGTTTCCCTTTGAGTTTGTCAGCTGCTGAAAGAGACCTAAAGTTTATATATTTTTAGACTTCTAAGATGTACAGGAAAATAAGGTTGAAGTACCCTATTGCAAACAAATGTAATAGATATCAACAAAGAATGCCACTGAATTTAAGTATCTCTAATGTGATTTTACTGCTGCTAAGATATAGCTGCCCTGCAGGATCTAGAGTGCTCAATGATTAACTCTGGTTAGACATAACAGTCTTGTCTTGTTCCTGTATCATTGAGGTGAAAGCTTCATCACAATTCAGAAGTAGGATAATTATTCCTTCCTTTATCTATATTCTACATTGCAGAAGATTTCTAGAAGCCCAGGACTGGGTACAGGAGGTAAGCACAAATCTGAATGATACACAGAAGTTGTCCGTGGAACTTCCAGTCAAAAAGCAATTTGGGTTTCACTTTCTCCAAATGGTACCAAAAACTTGTCACGAAACTGCTGACAGGCTATTTCCAGCTTGAAATTATGATGAAAGTTGCCTCCCACTTCCCAGAGTCCCAAAGGGACATCCATCTGTCATCTGTAGAACTGCAGAAATGAAGACACCAGTAACTATCTGCACAGCCTATAGAAAATGGACATGAGGGCTTTGCTAGTCTTTGGGCCTGGTAGAAGTGTGCCTATGGACCCTTACAGTCTTCAGATTGTTTTGTACAACCTAGGCAAAACAAAGCCATATTTCAACTACTTTGCAGCATGACTGGGGTTACTTTTGTTTTATTGCAGATCAGTTTAATCGAGGACAGAGACTTTAAGGGCTGCTCCTGTGAAGCCACCACAGACAAGCCAGACCTGCACACCTACCTCAACTATTGCACCTCTATCAAGGTGGAAATTGGATGATCTATGAACATTCCAACTACATAGGTCATCAGTACCTCCTGGGGAATGGAGAATATCCTGACTACCAGCACTAGATGGGCTTCAATGACTCCATTAGGTCTTGTAGCATCACAGCAGTAAGTTTTCCATATTGTCTCCATGCACGTTACTGCCTATATTAGAGTCAGAGAACTACACCCCAGTAGTGTAATTCTGTAGTTTGACAGGTCTGGCACGAGTAACAACTTTCCCAGAGACCTCTCTGTAGAAGTAGAAAGGACATTTACCAAGTTCATCTAATGGGTTTTACATTCTCAAAGAGGTAGATAAGACAACTGGGATTCTCAGCCAAATGAATGGTTGGTTAGTGCTTAGGACAGGGAGAAGTTTAATAAAAAATAATATATTATTTTATATATATAGCACTCCACCAATCTTCTAAAATCACTCCGGCTATACATGATCTACACAAGGAAGTTCAGTACAGAACTGAGAACATATCCCATGCCCCAGCCAATGCTCTTCTTTCAAGGCAGGCAAAGTTGGTGACTACACTATTACAGAGGCAACATGACACATCTCATTCTAGAAACACCACTATGTATTTGAGCTGCAGATGAAGGCATACTTGCCTCGGGATAGATTTTTTTCTGAATACTTCAGCACAGAATAGATCTATGTTTTTCCCTCCTAGATTCATCCCCTGGAAGAGTTTTACTATGAGGGGAGAGGTTGCCAAGATATGAAAGGTTTCAATGCTCACACATAAGTCTAAGGATTTAAGATTTGGCCCAGGAATAGTTTTGATGCTGGAATGTGTCCATCCAATCTTCATGAAAAATAAAGTCCATCCACGTTGTAATCTCTATGTACAATTCATTTTCCCTGTCCAACAAAAGCTTCATGGGCCATCACAGGAAGTTTCCAGATATATTCCATCTGCATAGGATAATGCAGCTACTTTTTCATTCACATGTAGTTCTGGGCTTCACTTAGTTAAGCCAAGTTCTGGGTTGAGGTGCTGAAAGCTAGTGCAGACGATCTTGTGTCCTTTTAAGTTGTAGAGGGAAAGAAGTCACAGATGAGGAGAGATGGACTGAAGACTTGGGAGACTGATGGGAAATATCTGAGAAGAAGCAGAGAAACTGAGAATTAGTATGGGGGTAGAAAAAAAAATCCTAAAATTAGGACACATTTCTGCATGTTTTCCAGATTCAGAACAAGCATGTCCAGAAAATTTGATTCCATAAATGTAGATACTAAAGTGGTGGTGTTTTGGTTATGGGGTTTTTTTTAAACTAAGGTGTTGGTCTTTGCACAGCAGCAGTACTCTTGTGTCTATACAACTGCACTTGAACACCTGTGAAAACTGTATTAAGCATTGATGCACGAGCAGAAAGTATTTTTCTATATCAAATATTTGCTGTGCTAGACACAAGAGTCAGAGGCAGTTTTGAAACAGTTTATCATCTAAGTAGAAGAAAAGCAAAAAAAGTCTGCCCATTTAAAGCTGTGCAACAAAAAATAGGATCAGAAAAAGCTCTTTCTGTCCCAGCCAAAGCCTTATCCAGTTATTACATCCACATCTAGGAACACTGAGGGCACGTGGCCGCTGTGGCAATCCAGGTGTATCACTGAGCTTATTTCTTGCCTGCATGTACAGTTGGAGTGCAGGGTTCTTGGTTGGACCCCACTTCTGCCTCCTACCCTAATGCAACTCTTTCAAAAGCAACTGTAGTCCTGCTCTCACCAGAGCAGAAAGGACTCATAGCACTGCTCTTTAAAATTAGGACGCAGTCAGATTTACTCCTGTTAAACTGACTTTTCTGCACATACTAATGGCTATTCACTGTTGTGTTGCTAGCATCAGTATTGCATCTAGCAACCTGTAGTCACCTAGAACTGCCACTTGACATCCTGAGCATTCATGCCTGGATTTGCCTTTGCAGCCCTAGGAGCACAGCTGACTACAGATCTATGAGAGGAATAACTTTGGAGGCAGGATGTTGGAGTTCATGGATAACCGCCCTTCTCTCCAGGATGATTTTCACTGCAGGGACATCCAATCTTGTAACATACTTGAAGGAAGCTGTTTTTTCTATGAACAGCCACACTCCCAAGGACAGCAGTACCTCCTGAGGCCTGGTGAGTACAGGCAATTCACTAACTGGGGTGCCATGACTGCCAAAGCTGGATCCTTCCAACCAACAGCGGATATTTCTGTGACACTAGCTGACTTAAGACAGGACAAAGCATTTACAGTATTTACCATCTTTATTAATAAGAATTATTTCTGTCAATGACTATTTGTAATGCTACAGATATCAACACAAATCTTTCAGTTGCTTATTCATATCATGATAAAAAAACCCCACAATATTCCTGGTGCCCAACAGTTCCTGCTGCTATTTGGCATGAAGTCCCGAGTTCTGCACAGGACTGCCTCACTCCTATTTCCAGGCCAGGGTCTACACTAAGCTCCTTTGCTTAGCCAGGACCTCACGGTGTTTGTAGGCATGAACTCAGGTTGACCTTCTGTAGCACAAAGAAGTAGCAACTTTCCCTTAGGGTTTGAGCTTAGAAACCAGAAGAGAGATCCATTATATTAAAGAGTCTACAACCCCTTCAGTGTGCAAGTGGGCCCCCACAAGTCTCACACACACTTTAACAGCACACTGTTTACACAACACTGCAGGATCTTCAAAACTCTGCTTTCAAGTTTTATAACACTAGCCACCATTCAGGTTTCTACACCCTTTCCATGTCAGGAGTTAGGCTAGTAGAGTCCCTGGCGGATTCACAAGGGCACAGCCTTGGTTTCACATCCCACTCAGAAGCAGGCACTGTGCTGCAGCCAACCTCTAACTTTTGGGAGGCCACATTTTGCAAGAATCCCACCTCTAGCAGCTTTCCTAAGCCCCTTTCCCTTTAGTCACTTCCCTTCATTTGCATTCTTCCCCAAACCAAGAGCAATTAGGTCCCAAGCTGCTACAGCAGCCATTCTTGGAACAACCTTACGCTGTCAGCTGAGAATGAATTAAGTTCAGACAGATCACCAGAGGCTACCAACACATACACATCCTTAAACCTCAGTTGCTGTCATGGTTTGCTTTTATTTTCCTGACACACTGATTGCTTTCAGGAGCCATGATGCAGATCCAGATCCACTGAGCACTGTAACATAATGAAATAATTCATTAAACAACTTCTTAAATAAAGCAGAATGATTTGAAGTATGGTAACTTGGACAGTAAGGGTTGGCCCACTTTGAGTGAAAACTCAGTTTGGTGGAGGAAGTAGGACACTTTCACAATGTACTCTTGTGCAGTAACAACTGATGACTTTGAGCATCTACAAAACAAAGACATGAGTCTACACATGCTGGCTCTAGCATAGCTAACCCAAATGACAGCAGAGGAGTGTGGTGGTTCTAAGACCGAACACCCATCCACAATCCTTACTGGCTGTTAGAGCTTGTAAGAACCGAGGCAGACCAAAGCATACAAACACATACTATATATTTAGCCTGGAAGAGTCTGTAAGATGTACCCTACACAAGAACATTCCTAGCACAGCTGCAAATGTAAGGCCTGTGGTAAGGGAGCCTACAGTACAGAAAATGAGGAGAAGAGATCAAGTCACTGCCTGAGCCTTTTGCAGCAGGGGATTAATTATATTGAAGGCCCCCTGTGGAAGCAAGCTGAAAGGACAGAGAAGGACAAAAACACTCACCATGCCCCCAGGCTACCCTGGGGTAAATTCCTTCCTGAATTTAAGTCTGATGAAAAGTTTAACCCTGCATATATGAAAGCAGAGCAGCCAGGGGCCAGAGGGACTTAATACTATTAGCCAGACCATCACCCTCCAGCTTTAGCCGTGGCCAACCTCCAGCACTTTGAAAGAAAGCAGCTAAAATCCCTAGATACCAGCTTATGCATCAATGGACAAACAAATTCCTTCCCATTTCCAAATTTTGCAAACAACTAACAAGCCCTGAACTACCTGGGGTACAATGTGAATACGGTGACAGAAGGAAGATTAAACACTAATTAAGTTTGCTGGCTTACCTAGTAGAACAATTGCACACATTTTTTTGCAATCATAGCCAGAGAAACTCGAGGCAAGCTGATCCTGTGCTACCCTTAGCAAAACACCACCTCAGAGCCCTTGGCATATTGCAAGGGCCAGCTTGCTCCTTTCCAATAGCCACACCCAATGCAATCTCAAGTTAATTTGGCTTGAATGTCTAAAAACTAGCATCCACAAAGTCCTATTTCTTTACATACAGCGAAAGGTATTTTGATAGTGGGGGTTTTACACTCAACTGCTAAGGCCACTCGCTTACTTAGACTCCTTGCTTCTGTGCAAGAGTCTGTTTGTAAAGGAAGATGGAACAGTTGAGTCAGGTTCATTTCTAAGTATATTTCAGGTCTTCATTGTTAGTAAACAAAGCATTTGCCCTAAGACATCAAGCAAAGCCTCAGACAAAAGCTTTGACATAGAGCTATCTCAGCATGATTTTTGCTGGCCTGGGGCATGATTTCAGTAGAAGCTTTAGAGCCAAACAACAGGTTTGAGAATATCTGAAAGTCAGATACAGATTTTTGTCTTTTTCATTTGCTTCTACAAAAAGTAAGTATAACTTAACAAAAGCATTACTATAAGGTGTGTGGGTTTTCTTGCCACTTCAGAGGTCCCTGGATTCAAAGCTGCAATCCAATGCAGCCCATCCCTTTGTTGAATCTTTCCTTAGCCTCAAATTCATGCCTTCTCCCTAACCACACCTTTCTCTCTAACAATTCTGTCACCTGAACTTGCTGACTGACAAGTTCAGTTTGTAGTAAGGTAACCGAGTTACTAATATACAGCTGCTGAAGAGAGATGAAGTACAAAACCACAAGTAACAAACAACATATTAGAAACAATCACTGCTGCAAACACACAGTTATCACAAAACAGCAGCTAAAGAACAATGAAATACAAATGAACACTACTTACCTGGCAGTGTCCGTGAAAAAATTGTTATGTAGCTATGGAAGAGAAAGTGTTGAAAATTCTAATAATTAGCTTTCACAGCTGGACCAATCCATAAACACTCACATTTTAAAGTACCCATACAAAGCTAGTAATGTTTCTTTTTGTATCTTCCTTCATTCTTTGATTTCCGTGTCCTTAACTGAATCTTTGTGAAGGTAAATACATTGAAACACAAATTCACCTAGACATATATTACACCTCTGGGGACAAAGCTGTAACCCGCTCTTCTCTACTAATCTCTCTCATTATTGCTCATATTTGCATGTGAGATAGAACTCATAGTGAATACTGACTGTCTGTATACTAATAGGGAGAGACTAAACTTGACCTACACCCAGGGTTACAGACATCTAAAAGCCACCTTAACAACTTTACAATGAGCTACGCAGCTTACGAAAACTTTCAGAAGATCAGACCAGGAAACTGCTCACTCTGTATGCCACTAGAACAGACTGTCCTGTTGCAAAACACAAATACTTTACTTTCCCTCCAGAGCACCTATATAAGGCAAGAACTGCCTACGTAAGCAGCAGTGATTGCCTAGGATAACTATGTTACTACAACTCCAGCAGAGTGGAAAATATCTGCTTTGTAGTCTGTGAGCATCCTAATTTTGTGGGCGGCAGTACTTAACAAGGGAGGAGTCTCACATTTCTATCAGAGGATGTTTTTTTATTGTTTCACTAGAGCCTGTTGCAGGACTTCTGTACTTGGGAGCAGCTGCTATCACTTGCAAAAGTCGGTAATGCAAGAAAGCAGAGCAGTATCTCTAGGAAGGATTGGGATTTGTATGTGGCTTTGCTCAGGCTTGACTTCTTCAAAGGGAGCAAGTTGTAAGAAAAGTTTGAAGTAGGCTGTTTAGTCTAGAAAAAGCTGTGAGAAGATGTGATAAAAAGCTGTAACTCAAAAAACATGCTAGAAAGAGCTTCTTTTTTTCCATATTACTGTGAAAGGGACAAATAATAATGGTTTGCATCTTCTTCAAAGGCGATGCAGGTTGGCTCTTAAGGAGAACCTCCTAGCAGTAATTAAAGCCCTGAATTAAGTCCCTCAGGGAGGAGGCAGAATCTCTTCCGTTCCTGAAGGCTGTTCACAGAGCAGGGTCCAGGGTGGTTTAAGCATAGCAGATCCTGCCATGGTGACAGAGCTGGACTCGGTTCTTATTTTTTTCTTGGTGGGAGCTATTGTGGCTAGCAGCAAATACCAGAGCACATGTATCACACAACTAAAAATAATTTTACAGAGTCATTTTTGTCAATGTTCTTCCATCCATGCTAGGAACTATGTTTAGATATTGCAGTAAAAGATACTTCTCTCACTCCTGCACCGCAGATCCACATGATACAACACCAAGCACAGATTAGCCCTAAAATTTCTTCAGGGAAACCTCATACATCTTCTAAAAGCAAGACAAACATGCAAAGGCATGTTGCAGGGACCCATCTCAGACTGTGCCTGAGCTCTTGGTAACACTTAACCATCCCTAGCAATGTTTTGTACAGCAGACAATATGATGATATTGCAAAGGGCTTCCAAACCTCCCATGAAACCATTGCAGCTGTGCCACAAATGGCAATGAATGTTTCCTCGCATGAGACTGAAATTTACCCGGTGAGGAGATGACCCTGCAGCAGGACCATGGCTGTGGCCAGAGGTTGCAAGGCTGTGATTGTCCCAGCAAACTGGGGAGAAGGCCCAGGTCTCCTTAAATCTCCTTCTCCCTGCTTTGGAGCCTGACACGACATTGATTTCCAGCTTCACTTCCCACGGGAGCAGACAGACACAGAGGGCAGCCTGTTCCCCGGGAAGGGCCATGCTGTTGGACCAGCACGGAGCAAAGTCCTTTGCTGGAGCAAACACTACCGGTATGCTCAGAAAGAGCCATGCCAGTAAGCTGAGGAATGTCTTTTCATATTTCTCCTTTAGAAATCCCCGCGTTTCGGGAGCGCTTCCTCAGGCCCACCCAGGCCCGCGGGTAGGGGCGGCTCTGAGGCGGCAGCGGGCTGTCCGTGCGTGCGGGCCCGGGCTGTGCGGGGCGGCCTCTCCGCTGCCTGTGTACAGCGTGTGTGCTTGACAACCTTTGCCACCGGCAGCGCAGCACCGAGGGCTCCCGAGGAGCTCTGTCCCACAGGACTGGCAGTGCCCACCCTTTTACCGCAAACAGACTGCCCGTGCGGCACCGGGACCGGGACCGCCTGCTCCTCGGCTGAGGCGCTGTGGGCTGCGGAACGGCTCTGCCGCCGGGGGTGTCCGCAGCGGCCCG
>VZRW01007625.1:63806-160132 GCA_013398125.1 Aegotheles bennettii | reverse complement strand
GGGGGGAGCAGGGCGCTGGCTGTCAGCGCCCGGCGGGAGGGTGAGCCCCGCTACCGCCGCCGCCTCTCCCCGCCCGCCGGGCTCCCCTGGCAGCAGCCCCGCTGCTTCCCCCCGGTGGCTCCCTGCGAATACAGAGAAAGCGCCGGGAGGAGCAGGCTCCCGAGTTGTCCGTCGCAGGGCGGCAATGCCGGGGACGAAGGCGGTGCGACCTGCGCCGCGGAGGTACCGAGGCCGACCGCGGGCTTTCAAGAACGGATTTGTTGTTTCCTCCCTCCACCAAGGGCCTGAAGGGGCTGTGTTCACTTTCAGAGGCTGAGGCCGGAGCAGCGCTGGCGGAGGACGGACATGCTTGACCCTGGTCTGCAGCCGCGTGTGCTGTGCGGCGTTGTTTACCCGAAAAGGAGAGGCTGAGACCCTGTGAGTTTCACCCTCGGCTTCTCGGGTTATGGTACAGCCGTCACAATAAAGCGAAAACTGCGGACAGAGCCTCTGGGAACTGAGCATGGTAGGATCTTGAGCAAAAGTAACTGGTGTCGGCGACAAGAGGAAGGGAAGGAATGGCATCGCGGGAGAGGCTGTATGAGCTTTGGATGCTTTACTGCAGTAAGGTAAATATTTGGGGGGCGGGTTGTTTGTGTGTCTCTTTCCTCTCTTGTTTGCAAGTCAGGTGTTTAAAATGTATCCGTAACGTCTTTTAACGCATGTTTTTTCTTAGAAGTTGCATAGCTTTAACTAGTGTCTGTAAGGATATAACTGCACCTCCTGGGCTATTTACAACCTCACCTCTTGGTTTGTTGTTCAGGTTGTGTGTGAGGTGTGAATTGCAGAGTGTTTGTGGCTCAGTTTAAGATTGTAGCTGTATCTTTTATCTGTGTGAATGCATATGTTCACATAATTCTTTGTTTTATCGGGCCATGGCATCAAGATACGTTGTACTCATCTAATTCAGTGCTGTCAAGTGTTTAGTTTTATGCTTACTGTTTCCGTGCAGCTCCAGTTTAATTTAAACTATATTAGCTTATAAAAGAGCAGACTTATTGTTACTCCCCGAGTCTTCCTTTGCTGGTCATCACCATAACATCTAAGTACTCCATTAATAATAAGGAAGTTTCTTCACCTGACAGCAGTGTTATTAAAATACTGTCCTGTCTCCTTTTGCATTTTACAGTGTAAAGCAGTTCATATGTTTAAAGCAGAGGTCCTGTTTGCTGCTGGGTGTGCTGAGTATGTACACAAATTGGACTGCAGATTATCTAAATAGATACCTGTAAAATAAGGAACATACAAAAAACAACTGTAAAGGCAGAGGAGAGGACTGGCATATTATCATATAGGAATGCAGTGGCAAGGATAGCTTTTGGTGGCCTTATTCTCTGGTTTTGTTTTGCCTTTTCTCTTTGCAGTCTCATGCCTCGTATATATCACAGTTTCTTTAACTTTTCAAACCAGTAGGACATTAAGGATAGAGCAAACATTCTCTTGTTCTTCTTCCCAGTTCATTTCTAGAGAAGGCCCATCTCAAGAGCAAAGAATGTGAGATTTTAAGTACAAGCCATCTTAACAACGCAAGTGCACGAAGCAGTGGATGAAGGTTCCACAAAGCATCTCAATTGTAGCTTTTCTTAATTTTTGTGTGTGTGTTTGCAACCTTAATGCTCTATATTTAGTTAAAAATAAAACTACTGCAAACATAACATTGTGGTATGACTTCTTACTGCAGCCCGTGTGGGTGATCTCTGGGGCTGAGACGTATTTGCATAGACCTTTGCCTTTTAAATGAATGTAGTAATGCTAATGGCAGTAGGAAATGGACTAGCACTGGAGGAGATGGATGTTTTGCCAATGAGTTCATCGATGTGAGAAGAACAAAGACACTTGGAACAGACTCCCAAGACTCCAGGCTTTCCTCAGCTTTGGGAGACACAGGGCTGCAGAGATGAGCCAAGCTCTGAATTTCTTTGCCCAGCCAGTCTTTGTCTCTTTTTTTCCCTTGCTCTTTATAAAATTCTTTTGTCTATCTTATATCTTCTCCCCCTTTGCTTGAACCTTTCATTCAGATTGTATGCTTTCCATCTCCATGTTGTCTGCATGCTATCAGGAAGTTTGCATAAAGGAATGTTAGTGAAAATGTGTGCTTTAGATCACTTGGAGGACGCTGAGTTTCCTTATGGGAATGATGCATATGCAGACTAGTCAGCTCTCAGGTGGCGGAGGATGGACTATTAAAAAAAAAAAGCAACCCACATCTTTTTATATACTAAGCCTTGATGAGCTGTTGGTGACTTTTTTGCCTTTTTTGTTCCAGAGTGATATATTAAGGGTGTGCTTAGGGGGATTCATATGTTGATAAGGATATCCTTAAGTAGGAAAATACATCTTTTAAAAATAAAATAGCTTGTCTTCAAAATTTGAGGGCCATGAAAGTGACTCCAAAAAAAGGAGTCCTCATTTTTTAAAAAAGTGTTAGACACAAACTTGTCTTTTCCTTATATCTATCTCTCAACTGGTTCAGGTTAAAATGATATCTCATTTTGCTTGAGGCAGGTATCCAGCATAACAGTGTTTCATCTTGGATTAAGTTTGGTGAAGTTACTCTTAACTGAAGAAGCTAGGTTTTAAGGATGTAAAATGTTGTGAATCCTTAATGTAAATTAGATTGTTCAGTCATGTATTGAAAACATCTGTGTGCTGTACTTCATTCTCCTCGGAGCATCTGGCACAATGGGAAAGCATAGCAATAAATAATCACAGTGACAGGATATAGTGGTTTAGGGAGAAGTCTCTTTGTACCTGGGGCTGCCCAGTGAAGTGTATTACCATATCCTGTATGTTGGTCTGTCTTGACTTTGTTGTGGCTGACATCCTGGGAAAGAAAGCCAGGCAATTTCTCCAAACTACAAAAACTGCTGGAGTCACATTTGAGTAAAGGGGGAATTTGTTATGTCACAAATCCCAAATATGTGGCTTGAGTTTCTGCAGCCTTGTTAGCTAAAGAAACAGAGAAATCCAAGCTACTTTTTTGTGTGATGCTTCAGGTTGTTGCTAGTAAGTAGCCTTGCTTCTCTTGCCTTTTTTAGATAATCGGGGCCTTTGTGATAGTAAGTTAAATATAGTACCCTGTGCTACAGCAAGCAAGGCTTTCCAGGGCTTTAAAGTGATGGATAATGCTGTGTTACTATCTTACCATCTATCCTGGGTCATGACTCTTGTTCTCTGTGATCACTTGACATCTCTGGCAGCTTCAGGTGTCATTTGCAACAATTACTTTTGTGCACAGTACTGTTAGGAAGGCATTTCCCTGTGTTCGTTGCCTCAAGTGCAGTTTAGCAATTGGAGATTTGGGCAGGCAGCAGCACACAACCAGAATTTCTGCAGAAGTGGTCTTTGAATGACAACACGTATGATGTAGTTTCTTTTTTTCCCCTTTCTTTTAAGAGTATGTTTGAGTGGCTGCTAAAGTTCATTTTTAGTTGGTATTCAGCTATTTTTTATTTGGCAGTTTCTAATCTAAGATTGGAATTTGGTTTTGGATTATTTTTTTTTCTGCTTCTGTTCTCCTAAAAGCTATCCTGTAAGTGCAATAGCTACAAAACTGCAGATTGCAGTCTGCTGTTTAAGATGCCCAATGAAAGTAGCAGCCACACATGATTTATGATGCTTCTGATGTTGCATGGAAGCAGTTTAAAAATTCATTGAATTTTAGTGAAGTTTAGATTTGAGTCACTGGGGTTGTATCAGAGCATTGTACTGTTAAGAGCCTGGGCTGTTCCTGCCTTGAGTTTTTTATTGTTAGTTTGGTTTTTTTCTTTTTTAAAATGATGATGTCAATTTTTCTGCAAAGAAAGCATTGTTAAGAATGCAGATGGCTGGCATGGGTTTTTTTATGGTTTTCAATTTTGATCTTTATTTTGGTGTTCAATTCTCTGTTAACGTATAGTGCCATTATTCACTTGCATATTGATGCGGATGTAAGCTGCTGTCCTCCCATCCAGCTGTAGGAATGTGTGCATTTTAAGATAATTATGTGTGGAATAGATAACATGGGTCCTTTCTGTAGAAGTCACTAGCAGAAATTTTCTCTGGTGGGCTAGGGAGACAATGGTAGTACCAAGCATATTGATTGTCAGGCCAAAGCCTTCAGTAACTTACGCAGGAGCTTCTTGTGTAAGTAAGTGCATATGCAGCAGATACCTGACAATGCTTTACTAATGTAAGTGTATAGCAGCAGAAGAGCTCTAGTAAGTGAATTGAAATAGTCTGGGAAAAGGACGTGTTTTCATGTCTGTCTGTGACCTTTTTGTGCTCATGTGCCTGAGGTAATCTCTACTAGTTTTGCCTTGTAGCCTTAGACCAGCATGGCTGTAATAATATTACTATTGTACTATTAGTTGATTAACCTTTTTTTAGATGTGAATTATGTATCAGTATACAAATTCATGTTTTATAATCCTCTGAAGTAACTGTTATGCAGATTCAAATTAAAGAGATTCAACCTCTATCTTATCTGTAATATGTGTATTTCATCTCCTCCAGTTGTTCTGGTAGGTGTTTCAGAATCCTAAACATAAAACCTGGTATTCTGGTATTTTTTTAATTTCTGGTATTTTTTATTTTACTCAGAAAGTGATCAATACCCTTTTATATGGAAAGAGATTTTTCTCTGTCAAAAAAAAATAATATCCGCAATTGCCTTCAGGAAAGATTTCAAAGATATAAATGCAGGCACTTAGCTGTTATATGCACCTCAGGAAATCTTCAGTTTTCATTGTATTACAACGGTTCTGAGCTTTTTCTTACAGTCTTGTCTTTAGTAAAGCCCTGATTTCATTTAAACACTGCCTTATCTTGTACGTGATAAACTAGTTTGAAGGGAAGGCTCTGAGTTCAGCCAGATTCTAGCCTGTGCTTCACATTTCAGTTTTAGTATCCTCAATACAGAAGGGACTCTGTGTGTTAGCAGTTGTAAAGCTAATTGTAAGGTTCTAGTCTTTACTAGTGCAGATAAATGAGACAATCATGTCTCTTGCTGTGTTCAGAGCAGCAGACTTGTGTGTAAGCTGTCATCTTAAATGTGCTTTCTTATGTTTTGATGTATTTCTCATTTGTTTTTACAAAATCTGATTCTGTTGAGATAAATATGTTGTAGTTTTCTCTTTGGCATAGGGCAGGATATCTGTATATCATAAATGTCTTCTCAATTAATATTGTGTAGAATGAGATGCACTTTTTTATGGGAGAGCATTTTCTAGTACTAGATCAAAAGCTGGACAGAAAAAAACATTAAATGTGACTTAGGGTACTTTTAGGATATATAAGGTGGTTAAATTCCTGTCACTGAGTTATTTTTTCCTCATTTGGGGTCCTTATAGGCTGCCTTACAGGAATCAGAAGACTTGAAGGAAAAAATAAGTGGTCTTGGGAAAAGTCATGATTTCTCTGTTAATCAGGAGCAGACCACTGTGATGAGTTAAGTGCTATAAACTGGTGTGCTAGCTAGCAGTGATAGCTTTTCTGTAATTGCATGACTGTCTCTGTGATAGGAAGACTATTGCAGTGCAAATACTTAGAAGCTGAAGCTTTAACATATAGCATGTGCATTTAATTGGCTTCAGTTAAACTTACATTTGCATTAAGATGACTGAACGGGTCATTTAAATTAATGTGTACTGTGTGCTGTGAGAAGAGTCTGTGAAAGAGACGGATTTCAATTCATGCCCTGTTCCCATGTCTTAATCCCAACATACTATGCAGAATTGAGATAAATTTGACCTTGAATTGTGAGAATAAATTTCTGTGCCTTTGGATCCTGTCAAGGATGTGCTCCTTGGGGGGAATTCTGTAAGCATCAGCCACCTTGTGTTGGGCCAAAACTAGCATAAAAAGAGGGTGATCTTGATAGTCAAAAAAGTTGGCTCGGAGCAAGAACGTACCAGTTTCCTCAGTGTGTGATGTTACGGTCTTGGAGCTAAGCTGACCTACTAACTGGCTGCTACTTACAAAAGGCATCCTGCTGTATTGTCGGCATCTCTTCAATAGTATTTTATGAAGTACTGCCTCCCAGTAGTTCAATTTAATCCCTCAGTCACCTGCATCAAAAGATTAAGACATTTAATGTGATGTGCAGCAAGTGCCAGCAAATGTATGTATACCTTCTGGAAGAGTACGATGGGACAAGGGATGTTGGTACAAGGGATGGTTTGTCAGTTTATATTAAATAACATGGGTTTTTGCTTCTAAGAGGTTTTTAACCCCTGTCCCTGTATAAAATTGAAGAATATTTGTAAATAAAATAAAAAATTTATGATCGCATCAGCTTTTAGATATGACTGTTGTAGGGCTGCATAAAGCAGTATGATAGAACTGAATTTGTTCAGCTGAATGACATCGTTGTTTCTCAGAGAAATGTGGTTTTAGCAAAATTATGCTTAGTTATGGTGAGATGCCTGTAATTCAACAAGAATATGATCTTTGACATTAAACTGCAAGCCCAGTGTGAAACACTGATCTTTGCATCCCAAATACGATCTCATCCGGACTTAGCTCGCACTTGCCATCCTTCTTGTGCAATTGCTGATTTGTTAATGATTCATATCACCTTGCTATATATTGCCTTTGTTTATATTAGATAAAGAAGTATTCAGCTTGCAGCTAGATGAATGCTTAAACCAAATGTTCAGTAAAAGTGATCTTTCATAAGCCACTGTTGTGTAAATTCATGCCTCTGCTAAAACTAGTGAGTGAAGACTTATTAAAAAATTGCTCTGTAAAATATCTTCTCTGCAGATTGTTTTAAATAAGTATCTGCATTCTGAGAGCATGTAACTTGTAAAAGAGCATGCCACAAGTCACTTGTGGCCATGTGTTGATGAAAATATTCTTCTATCTTTATTTATGAGATGCTGAACTAAGAATGGATATAGATAAACAAGAACAGTTGGCCTTCAATTCTGAATTTACTGCCTGCTATTTAAAGAGATGTGTCGTAGTCAAAGAACTAACATAATTCTGGTATTTACAAATATAGAACTCTTTGTATAAATAACTGACATACATGTATGAGACATTAGTCTCTTAACTTACAGTAGCCATTACCTTCCTTAGTTATGAACCAGGGTGACCTTGTGCTGATGGTTGACAGCAGATAAATCTAAACAGAGATGTAAGAGAAAAATAACATTTTGCAAGCTAAGGAGAAATTCTTTTTGTTTCTTAACATTCTATAATATATTTGGCAGTGTGTATATATATATATATAGCCGCTACTTTTAGATAAAGAAGTGTCTGAGGTTAGTCTATCCTTTTGCTGTAAGATTCTGGGTTTTACTGGTGTCCAGCATGAGGTTGAAATTCCTATGTGTTCACAGGTTTGTGGGTTAGTGCTTTGCAGAATTAATAAGAAACATTCAGTTCTGAACATACTAACAAATGTACTTCAGATCAAGCTTTTACTGAAATGAAAGAATCAAGTGTTTCGAGTGGAACGATTTATCACAACCCTAGAAACGCAGGCTTCTGGTTCTGTGTGTTGATATACTGATATAAGAGCAAATTTAACACTGAGCTGTTGTGTAGTATCTGAGTTATGGCACTTTTAATGCAGTCATCTGGTTCAGATCTGGGCATAGCATGTGTCCTGATAAAAGAATATTGCAGAATCAACTCAAATATGCAGTATGTTTGTGCTGTAATACGGAAACAGGAGAAGGGCTTGCCAGCTGCCCACTGAACAGCATTGTAGCTTAGTGCCTGAATCTAAATGTTGTCAATAGATACTGTTAAAATATTTACAGGCTTCAGAAAGGTTAAACAGCTGCCATGGAAGAGAGAAGAGTTTCTTTAATTACTGAGCTTTTGTTGCTGAAAGAAATACATATATAAGATGGAAAAAAAACACCAAAACATGAATAAATGCAAAACATACAGTACAGATGAGCATCTTATTTTTTTTTAAAAAGTCACTTGTTCAGATAGCTTTTCCAATTCATCTTCTAGTCAATGGGAGGCTATAGTACAGGATGATGGAAGATACAGTAGGAAAGACCAAGAAATGAAAACTGTACTTGATTTTACTGATACTGTTTTAAGTTTGACATACAGAATCACAGAATCCTAGGGGTTGGAAGGGACCTCGAAAGATCATCCAGTCCACCCTCCCTGCCAGAGCAGGGTCACCTAGAGTACATCACACAGGAACGCATCCAGGCGGGTTTTGAATGTCTCCAGCAAAGGAGCCTCCACAACCTCTCTGGGCAGCCTGTAAGACTAAGGCTCTTCCGTGCATCTGCAAATCTAATCATTATCTGTTAGATTTCTGTGCTTGTAAAATATTTGTGTGTGTTGATGCTCTATCTGATATTTAAAGCATTAATGGTAATCTGTTTGTCTGATTTAGGATTGAGGATTGCATGTACCTGTAATGAGCAGTAGGAATAAGTGGCATTAAATAATTGTTTGACTATTGAGTAACACTGCTAACTATGGCTGTGTAAAATTAGGAACTGAATTTAACTGTAAGAATTGCTAATTATACTAGTATCTATAAACAGAGCATATTTTAGAACAGCAAGGATATTTAAGAGGTTAAATTCCAAAGGTTTTAAAGGCTTTTGAATGCTTTATCTAAAGGTCATTCGAGGGAGGCACAAACAAAACCTCAAAATAAATTTGTGGCTGAATACTACTCTTACATAGCACAAAGAGAGCATAAAATCAAAGCAGATGC
Organism: Aegotheles bennettii; assembly: GCA_013398125.1. NCBI lineage: Eukaryota > Metazoa > Chordata > Aves > Caprimulgiformes > Aegothelidae > Aegotheles > Aegotheles bennettii. Next base: position 151,410 of record VZRW01007625.1, on the reverse strand, counting down.
TAAACCATTAAATATCTAATAGATAGCAATTTAACACAGAAAATACACTTTTATTTAAATGACCACTCCTAGCAGTTCTGGCTTTTAGACTGAAGTTGGGGGGAGGATAAGGATGAAGACAAATCTTTGAGGACATATTCTTGAAGTCTGAATGACAACTGTGAATTAGTTTGCTTTTAATTATTAATATAGGGAGAATTGGTACTCCTTTTACTGTCAATTATCATTTATCAGAATCTGCCTAAGAACCTGTAGGACTATTCCATAAGACATTTTAAAACTAAAGTGAAACAGAAGTTGAAAAGGTAGTGCTCTCATTGGAAAGAATAAATTTATCATTAACGTCTATAAAAAGCAAAGGGAAAATGAAGCAGTTTCACTCCTTTAATAAGTTAGCAAGATTATTCTTTTAATATTAGTAATATTTTTAGGAAAACATCATACCATCACGTGGTTTACTGCCCGTTTTCACTTGAAATGTGGAAGGAGAATTTAAGAACTGAAAAAAAGTTTTTAAAGTTATTGAAACTTCTTATTCTAAAAGCATTATGCAAAAAGAGTAAATGCTTGGCTTCTGTGGAAGAGTGGTTGGAAATGCTAACCAGTGATATATGTGGGGCATCAGCCAGAGTTTCCAGTGATGTAATCCTCATAAGTTTTGTGGAAAGTGGTTGTGGTAGATGCAGGCTGCTTGTAAATCACCTTACCAACTCTGTTAATGAATAGTTGGCTAATGCATTCAATTATATAAAACTTGGCATTCATTTACCTGTGCTTTTACTGAATTTAGGACTAACTGGAATGAACAGTTTTCTTGATAAGTGACTGAAGCTTCTTGGGAACTGTAGGCTAAGCGGTTTAGCATGTTCTGAGAAGCAAGGAGGGAAAAGATTTTATTTTGTGTTCCTGAATTATTATTTTTTTTAGTAACAATTTTGGATAGATCTGTAGTGTTCATGTGTTTTCAAGGACAAACTTGGAATTTGGGAGAGAAAACACCATGATGGGAAGGATGGTCCTTTAATATTTGTTGTGTGTAGTAACCTAAAATACAAAAAAAAGTCTCAAAAATGGGAATGAGTACAGTGACTTAGGTAAGGCTGCATAAAGGTTTTTCTCCACAGGACCCTGCATCATTCACTATACTGGATGGGTAAAGCAGGGTATAGAGAACAAGGGTGTTATTTGTGGAAATCCAACCTCATTGTTTACCTGTGCTGATCATTAAAAAACCACACCAGCAGAAGTGCGATGGATGCCAAACAGCAGTTGCACAAGTAATGTAAATTCTGCTATGCCCTCATTTTCGAGTCTTTGATATTTTTTTTAAGGATGCTTTTGAAAAGTGGGTTTGAGGTTTTTATACCTTCAATGTATAGTTCATCTGCAGTACAATGTTAATGTGAGGCCTGATGAAGTTGAAAAGACAAAAACAAACAGTTGAATCCATAGTTAAAGAAACAAAAAGTTGCCTTAGTTAAATGCAGGATAAAGTAATCATGTGACACTTTGAAACAAATAGAGACTTTTTTTTTATAAGCTGTACACAAGTTCTCAGCCTTATTCTTTTTCTGCTGAAAGACTTGACTATATTTAGGTGTTGATATGGTGAAATAACAGGCTGATGTTTTTACTGTTGTAGAACCATCCTGCTTCCTTTCAGTCTGTCTGTGTTAAACTTTTATTGTCTCTTGCGTCAGTTAGAAACTTGCTGGGGCAAAAGCTGACTCTGTGCTGTTGCTAAAACTTGGCCCTTTTCTCATGTAAAACAGTGGCTCCCTTAGGCTTAAAATACAGATTCCAGCTTTTACTATTGTTGGTTCATTATGTCAACTTTGATGGGGAAAGTGAATGTTAATGGAATGTAATATGGCACAGTATGGTAAATTTCTGGTAAGTGCACTGTCCAGTGGACTCTGAAAGGCTAAATACTGCATGCCAGCTTGTTCGTGGAACTTGCCTAGTGGTACTTTCTATCAAATGGGAGGACATAAAAATCTGAGTTCAGGTTAACTAGATTCATCCCTGGATGGCGTCAGTCGCATGCCACTTCCAAGCGGCGAGGCTGTAACTGCATTGCCATTCAAAAGCAACCAAAAAACAAAAGTCGAGCAAGAGAAAGAAAAAACAGAGGCTTTACTTCCATTTTAGTAAGAAAACTTTGTTTTTTTCAGTTTTGTTTGGGATCTGAAATAGAAAGGAAATTGAATAACAGCTCTCAGGTCTTTGAATAACAGCTCTCAGTCTTTTTCTTTAACCTAAGGCATTAGTGGAAGATTATAATTATTTTTCTTGCTTTGAAAAGAGAGGAACTATATTAACTTTGACTTTTTATGTTTGTGAGCTAAATTTTGTCATGAATTGATGGCTATTCGTTTATCTTGGTATAAATCTCCATGCTAAATGGAATTTTCAAATTTGTCCCAAAATAGTTGTTTCTGTCATGATTCACTGCAACTTCCATTTATAAAACAAAACACCTCCCACTTTTTCTTTTAATTCCAGAAATGGAACAGAATGCTTGTGTGACTTTTGAAAGGGAAGGTTTATAATTACTTGCCAGGAGCATTTCTTTTTTTGGATCAACAGCCCATTCAAAAATTAGTATTGTGATTCAAATGAAAAGTTGCGCCCAAAGGTGATTCCCTTGATAATTAGAATTGATTGATTGAATTTATCAAGGCAATTTAGTCAGTTTAGAGTGGTTTATGACGAAGTCTTTTATTAATTCTAACTGCAGTATTCCTGCTATAACAAAGCTTTTCAGGTTTTATTTTGGCATTTGTGGATTTGAAAGGTTTGCAAAAAGCAAACGTGACACAGTTCAGAACAAAGGCTGCTAGGAGATCTTGTGCTGAAAATGTTGCCTCTTATGTCTGAAAAAGAGGAAAAAGCTCCGTGAAAACAAATTTCCTAATCCTCCAATGAATAGTTAATTTCAAACAGTGTTGTGAAATGTTTTACAACTGTGTATTGTGCAGACTTCAGTTAGTTTTAAGACTATGAAACTCACTGGTGATCTAAAGGCAGTATTTCACGTTTAATTTCCTGATGTTAATTTTTGTAGGTTTAAGTCAGCCTTAACACCAAGGGATTGTTCTTGCTGTAAATATAACGCCTGGGGATGGGCCATTAGTTAATGTAGTACCAGCGCCGGTGGGGTTTCATGGTAGTACTTCTAGGCTGAAACCCACTTTGAAGCTTGCCTGGCTGCTCGGCACAGTAGCCAGAGCAAGCTGGCTGTTTTATGAGAGCATGTTAAATTTAACGACTTCAAACAACTGTCTTGTCGGACAAGTCCGGCTTGTCTGACAGTCGGACTCTGAACTGCCCTGCAGGGAATTTTTGCCTTTAGAGCATGGAATGCCACACTGCAAATAGCCTCGGGTGGATCCAGCTTTTGTTTTTAGCAACTCGTACTTCCTGAATGTAGCTATAAAAATTGTACTGAGCTTTGCCCTTGCAGTTGCGTCTGTTTGCTTGAAGCCTGAGTAGAAATGGAAGTTACTGTTAAATCTAAAAGCAACACATACATAAATATGTGAATAGTGTCGACTTGAAACCTTGGGTAAATATGCCTGTATTCCACAGGCACAGGTCTGAAGGCTTTCGGTGGGAGGACTTCAATGCCAGTTTTGTGTAAATGTTTTCATTTAACTTAGGGTAAGCTGTAAGAGTTGAATACTACCTGACTTGTTATGACTTAAAAATGCAAAAAATTATTTTTCTTGTTGACCTTCTCACATAGACAAACTAGTTACTGAAAAAAAAATAAAATAAAATAACTGGATTAGAACATTCCTGTCATTCATTTCATCAGTCTTCATAAAGAGTGGAGAAAGCCACTGTAACTTACAGATAAGAGCCTGTCCCAAGTGAGTGTAGATTTTGGTTATAGTTTCTTTTCACTTCATTGCCTTAGAGCAATCTGTTAGAAGGTATCTGGTATCTGTTAGAAGGGCACTAGACTGTCCTCACCTCTGCTATTGGCTTTGTTTTAGTGCTATTAAATGCTAAACTTGGTGTTAGCATTGAGAGCTTGTTTCCCAGTTACGCCAAGTCTAAGGATGGCCTTGCTAGAGTTATATATATATATATTGCAACTGTTAAAATGTTGGACTCCACAGGAAACTTGCTAATTGTTTGGCAGTATTTATCTACAGTATTGCTGTGCATACTGCAGACCAGTAGACTAGTTTTATTTAGCAACTTCTTTTTCTTTCTAGCATTGCACGTGTTGGTAAAGGAGAAAAACCCACTCTCTCCTGTGGTTTTTTGGTGTGGTGTGTTTTCAGGTTTTTTGTTTTTCGTTTTGTTTGGTTTGGTTTTTTAGGTACACTGTGTATCTCAGGCCTGGCAGTCATCTTTCTTTTTACAGTGTAAAGTGCTAAGACAACTATTATTGCGCCAAGAGGATCTTATGAAAATGGAGGCCTAAAGGGTGGTGTATTGTTTGGCTGGTTGTTTTGGTGGGGTTTGTTTGTTTGTTTTGTTATTTTCTTTTTCCCAAAGCAAGTCGGAAGTATTTAAGGGAGGGAAGGAACAAGGAAGTATTTTTGCTTTCAGGTGCTCTGAGCTACATTTAATTTAATAGGCTTAAAATACTTTTTTTTCTGTTACTGCGTCTGAATGGCTGATTGTTGCTATAGCAGTTTCACAAGCCTTCATTACAGCATGTTGAGCTCGGAAGCCTAAGCTTAGGCTTTGCAGATTTGTGTCTTGCTTCATAATTCTAAACTAAAGGGCTTTTTAGGTTTTTTTTAAAAAATATATTTGCACATGCCCTTACGATAACACCCTTAAGATAACACCCTTCACTATGAAAAGAAATGGCTAACTTAAGTCAGATTTTAGCTTCTGGGAATTTCAAGTCTTAGAGAAATAATCTTCCAGAAGTTTTAAGACATGCAGTTTTTTGTATATTATTTTTCAAATAAGATACAGAAATTTGTCTTGCACAAAAGCAAGTTTCAGGTAAATAAATTAAATGCTTGTGACTTAGGAAGCTGCAAGGTTTCTAAAATAAAGACTTTTTTATCTTGCAGTGATTGGAAAGTTGTAGCTAGTGAAAGGTGTTTTATTGCTACATATGGCTTCTTTCTGCTTTTACTTCTGTTGTACAAATCAAAAATTTCCTTCTTTATTTCTTGCTGTTCTTGTAGGGCAGGTCTGCAGAGTGTGTGTGGCAGGGCTGGGAAAGAATCTAAAAGAATCTAAAATCGATTTATGACAGTTTGTCCTTGTGATGTATTATCAAAACATATGTTGCTTTGTAAACTGTGGTGCATCTTCAGCCAGCACCACGGAAAACAATTTGGAGCTGTTGTCTGACATAGAACCTCCAGCTATCTGTCTACAGAATGACAACAAAAGGGTAATTATCAAAGTGGGGAGTAGCAGAATATATTCCATAGGTTTCGATGCTCTTGCTGGTAATAAGGTTCCTGAGTATTTTAAGATGCTTTATTGAGGTTTAGCTAAGTTGTGCTGTTTCCTTAGGAGGACTGCAGGTGTAATGGAGTAGCTAACAATTTATAGTAAATCCGTTGGAGCTGAGGTTGCAGTTCAGTGTTTTGTTGCTCTCAATAGCAACACAGGTCAGAAGTGTTAACGTGCCCATGGGAAGCAATCTTCTGCCGTGTGGTCACACAGGTATTTGTCAGATTGCAATGTGTGCTGGCTTGGAAGGTTGATCTGACATTGAAGAACACAAATGTATTCATGTTAGGTCAATTTGTGTTCTGCTGTTAGTGTGGTTTACCATTTCTGTCATGAGAAACTAGAGGATAGTTGAAGAGGTGGGTGGGAAGAAAGCTCAACAGAAATAAATTCTAAAATCCAGTCAATTTAAACTTCAGATTAAACAGCAGCAGCTGACCTCAAAAAAAAAAAAGTTCAGTTCAAGCTAAAGATGATGCTGGGTAGGATAACTGCATACATGTACAAAATTATGTACATGATGCACAGCTGCTACCCATTACTACTGTCTTGGTTTTGTTATGAAATTAGAATTTTAAACCAATGTAAAAGTACAGTTTTTCTCCTAAACCATCATATTTCTGGTTTGGGAAAATAGAAGATGCATTTGAAATGTGTAGTCTGGTCTTCAGAAAGGTATGTGTTTAGCTATGTTTTAAGAATGGACATTTTTGTGTATTTTGCCATGGGTAACATTAACCATTGTAAGTTTCCTCTCTTAAAACTACTTCAGTAAAATTTAGATTTATTGCAGTTTTTAACAGGTGACTGGTGCAGGGGGTCTGGGCTGATTGCTGCGAATAAAGAAAAAAGATAACCTGAGCCAGATTCAAAGTCTGAAAGCTGTTTTTAACTTGTGTTTCTAACATCTTTGAAATAACTTGTAAGTCTTAATTTGTAGCAAAACAGTTAAATATTAGGTTACTTTTTCCTGGAATGATGTGCTCCCAGTTTGTAAGTTTTCAGTTTTTGTTTCTGGAAAGGTGACATTCTTCTGTTAGGTGGTTTATAGTGGAGATTTATTTCATAGTGTTTCTTGTGTTGCTAAGTGATCTTGTTTACCTTTTTGCCTTGATGATACTTTTTTAATTTTTCCCCAAGTAGCGTTGAGTTAGTTCTCTGTTGCGTGGATAGAAGTCTCTAGATTTGACTTGGAATGAGTCAGCTATTGTGTAGGCTATTTTCTACTGGCTCATCCCAGTAGTGTTACCTGGTGTTTTGATATCACAGATGATTATTTTAATTACTTGGAATAACTAATTGGCTGGCAGGGGATTGACGTAGAAGGGAGCTAGGTTAAACAGCGTGCTGCAGACAATGGTCAAACATGGCTGTAGTTCTTGGTCTTAACCAGAATCAAGAGGAGTTTTAGTGCCATACTGAATTGAGCAGTATGTGCACTACAGGTAAGCAAAAGGAGGTTTAATCTTAAACTTGAAGCTGATTTAAGCTATATCATTAAAAAGGAGCAAGCAGACATTGAATCTGATTTTGTCTTTTGTCCTCCCCTTCCCCTTCTCTCATCCATAACCTTTTATTAAAGCAATTTTAATTAATAAAGTCAGATAATGATGTTATTTACACAGCTTCATTCATGGTACATGACCAAGAAAAACAGATTTCTTACAAAAGTTTACTGTCAACAACTAGTGATGATCAGCTGTGTCAACAAACAGTTTTAATTTTAAAATATGAATAGAATCAATTGAGTAATTTATAAGGAGAACTTGCTCAGGCCAAGAAAAACAAAGCAGTTCATTCAACAGGAAAAAAGTTAAATAGGTTTAGTTTTTGCATATGCATGGGCATTATCATTCAAGACATGTTGGTTACTTGCCATGGATGCTATTGCTCTGTTCTTTGTAGCTTGAGTTATATTGTAATTGCTAAAATCATATCCTGGTTTTCCTCATCTTTATGATCCCATAAAATAGCTTGCATGTGGCTAAAATAACTTGCTGTTAATTACAAGAAAATTAAAGCTTTAAATATACAAACATTTTTAAAAGCCATGATGTCTGAAGGCAGCATCTTCCGCTACTTCTAGCTCGTTCTTTTAGGATCTTAGCAAGTCTTACTTCTTGCCCATCTTTTGGTTTGATTTCCAAAGTGTTTGATCTCTGAACCTGAGGAATGTGTGTTGTATACTCACCTGGTTGATATAATACGTCAACCTCTGTAGCTTAAGATAGTAGCTGGGAAACATTGAATTTATTCTTTATCTCCATGGCTTCCTTCATTCTCTATGTTCCAATTTCATCTTGAGGACAATCAATAGGTGTGTGTTTAAGATAATTTACAGGACATAATATGTTTCTGACAGACTTCTAACAGAAAAAGAAAGGTAGTGATGATTTAAAAAAGAAAGCCATTGAAGCGGGAATAAAAGCAGAGATGAGAAGAAAGATTATGAAGGAGGGAGAGATTAGGAATGAAGTGGAAGAAGGAGAAATAAGACAGTTAGGAAAAAATGAAGAAAATGCATGAAGGCAGTGGAAGCAAATAATCGGGCAAGATACACATCTAGCTGATGGGTTTATTTGCGACCCATTGTCACAGTATCTGAACACATTTCACATACAATTAATAGTGATAGTGAAGTAAATTGTGTCTGGGTATTTCTGACACTTCTTTGCTAACTTGAAGGGGTCTTTGGGAGTACGGGAAAGGTAAAGTCTAGGATGGGAAGGGGATTCCCATGCTTTATAGCTCCTGTACTTGCTCCAAGAAGAGTTTTGCAGCACTTCAGATTGTGGATTTTAATTTGTATTTTATTCTAGGTTTTTTTTGGTTGGCTTTTTTTTTTCCCCCCAGGAGACTCTTCTGTAGGTAGCTATTTTGTACTGACAGGACTCTGGGTCAGTCTTTCTTCTACATTGACATTGACCAGGAATACTGTATGTGTTGGTTATTCACAGATTGCTCCTTGGTTTTAACAGTGCAGGGGAATATTCTGTTATTTGGTAACATCTATGGTAATATAAAGGCAACAAGCAAAAGGGAGGAAATACGGAAAAGGGAAAAGAGAAGGCTGAACAAGAAAGTTTAAAACTCTTGCATAATTTTATAAATTATGGAGTAGATTTAGAAATAATTTAAAATCTATAATACTTTAGGAAAATATTTAAAAGTTATTTTGAAAATTATTTATAACAAAATGTGGGACTGCATGGATATGTACTAATGGACATGACTGTGTAGTTCTTGTGGAAGAATATCTTAGCTATGATCTGACAGCTTGCTTTTGAAAATTAAGCAGCTTGACTTCTTAAGTGAGACATCTAAAATGGCATATTTTGATAGAATTTTCCTGTGTTGGTTTGCAGTGGTATAGTTTCTGTCCTCCCTGCTGGCACAGTACCCAACCCTGAGGAACTGCTGGTCACTAACAGTCTGTGTGCTCTACTAAGAACAAATGGGAAGCCTAAATTTAAATTCCTATCTGTTTTATAGATGCCTACTATACAAGTCACAGGCTCTGCATTGTCTCTTGGAACACTTCATCTATCTGGTTCTAATCTGCTGCTAGCTGCCATATTGATCAATGAACGAAGCAAAAAGCAGATTATTTTGTGATTACAATTGCCATCGGAGTTCTTATTTAATTTTATATGTCATAAAGAGTGTTGTGTACTAACATCTATGACATCAGGACTAGAATATACCAGTAATTTTGTAAAGCTAGTATGTAATGCTCTGGAGATTTGCTGTCAGGGGTAGAAGCTAAAATGCTTTGGTTGGCATTAGTACCAGGAAGTGGAAACGTGAAATAATGAGTAGAGCAAGAACATCACATCAGCACAACATGGCTGGGAATTTCAAAGGACACATTTTTTTAAAGTTTGGTTCTAAAAATCTGTGTATTACCTCCTTTCTCCCAGTTGAAATGCATTAAAGAAAAGCTTTCCATTCAAGTTAATACTACAGAGTTGTTGATGGATGACCTTGAGTGCAATATTGCCTAATGTTTCCTTCTTTTTTTACAGAAAGATCCAGATTACCTGAAGCTCTGGTTGGATAGTTTTGTTTCTAGCTATGAACAGTTTCTGGATGTGGACTTTGAGAAGCTGCCAACTAGGTATGTAGAACTACAGACCTGTTCATGTTTGTTTGATATCTGAAACAGACCTGGCTGAGACCCCAGTCTTGTTCAATGGCAATACTGCCTTTAAACGGAAGAAAGATTATTTTCTATTTTTTTTTTTAGTTGTTGAGTGGCACTCCCATTCTTTTGAAGGTCAAGTTGGGTTGGGAATGGTGAAGCTAGGCAAATACTGGTATTTGCATTATATCAGGAAATGGCATGAGCGTTCACTTGTTCTGGCTGGTAGAGATATAATTATTATCCCTTGTGCATTTCTTGAATAAGTATTAATTGAAAGTTGCATGTGAGAGAGTACAAGTCAATGTTAGTGCTTGGTATCTGTATCAGCAGTGACTGAAGAGAAGTAAGATGTAGCTAAAGAGTTTTGTAATTTGATTTCAGGGATTGCTTTAAGATTAAGGATGAGATAAAATGCTTAGTAAAAGATTTTGGTATCTTAGCTGAAAGCCTTTTAAAAATTAAAATATGCACAAATGACAGACTTGAAAGTAATTTCTTTGTTTGCATCCCTGAAGTCTTCAGAGCAAGAGTATTGCTGACTTCACTCATGATGCTGACCACAAGTTCTCAGATGTAATCATGAGGTGGTATTGAAGTTCAATTTCAGAATTATATATTTAATATTTTGAATTTTTCTACTGTGTTCTAAGGGTTGTGTTTTCAAGGTTAACTTTGCAGATGAGGAATGGAAACTTAGGCACTGAATGTTTTCATCTGCTTTTGAGATGCTTGCATAAGCTAAGGGTTTTAACATAAAACAAATGTTGTAGCATTCAGAAATCATGAGAACTGGTTTCAGTATTATACCCGATACCACTACTGGTGTTTGAATGCAAAGAATGGCTCTCCCTGCATGATGGCTGCAGTCCAAGTCCTGTTGAAATCAATGGAAATTCTTTAATGGGCTTTGGATCAGATCCTGTTTGAAGTGTAAGTGATAGCCTCTACTGTTGCAAGGAAATGAATGCTGCAACTGGATCTCAGTTGATAAAAACTCGTCTTCTCAGCTCTTTGTATTAAAATTTTCCTCATAATGCCTATATGAATGCAAAATACATAGCGCAATTACCAATAAGCAAGACCTTCAAGCATGCTCTTTCATAAGATCTGTTTTCTGTTCAGTGTAAGAAATGCAATACTGTGCTTAGTTATGGAAAAAACTTTATCCTTTGAGACAGGTTATCTTTAACTTACTGTTTAATATTGAAATGTGAACACTGGAAGGGAAGACTATCTTGGTATTTTAATTTTTTTATCTTTTAGGTGTTTTTTGGTTTATGTGTGTTGATGGTTTTTGGGTTGAGTTTTCCTTACAGCACCATAACAAAAGATAACATGAAGCTTAGTTATGCAGATCAATAGCAGCGTCTTCATTGTGTTAAGTGATGGTTTTGTGAGCATAAAAACTATTTTTTTGAGGTTAATGACAGGATTAGTGGTTTAGCCTGGAAGAATAGGCCCACGTGGATTTAGACTCATTTGTGTAACAGATGTACAGAAAACGTATCAAAACAACATAGGGATGAAGGCAGGTCATTCATGTGCTTTGTACTGGAATAAAAATTACACTATTTGAGAACAGATACTAGAATTAGAATTAACAAGAATTGCAGTTTTAGCCCTTTTTTGCATTTGTGAGATAATCAGACGTGAAAAGTGGCATCTTTCTGAGATTTGTCAGTTTATATCACAGGCATTTGCCTTGTGGAACTGATACTACTGAGCCCACAAAAAAAGAACAAGTAGGTCAGTGTGGAGCCACCAAATGCTGATTTCCAGTGACTCTTCTCTTGGGGCCATAGGACCCTGTGGACTCTTTTTTTTACTGGAGTTATTTAATAAGTAACTAATTCTGTTTTTCGGTCTTGGAAATAATATATGATGCTAGCTAAAGTGAGAAACTGAGTGGACTAATTTTTTTTTTTCTTTATATAAATCTTGGTATGCCTTACAGTTACATGCCTGAAAGACCTTGTGTACTGAAGGGTAAATGCCAGGAAATGAGAAACTGTGTAGGGAAAAGAAGACCTGTACAGATTGCTGGACAAAACTAACCTTCTGGAAAACAGGCATGAGTTCTATGTCAATGTAAAACATATGTGGTTTTTCTAGGATCAAAGAAAACACCACTTAAGAAATGAAATTAAACTATTAGTGGTTTTTGTTTTGTTGGGTTTTTTGGTTTTTTTTGTTGTTGCTTTCTTGAAAGAGACTCTTAATTGGCACTGTCACTTACTGACTTAACTGATAAGAGTATTTCTTTCATAAATTAAAATACATAATTTCCTGAAATCTACTTTGGAAATCTGAAAGATGCTACATAGTGCAGAATTAAGAAATCTCTATAGAGGATGAGCATATCCAGTGGTATGATTTGACTGTTATAAGTAGAGCTTATACAGTTATGCAGCTTACAGGCTTATACAGCTTCAATTCTACCTCCATCTTTGTGCATCTACTCTAGATTTTTAAGTGAAATGGTTCATCTTTTCAGTAGAATTATTGGAAACACCACTAATGAAGTGATTTTACTGAAAAGGTGAGAACAGCTATGCCAATACTTTGAGCATTGATCACGAAGGATTAGTGCACCTATCTGTTCTTCCCTAAAAACATTTATTCATCTCATATGTATTTGTAATGAGAAGGACAAATTGTCATGAAAAGGACCTTTACCAGCTGGTGGAAGGGTTTTTTCCTCACCATTGATGGAGAGGAATTGTCTTTTGGTTTAATACTTTTAGAAACAACAAAGGCCTCCAGAGTGTTGTCATGTTCATTTTCTGCTTTTGTTTGCATGATCTTGAGCAAAGGAGCTTAGGGGAAGCTCCTGTGAAGTACCATAGAAACTATACCTTGTTAAATTCTTGACTTCAAACCCACATAAAAACAATGCAGGAATCTTATGATGGGAATGCTGATTGCATGGTTTCATGGTTGTTGAAATGTAAAGCCTGGTTTTCTATGGCACTTTGTTCCAAAGTGCTCAGCAGTGGCAGAGGAGAGGTTGAAGGCCACAGTGTATGAGTTTGAGCTGTAATAAGTGAATACAATTTGGAGACTAATTTAGTGTCCTGTCAAACACCTGAGGTGGCAGTTTATATTGCTGCACAACCATATTAATGTAATGCAAGGAAATTATAACTAAAAAGAATCTGTATCAAGGTCTTTCTCATATTTTTGATGTGGAGTACCAGCAGTCAAATAAGAATGTCAGTTGTAGTCTGATTTTGAGATTATTTTTTTTCTTCCTTTTGGAATACTTGGTTTACACAGCTAGTCTGGTCATGCAGAATTGATAACTACATGTCCATAAATTTAACTTTTAGATTTTTGTGGTGACATAGTAGTAATTTGCTCTGCACTGAAAAGAAGTTTGATTATTTCTAAATGTTTGTTTGTTTATATACTCTATAGTATATTCAATTTAGGTAATCCTGGTTTAGTGTTTCTTGTGCCAGCCTCGAATGAGGCAGTAAATTCTCATGGGTTGTACAATAGCACAGATAGGCAGCTACCACAGAGAGAACATTCTTTGGGACATGAGGCATGAAGGGTATGCTGTTTGCTTTCTTGTAAAGCATTTCATGATCTTACTGAAAAAGACTTGTTGGCCATTTTAGGGAAATTACTTCTGCATATATGATTTCAGCTGTCAAAAATTACGGCCTTCCTAATACAGTGATGATGAATTATCAGATTATGAGGAGCCATGCTTGCAGTCCCAGAGGGTATGGATCTGCTGGCATCTTGAGGGATGAAGTTGCTATCACAGAAACTAAAATTTCTTTCTAGTCAGTTGTGTTGGAAAAAAGCAGTTGCTCTCAATTTTGTGGTTGGTGTCTTTATCACTTTAGAGCCAAGTCCTATAAAATTTCTGTTAAACCTCTCTGAATCCCTTGAGATTCTGAATCCCAGGATCTGAAAAGAAAATTGCACAACTCTGAAGAAGCAAAGGAATAAACAGCATTTGATCCTCTGTATATGTACAGGTAACACTTGTTTCCTAGGACATGGGAGCTTGCTGTCAGTTATACCTGTCTAGCTGTTTTACTAAATTTGGTCTCAGGTTCCCTTCTATGCAAGCTTCCTTTTCAACTTCAGAAGCCAAACAATGTATTTCCCTCAAAATATTTCCCCATTTCCCTCAAATAATCGGTATCACTGTGTTTCATGTCATTGCATTTCTCTACACTTTTTGATGCTTATTATTAGGCAGATGTGTGTAACAAGTGTCATATAAGTGAGTGTTTGAGCTAGCCAAATTTTTTGTTTGTTGTGATTTTCCTCCTGGCTTTGGCCATGTTGAAGGTCTTTGCAAGCTGTAAGGCTGTTGCTTGTGTCTTCCTGTGTGGAGTTCATAGAGAATATGCCAGAGTAAACAGCTGATGCCAAAGGCAAACTCTCTTTAGCATGTGCCACAGTGAATAAACAGTGTTCACCCCAGGGAATGTTCTAACACATCTATATATTCTATACTGTTGCTGAAGTGAGTTTCTGTGTGGCTGTTCCTGCAGTACTGGCTTTTATTTGTGATTTATTTTTTTTCCCCTTCTTTTGGTTCTCACTGGTGTATTTCTAAACATGTTTCAGTTTAGCAAAAACAATAGGCAAGAGTACCTAATGTTCTTCAGGGCCATGGCTGGCCTTGGTAAAGTTGTTACATTTACACCCACACAACAGTCTTTTTTTTTTTCTCTTAAAAATAATGAGATAGCAGAAAAGAAGTATTTACTGGGTTAATGATATCCAGAAACTAATAAGGACAGGTCAGCTTTTCATGCAAAATCGGTGTGCCAAGAGTCAGATGGACTTTTGAGAGCTTCCTCTCCTGTATATTCAGACCCTGATTTTCAAGTCTTCCTTTGTTTCATCTTGTGAACAGCTTTCTTTTGGTATTTAATCTTATTTTGAATGGCTTTTTGTAATTCATGTAAGAAAGACATGAGGTTCACTGTGGATGAATACCAACTGGGCTTACTAATCAGCATGTCATTTATTTGAACACTTTTAATCTTCAGCAGAAAGTTGAAAACGTTCCCCTTGTGTTTAGTTTTCATGTTTCATTTCCATTCTGGCAATCCTTTTCCTTGTTTAGGGATTTCCCACACTATCCCTTTACCTGCTCAAGATCATGCAGTTTCTCTGTGTCAATTAAGGCAGATTGTTCCATGGAGGAGCATTTAGGAATCTGCTTAATGAATTTTTAACACTTTTCCCAATGCAGTTCATTGCTGGGGAAAAGGAAGCTCAAGCTGGCATATTTCCACCAGGCATTTCCTTGTGGTTCATTAGAAAGTGTTTGTGAGCCATCAGTTCAGTAACCTTTATTATAGAGGCTTATTGGAACACTACATGAGCACATTGAAGTTGATTAGTAATGTGTCATTTGCATGACTAACAATTTTGTGTGTTTATTTTTATTCTTTCTAGAGTGGATGACATTCCTCCAGGAATATCGCTGCTTCCTGATAACATTCTTCAGGTCCTCAGGCTCCAGCTGCTACAGTGTGTCCAGAAAATGTCAGATGGACTGGAAGAGCAGCAGCAGGCTCTGTCACTTTTGCTTGTGAAATTCTTTATCATCCTTTGCAGGTATTTGTTCTGATTGCTACCTCAGCAAGGCTATTGTTTTGTTTAAGAAATCTTGATTCAGCCTATAAATATAGATTCTAATGACACATACAATATGTTTTGATACTTTCTGGTAGTAACAGAGAGGTACCCCTTCTCACAATCTCCAACTAAAGGAAGAGGGAATAAAAAATAGAGAGGGGAGCAATGCAATCATCTTAACAATAATATTTTCCATGAGAAATGGAATAGAAGGGGATTAGATTCTAAATTACTTGTAATTATGTAAGGTATACATCTGAGAATTGAAGGTATGGTATACCTGGTATAAGAAATACTTATGAAAGGAAAGGGACAATCTAACAAGTGTTGGATATGAAATAACTGGAGAGAGAATTGTAAGGGAAGAACTGTTTCACATTGTTAACATGCTTATAATTCCATAAACAGCTTAGGAAACTGACTTATTACACTATTAGTAAAGCTGGCTTCCTTCTGAAACTTATGCCTTATTTTGTAATTCTTTTGAAGCATAAGCTGTTTTTAGGGATCTATTCCTCGCTCTTACTTCAACTTTCTATTGTAAACTGCAGAGGAAGGGGATAAAATATATTAGGGAATCTCCTTTTCTGAGGAGTATTTGAAGCTTTTTTTGAGTCCTTTGGCTCTCCTTACCCCTGAAACAATACAAAGGGCTGTAGGGCAGTATTTAAGTATCCTGGAATATTAATTATAAGCTGAGGAGATGGTAGTAAAGTGTTTCTGAATTACGAACTGTTGTCAGTCTTATTTAATAGCTGAGTTGTTCTCCTTACATTGTTTCAGTACCTGATCTTTGTGACTTATTCTCAAGGCTGAGAAATAACACATGTGTGCTATTTCTTTGTTGCTGTTGATTTCTTTATATTCTAAAATAATTTATTAGATGTTTGTTTTCCTTGGGATACTTTAAAGTGAATAAATGCTTCTAGGTAGTATGTTTGTTAAAGTTTTAGGAAGTGTATGTGTTAGTAAAGTGGGAGAAGTGGAGGTTATTGACTTTATCAGATGCCATTTCTGAACTTTCCATTTAGACTGTCCTGGGAATGTGCTTAACCTCTGAAACCCCAAATTCCAGACAGAATTGGCCTACAGCAGAGTGACTTGGGCCTTTCTTTTCCTTCCTGTTAGAAGAAAACTTGTGAGCTCTGTTACTGTGACAGAAATAAACATTTGAGTACATGCAGTCTTTTGGAGAGTATTTTTGAAATGCTGATATATTTTTGTATGATTATAACCAGAATGCTAAAACAAACATTGTTTGAACTAGCCTCAAGTGGTATGCTGTGTACATTTCTGTGGTTTTTATGTTGTCTTCATAGAAATTTGGCTAATGTGGAGGAGATTGGGATGTGTTCATACATTAACCATGTTATCACCATGACTACATTATACATTCAACAGGTACGTGGTTAACAATTCTCATCTGTTATTTTTGCCATTTGATACTTCCTGCTCCTGCTTATGTTATCTGCTTTTTCAATAATGGTGTGTGGGGAAAAAATCGTGGGGTCAGAACTGTTCTGGAGGAGATCAAGATTAATTTTCAACCTCTAGAAATCTTCTGACCGCAACTTTCTTTTTTTTTTTCCTCAGTTAAAAAGCAAAACAAAAGAAAAAGAAGTGGCAGATCAGACACCCATAGAAGAGTTTGTGAGACATGCACTGGCTTTCTGTGAAAGTCTCTACGATCCGTATCGAAACTGGAGGCAGAGAATTGCAGGGTATGTGTGAACTAGGGCAGAATTATAAATACTGTGGTTTATGATAACTTTAGATAAACAATATGTAATGTTTCTGACAGAACTACTGCTGCCTGGTGTCAATCTAAAATAAAAATTAGTTATGTGTATGTTCTTCTGATGTTGCATCTTACACCGGCTGGAACTGACAACCTTGAGCACATGATTTGATATTGTGTTTTAGGATTTTTTCTCCTGAAGATACACTCTTTAGAATTGCATTAATGAAATAGGTTTTTCTAGCAAAATTAATATTGTGAAGCAGACGTGCTTGAAACTGAACTTCATTGCCACTGCGGTTGTCAGAGTACTAATTTATCTTGTTCCATTTAGTGGAAAGCTGAGTTGTGAGACTTTTTGAAAGGTAGGAAGAGTAGAGAGCCAGGAAATGGGCTTTTCAAGAAGCTTAATTTCTGTCATTCTAGGCACAGGCCCCGTTCTTTGAAGCTGCTAGTGATTCAGTTTATCAGCTATAACTGGCTCTTCAGAGACCTCATAATTTTCTGTGAGATCTCTTTCATGTACAGTTCTTACCTGTTAGCCCCAAATTAATGACAGTAATGCTAAATGTACATAATCTTGTATAATTAACGCATTTTTCTCCTGTGTGTACAAGGGCTGAAGTTGTTGTTTGATCCTTGATGCTATCATTCAGAGCTGCTTTTCCTTTAGTTCCTCAACTTTATTTCCATCAGGACTATTTTGACATGCATCAAACATTGGACCTATGCATGCAAATAACTAAAGGCATAGAGAGATCATATCTCATGTTACCTGGCCTTGTGAAACCTCAGGTCCATTTTCACAGCATTTGTGCATGTGTTAACTCTGTGACTTGCATTTGTGCCGCAAGTCACTTGTCTGACTCTGCAGTCAGAGTGGGGATCCTGTGAGCTGTGTACCTTGGCTGCTGGGGTTTCTTTGTAGCTGGAAACCTGCAGTCTGCCATAATACTGCATGGACTGCAGGTTTCATGAGGCTGTTGTGGAAATGAAAGGTGGTATTCTCAGTAACAGCTTGAGTCATTGTGCACAAAGTTTTAAGAAGCACGTAAAGATCACTTCTGGTATTTTTTTTGCGACATGAGCATTCCTCTTTTCTAGAACAGAGCATGACACCAGTTCACCCTTATGGCCTGCCAGCATACTGCTAAGCTGTTTTCAGATTTAGTGTAGGTAATGCCAGAACTTCTCATGGTGTCTTAGGTAGAGTGTAAGTACTCAAAATCGGTGAATTTACAACCAAAGAAGGTGAAGAATTTGGCAAAGACTTGACGTAATCACACCACAGAAAAGTGTTATGCTTTCTAAAACTGCATATGAATTAAATACCTTTTAAGATTATATTTACTGGCAGTCTGGAAGTTAAAGCAAAATTAAATTTGAGGCTGTACTAAGTAGTGTTTGGTTGTAACTGACCAACATGGAGGTCCTTCCATTGTTTTCTCTTTTCAAAAACTGGCCCATTTTTCTAAACTGGTGGAACAAGGAAGCCAAATGTGGTAGGTGGACCTGGTTGAATTAGGGCAAGAGAAGTTATTGAATGTCACAGTATAAATATGTTGCATCTTTGAAAAGTTTGTAAGTGTATCAGTAGAATTCTATCCCTTTAATTTGATGGTTCCCCCTCCCTCCCAGTGAGCCCATGATAATGTTTTTGGCCCACTTCAAATTGCATGGTTAATAAATTTGGCAAATAGTGGCTTAGTTAGAATGAGCAAGGACTAAATAAGAGTTTCCTGTTTTGAGTTTGTTTTAGATTTTGTTGTTGTTGTTGTTTTTTTAAATTAAACCATGTTGTAAAAAGTTACGGGTTTTCTAGGAGCAGAACAGTAAATATGAGATTAGCTGTGATTTCAATTTTTTCAGGGTGAAATACTACAATACTTTTTCTTATCCTGGAGGCAAAATATAACTTCTGATTTTTGGCAGTGTTTTCCATTATGAAGTCACAACTTAGTAAGTCAGTCGTAAACAAATGTATTGTGTCTAATTTCTTTGATGTGTCTCTTTTAATGTAATTGCAGACGTTTCCTTAGTACAGTGGAAAGGAGCAGACAGAAGTATAAACCAGCTTCCCTCACTGTTGAGTTTGTCCCTTTCTTTTACCGTAAGTATTATCAACAACATGTTTAGAAATAGTAATTTTGGGAGGATTGAACTTAGTGATTCCAAGTTCCTTTTCCCCAAAAAGGCATGATAAATGTAAAAGCCCCTTACTTGCTTTCTGAGGCTTGCATGAAGTGGGTTTCTTTGTTTGCTTATTTTTTGCTGTGAACATCACCATCTTGCCATTCTTACTAATCTTTCAAGGCCTGGGTTTTTTCAGACTCTTTCAGTGCCTAATGTGATTTAATAGGGTTCTGTGAATTGCCAATTTTCCCATTTATAAAGGTACTTATAGTGATTGCACATAAGATCCCTGTAGCAACTGTAATGATAACTCACATGGAAAATAATCTTCGGAAAGTGTTCATGCATTTTTGTCTCTTGGTGTGATTTAACAGCTAGAAAAAAGGAAACTCTGTGCCATTCATCTAACAAATGCTGCTTGGACTGCAGTTTGGGAAACTGCTCTGTTTTGTCTCTGGTTAAGTCATTAAATATCATGATGGCTACTTTGGAATTCATTAGAGATTGGCTGTATAGAAAAGGAGGACTTATGTGGCCATGTTCTGTACTTCAGTCTCGGGAAGGTGGGATGTCCAGCTAGTTTGCCGGTTTAGCAAACCAAAGTGCTTCACTCTTACATCAGCTAGTGCCAGCAGAATTGAAGCACCAGGAATGTACTGAAGGGGTGGTGGTATGAGTGAAATCAGCCCTTTCTGCGGCTATCTATTAACTCAGCTTTAATTGAACATAAAAAAAGGAAGATTCTATTCCTAGAGTGGTAGCATTAATGAATTAGGTTTCTCTATGTTTGAGTCACATACTCCTGTTCCTTGAGATTCCCTCTCTGTGTATGTAAAATGGGCTAGTTGCCAAAAAGACCAAAGAGCTGATGCCAGTAAAATGCCATTGTCTTTGTGCCAGAGCACTGGAAACCCACTTTAAAGGCCACTACTGAGGAATGTCATCTGCAGGTTCTCTCCTCCCCCTGGTTACTCCTAAATCCCTTAAATATTGTATACTGTGTCTGAGCTACAAGAATATTCATTAGCTGGCAGATACTCATCTGCTGGTTGGCCAGCTGGCAGGGAAGACAGAACAAGAAATTGCTGAGCATGTGCTTTAGACATTCTGCCATGGCAGTACTAATTTGAGGCTTTTTTGGTCTACCCAGCCTAATGATTTATTCACAATCTGCTGGGTACTGCTCTTTTGAATTTGTCTGAGGTTCCTCAAAAGATTCAGAGGCCTGGAAAGAGTCAAGGGAGTGGTGGGACTAGCAGACTAACAGTGTGATCTTCTAAGCTTTATTTCCTTTGAAGACCAAATTTAAAAAATAGCTGCGTAATTTTCATGTAAAACTGGCTTATACATTCAGTATATAGCCAGAAGTCTTACTTGTCAATAATGGGTAATTGTCTTAAAGAAATATTATTATTTTAATGGCTACAAAATTCTTGCCTTTTCAGTTGGTCTGGCCAACTGTGAATTCCTAAGGTCTGGCCCTGTGAATTCCTGATAAATGTGGACTTGATGTGTTACTTTAATAATGCTGGAATTGATGTGTTTGTGTCTGGTTTATGAAAAAGAAAATAAAGATTATATAGTTGATTTTTTTTTTTTTTTAAATTTCCTTGATGACCGGGAATAGAGGAGCTTTTTTTGTTATTTGTCTTATTGGTGGGTTTTTTGAGAGGAAAAACTTCTGTATAACTTTTACCACCAAAGTAAGGAATCTATCTCCTTTTTATTTACTTCAATCAGAATGCTTTCAAGAAAGTGAACATCTCAAGGAAAGCCTAAAATGTTGCCTGCTACATCTCTTTGGAGCTATTGTGGCTGGTGGTCAGGTAAGGATATTCTAAGCTCTTTTCAGCTGAAGCCTCCAAACACATGTTCATTGTTTAAAGCTTATAAATACCACATAACCCATAAATGAGAAGAATTTATTATTGATTATGAATTGTTTGTCTTATGAAGTTTGGAGTCATTCTGTGCAATAGTATCTAAATGCTAAAAGCTGAGTCTTACTTTCAAATACCAGTGGAAACTTGCTATCTACAATAACTACACTTTCATATGAACTTACTGTGATATTTTCATACCATAAAGAAAAAATGTGGGTAACTAGATTAAGAGTTTCCACCTGCAAAGATGTAAGTTTTATATCAACACATGAAATTAATCTAGCTTACATCCCAATGTTGAAAGTAAGCTGTTTCAATAAGAGGCACAGGGCCCTTATAGCTTGGAAGCTGTTTAAAAACTTTGGAAGAATGTGAAGAAGAAGAGGATGTTCATTATCAGCAAAGCCAACATCCACTCTTGGCTAACTTTTGTGATGTGATACTTAGTCTGGTCACAAGCAAATACTACTACTGATGATCCAGAAGAGAGAGTGTTTTAAAATGTTGTTGAGGAGCATCAAAACCAAGCACTGCTCCACCAGGGAAGGCAAGCTGAGACTGGGCATGATAAGCAGGCAGCAGGCAGAGGCAGCTGACCTCGCTGGCAAAAGGTGCAGTCTCACTATACCTGAAGAAGGTGATCGGAGCAGGTCTGGTGGTAGTAACCAGGGTCAACCAGCCCAGTTCATTAGACAAGTCTGTAGTGATGAAGCCTGAGATCAAGCCAGGATTCTGGTCAGCACAGCAGGGTGGTGATTTGGTGTTAGTGATAGTAACCAGGGTTGGTCAGGAGTCCAGTGGTTGCCAGGCCCATCCATGGTGATGCAGCAGGTCTAAGGTCAAGCTGGACAGTCGAGTCTGTGGGTCAGGTTTAAGGCAGTACATGGCCAAGTGTGGTGATAGCTGCAGTGTAGCTCAGGCAGATAAAAGGTTGAGAGCCACAGCTTGAGTACAGCTCCCTAGAGAAAACAAGGAGTCCCTGACAAGGCTTCTTAAAGCTTTCTATGAGGTTGGACTCCTGCCCCAGATCTCCGGTGGCCCTGAGCCTATGCAGTCAGACCCCCAGGAAGAGAGGTTAGGGAAATGCACTCAGGAAATGTTTGTTAATTACTCTGTTCTTTTCAAAAAGTTTAAAGTATCATGAATCTCATGATCTAAAATGAAAATTCAAGTGAATGTTTACCTAGAATTAGCAGTTTATCAAGGCTACCTTGTAAGAATTTTATAACATGCATTTAAATTATATTTCCTTTTCCCTACAAGCATTTTCTTTGAAAAGGAAGCCTAGTTAAATGAATAAGATGGGCTGCATTTCATCTGTAGCCATTAATATAAGTAGAATATTTCATATTTATTTAACAATTATAGGGCATTGACAGACATAGTAATGCATGTTGCATGATTCATAAAACTGAGAAAGTGCTGGTTTTAAGAGGTATGATTTTATTTAATTATTATTATTTCCTTAATCACTTTTTCTCCCTGTGGGTTTCAGAGGAATGCTCTTCAAGCAGTATCTCCTGCCACCATGGAAGTTTTGATGCGTGTTTTAGCAGACTGTGACAATTGGGATGACAGGAACCCTGAGGAAGTGAGCAGAAAGGCAGAGTTGACTCTGAAGTGCCTGACAGAAGTTGTCCATATCCTTCTAACCAGCAGTTCTGACCAGCGGCAAGTGGAGACGAGTACAATATTGGAGAATTATTTCAAGTTGCTTAATTCAGACCATTCAGCTTTACCTAATCCAAGGCGATGCAGGCAGTGGGAGAGCAGGTTCATAGCACTACAGATCCAAATGCTGAGTGAGTACTCAACCATGCAATTCCTTTAAATACCTCTTGATAATAACTCCAAAGCAAGTAATGATGGAACCATGATAGTAATGTAGCTGAATGTTCTACCAAAAAATGTTCACTTGGCTAAGCAATTGAAAAATTTAAAACATTTCTTCATTGACATTACTTTAGATGAATTCTCGTTTAATCATTCACTACAAAAAAACCAGAGGAAATTGTATCAGATTGCTACCATTCAACCAGAGCGTCAGGGTTCATGGACTGCCAGTCTGCGTTAGAAAAAAAAAAGGCAAACAACAGCTCATCAACACCTTAATAATTGCAGATTAAGATGGGTCTGTAACAAAATACCTATGTGGTGGCTGTTTTGTGATAGTTTGCTTTTTGAATGGCATAATAGTAAACATTGGCGAAGGGTGATGGTCTGAAACAGTTGGGTTTAAGTCACTGTAAAAGAGTTCAGGATTTGGAATTTTTTCCACTTTGGTGTTCAGAATAGGAAATATAAATAAAGGTATTTTTTTTCCCAAACTTCCCAAGAAAACTGAAGAATAATAGTACTGAGGTGGTCAAGAATGGTTACCGTATAAGACTGCTGCAGAATTCAGAGTATTTGCTTGATAAGGGAGCAAGCATTTATGTGCTTTAAAAGGCAGGCTTGCTGCTTATGTACTCACAAATGGCAATGACTTTAAACAGAGTCCCAGGGCAATCAAAGATAGTTAGTAGCTGAATTTTTCTCCAGATACAGTAGGTTACGTGATAATTTCTACAGCATTAAAATGTTTGGCTTTAGGCCTGGTGCTCCGTGCTTAAAATTGACATCTTTCTTGAATTCACAGCATATCATTTGTTGTATAGCTTTCCTCTCATGTTTATCATGTAATGTGCAGAAAAAATGCTTGATGGATTTGAGAAGTGTTTTGTCTTTGATGCTAGTTCTGTTTTAATTTTACAGATACCATCACAGCCATGTTAGACTGCACAGATAGGCCTGTTCTGCAGGCAATTTTCCTTAACAGTAACTGCTTTGAGCATCTCATTCGACTGTTGCAGAACTGCAAGGTAAATTCTCCCTTATCAGCATACTTTTAACAAAACCTTTCTTGTAATATTGCAGGTATGTTAATTACCTTTACATCTTCCTTCCGAATTAGATGCAGTTTTACAGTGTCTACATACTGAAAGGAAAACATTGGCTCGGTCAGAGCCACTAATGCTATGAAAGGTCTGAAAGATCCAAGTTGGTCTAAAATCTCTTTTTATTCCTAATGAAGTAGAGGTATTTCTTGTCTGTCTTGTGATTAAAGCAATGACTTGTGATTAAAGCATATTTTGAGTCCTGAGCAAATACCTTTACAGACCCTGCTCAGTCTCTAAAATCTGTTTGGTTTTGGTTTTTTATTCTGTCACTGGTTTGCTAGGATGCCGCTGGCAACTGCTGCCAGATGGAGGTCTGAATTCTAATTTCAGACGCATATTTTTTCCATTTAAAAAAACTTTGCTGGTGAGACTTTGTGTTTCAAAAATATTTGAGTCTTGTGTAGCTGACACAAAACATGAGCACAAGCTGTTACAAATGTTCTTCAATTGTTCTTCTCCCTCTACATAGGATTTAGTGTTTATGTAGATGTTGTGTTTTCATCTCAGTCTCAGATGGTCATAATTTGCAAGCTACTATCTTCCACTGATTGCTTTGTAGATTTCATTTTTCCCCATCAAAAGCACATATATATGCTGTAACTCTGGAATATTTTCTCTTTTTTGTGGTATGTTGGTGCCATAACTATTTTAAGCTCTTCTAATGCTAGATAATTTAATGCTAGCTACAGAATTCAATTTGATTAAAATCCATTTAGATTTTGGATTAGAACATATTTCAGTACAGTGATATATTAAAAAGAAATGTGTTTGGATTATGTCTTGACTGTAGTTATAATCAGTGGCAGAATGCCCACTGAAGTGTTTTGAATAGTGTTTGTAGTTTATCTCCTCCTGAAAATACACTGTTTGACCTTTTCTTTCTCCTCTGGGAATCTGCGCCTATTTTTGTGCTGACCTTGTACTCTGTAAGAAGTTTCTTTTTAGTTTCTTCTTAAATCATCAAGTAGTGTGATGTTTACCTGCTTATGGAGACTCTAGCTTTGTTCCTGCTTTCATAGAAACAAGTGGTGAAATTTAGGAAAGCAGGAACAGCTGCTCTATTTTGGCAGCTTGCTCTTTTTATTTTTACTCCACCTGTATGTATGTTGTAAGATATGCTCTCTTGAGGGTTTTTTCCTATGATGGTCTCACATATTACTGTGATTGGATATCAGTGGTGCCAGTTTGCTACCATAGTGCTGTTTTTTAACCTTTCACAGTCAAAACACCCCCAAGGATGAGAAGTGGAGGCTGGGAAGGTGTTGTATATTGATGTTTTTTGATATACTGTATCTCCATTCTATTTCAAAGCCAAATAGCAAAGATGGATTTAGCCTTTGTCCTTATTAGCTGGGGATGGAGACCCTATTTCTAGATCTTTTTTCCTTTATCTGTGAAAATCTTGCTACTGGATTCACCAGCAAGCTGTGCAGCTCTGCAGATAATGGGAGAGTCCAAACACATACCTGAAACTCCTAAAAGCTGTTGGATCTTCAGCAAATTTGAAGTGCAAGAAATTTCCATGGAAAGGAGGGGTAAACAAAATCTGTAACACTATTTTTGCTATAGATATCTCAAAAGAACTTGGGGTATTCAAGGCCATACTTCTAGTCATACGTCCTAGTCATTTGCAGTTCAGCGATCTTCTAAAATGTAAATCTTTTTTTCATATTTGCTGGTTTTAAGGCTTACGGGCAAACTGTCTTCCCATAACTATGCTCTAGGGTTAGAGATCTGTGCAAAAGCTTTTAAAAAATAGTCAGTTAAATTTTGGAGATCCGAACGTTGCTTTTTGCCTGTGACATCCAAAAAGAGGGACTGTGCTTTAGCGGTGCTTATTCTATACTGAGAGTAATTTAACAAGCTGCTTTGTTGGTCTTGAATCCTTCCTTATCTATTAAACTCTCTTAAGGCCAGACTTTGAACGAGTATAATGATGTTTAATAGTGTGCCTAGTTAAAAAAAAAAATCATTTTCTGAACAGCTTTTAAAAAGAAGAATTAAAACCACATTGACATTGTAATAAAAATCTATTTTTCCATTTTCCATGTAACCCATATAAAAATGTTTGGGTTTTTTTTATGTCTGCATTCGCTTCTGTTTAATGTCTTATTTTCACTTGTTAATGTTATAACCCTCTGAGGCATATTATAGTTATTCTGCAGTGTTAAGTGCTCTTGACCATAATGTACCTTCCAAAATTATTTTTATGTTTCTATGTGCTTTCATGCCTATGTAAGTCAAGGTAATATCTTGAATGTTGTCCTTCTGTTTGCCCTGATTTATAAAAGTTGACTTCTCAGGTTGTTCCTCTGCAGGGAGACTACCTAACATATATGAGGAAAAAAAGAATGACAGATGCTTAGTTTTTACCCACAAAAGGAAAATGTTTTTGGTTTTTTATTTTTTTTAAGGGATTTTGAAAACATTTTGATCAGGGATTTATTTTTTTAACACCTTTATAGAATCTAAAAGCAGAAGAAGGTAAATTTTGGTCCTGATTAGATTACAGCTAAACTTTGCACACAAAGTGACTGCAATTGATTATGAAGATATTTGGGTGAGCTTTAAATCTGCAAATTCAGGAGCTGACTAGGAATCTAGCTACTATACACAGAGAGTTTCTTAGCTAGAGATACAGTATAGGTGTATGTTTGATTTAAAGCTGTTTACAACCTGTCTGATTCTTAGGATGATAGCAGAGATATTTTACCTTTCTTCCTGTACTAAAGATTATGTGCCCCAGAAATTCTGCTGCTGTTCCTGTTTGAAGATCAAAACATTCTGTCTAGGTATCTTAGGAACTTGAGTGGAAAATGGTGAAAAATCTATATCCATTTCTTTGCTAATGCCCCACTGTTATCTTTATTACTTACAAGTACATTTTTGAGAACCTTCTGTCATGTTGCATATTGTAAATGAAATCACAGTTGCTAAGCCATTGACCAGTATAAACTCCAGATAGATCTGTTTCCTTGTCTCAGTGATTACATATTTTTATTTAATTCTAGGGGAGTGGGGTGGGAAAGCAATTACTATTTAGCAAAAATACAATGTAATCTTCAGTACTGTAATAATTAACAGAAGGCTAATATTAATGGAGGATTGGAGAATTTTGTCTCACCAATATGAGAACTTTTTTTTTGGTATGTGAAATACAAGTCCAAGGCAACCTCCACAGGTTTGGCTGCAGGTAACTGTTCAATGCAATTATTTCCATTATTGTCTCTGTTTCTAACAGCTGTTTTTAAATGCTAACAATAAAGTGGCAGACAAGAGTGAGAAAGACCTTGCCAACAAATTACTGACAGAAATGAATGAGGACCAGGTACCTACCTAACTTATATTTTGCTTCAGTTGAAGTCAAGACACAATCACAGGAAAACTGATTTCTGTGCTTCACCTTAACCATCCTCTTTAAGCCTGCAGCAAGATGAACTTGTGTTGCTGCACACATCACTATTTCCTGTCTCTGGAAAATAATTTTTCTGAATAACAGATTGAATTCAACCTCATTTTTACTCATCTGCTTTGAAATGTAGATGTTTGCAATAGATTGAGCCTCAGTTATGCTTCTTTTAAGGAAAAGGTGAAGTACATGAATGGAATCCAAATAAATTCTACCAACCTGGTAGTGATTTTTCCCCCCTCCCTTTCCTCTTTTTTGCTTCTTTGTCTCAGCACTGTGGTGTTTTGGATTCTGGGGCCTTGTTTGTGAATCTCAATGGTTGTATTTGATGTCCTGATTCTTTGCTTGTCATCAAGAGCAGATGTTCACATAACAATGGACAGGCTGAATCAGGGAGGTAGGAATAGCCTGTTGCTTTAATTTTCCCCAAAAGATTCTGGAAAGTATCAAATGCAAATTGTTGTTGTTTTAAGTTTTAGTAGAATGATTTGTTCTGATTAAAAATATAAAGAAATGTTAAATACATGGTATGGTAATCTACAAATTGTGATTCTAACTAATAGCTTTGGCTTTTTTAGAAACTCAGTGCGACGTTCTAACAGCATGTAAATGTTTCTTCACATCTAACACTGTCTTCTGATTTTTGACATTTCATTTTCAAAATATGTCTGATATGCATATAATATTCCCAAGATGATGAAACAGAGTATGGTTGCACAGTTTTGCTGATTAGGTTTACTGATGGATGTGGAATAGTGCTCCAATGCTCTTGTCCTTAAAATCATAGAAATATCAATATAAACAAGAATTACAGAAAAAAAACAACCTGCAAAAAAAGATGTTGATCAATGCAATGAGGCTATGGGTGAGGCAGCCACCTTACTGTGCTGGTGTGACATAATTAGTGTGTGTGCTGCATTGATGTATAGGGACTTGAATAGAAAAGAAAACACTTTTTATGAACTGCAGATGCCTGATTGTCCAGCAGCACGCACACACATACTGCAAGAGATTCCCTAATTTGTTTTCCTTCCTCCCTTTTGAGGTTGTCCATTAGCCGCATGAGGAAAACCTGTTTGTCCATCAGAATAGTTGGAGTGCAATGTGTGTTGTGAATGCTTCTCTCCTCTTGAAGTATGTGGCTAGTTGTCCGTTACGTCATTCCTTGTAGGCTGTGGGGTTAGGAAATCTTGACTGGTGGGGAGATGATTTTGGAAGCATGTTAACAAACTCTTGGTTTCTCTCCTGGCATGAGGGCACAGTATAGATTTGGAAGCTGAACTGTCTTCACGTGTTTGTATATAACTTCTGCACCTACTACTTTCAGGTGTTTCAAGGACACCTAGACTGCCTGGCAGTATCAACCATTCAAGCCCTCACAGCAGTAATGCACAAGTCTCCAGCTGCTAAGGTAACAGTATATATGTGGAGGTCTGTTTGCAGTAGGCTTCTTGATCTTGTTTCCAGTTAATTTTTTTATCACAACATCTTGATAAATCTTGCTAATGAAGATGAGCAGATTGTGGTCACCCATCCCTGCCAGATAGGAACAGCTGATTAACATCCCTTATTTCTTTATAGCTGTCTAATGGCTGGACACTGAGCCATCTTTCTATCAAAATTAGAAGATCAGACTGTTAGTGACAGTTGGAACCTTTGTAAAGGACGTACATCATTACTTGTCTCTTGAGTGTGTAGAGTAGAATTAATGGGTATTTGCAGGAATTTTCAGGCAGGAGTATATGTTGTAGTTTTATCACTGCTTTAAACTAACTGAGGACAGTATTACTGTCCAAATGATGGTCTTGCTGTTTCTCTGTAGTTATTTCTCTATACTTAAAGTTAACTTCCTTTGTAGTTATTCTTGTGGTTGGATAAATGGATAGGTTGTGGTTAGTTTGTGAATCTGACTTGAAGCTAAGCCCACAGAAAAATAGTGTATTATTCTTAGATTAATGAGTTCATTAGATTCACCCTGTAGTTGAATGATTCACTAGTCTTGGCACAGGGAAAGGGATGTGGCTGCATCTGATTTGTTTGCTACTTGCAATACCAGTCGGAGTGGGAAATGACAGGATCAGTTATGCTCTTCCAGAGCATTACTTGGAGTGCTTATTTCTCCACTGACTCTGGGAAGAGTTGTATGCTGGGGGTAGGGACTGGATGTCATTCACAAAAGGTCAGTAAAGTTTTCAATTGTACTTCCACTGCAGCATGTATTTTTTTTCCACATTTGCTTAAGCAATCTTCTAATTTCTGCTGACATATTCATCCTTTAAAAAAAAAAAATCATCTTGATTTCAGTGCAGAATACAGCAGGCAGAAGAGTATCCATTCTGTATGATGTCTCAGCTGTTTACTAACTAAACCATAAGTGAATGCTACAGTTTGGATTTTTATGCTTGTTTTTTTTTTTTCTTCTTCATGTAAAATCAATTAGTTTTCAGAAAAACTTCCTTGGAACACTTTCCTAATTTTTTAAGTATTTAGGATGGGTGTTTTTTAATCAAGCTGTTCTAGGAAAATCTTTAACTCAAAAATTAATATCTTAACACTTCTAATTCTCAGTGTAATCACTTAATTTCATGCTATAGTTTGCATTAAAAAATAAAGCTATTAGTATTTTGTGATAGAATATTTTGATTGTATCAAAGCAGTTATGTTCTTGTATAGGTGTATAACTTTGCTCTTTTATTTGTTTATCTGCATGCTGCAGCATGCTAGAGATAGCATAGTGGTCATGTTATCAGAAAAGATTTCTAGCCTGTAAAACATTATTTTTGCATTCTGTTATTTTGTATCTAATATTGTGATAAATTAGAACCTGCTGCAGTAGACAAGCAATTTGTGTCCATTCCATTTGTTAGTGAGACTGGAATTTTTATCCTCAGGAGGTCTTCAAGGAGCGGATTGGTTATGCACACATATATGAGGTACTAAAATCACTGGGTCAACCCTCACGGGAATTGCTGGAAGAACTCATGAATATGGTAAGATGTGCTTGCTTTGAATGCCAAAATGCTTAGGTCTTTTCAACAGTACTTCTGGCCCTTTTTTATTGTATTTCACGTCTGAGTTCTCTACTGTTTTTCAGGCTGTTGAAGGTGACCACATGGCTGTTGGGATACTAGGCATTAGTAATGTCCAGCCCTTATTGCTGCTTATCCAGTGGCTTCCAGAACTAGAGTCACATGACCTGCAGATTTTCATCTCAAATTGGTTGAGGCGAATCTGCTGTATTAACAGACAGAGTCGTGCCACGTGTGTCAATGCAAACATGGTCATCCGTATCATTGAGACACTGAATTCCCACTCCGCGCTACATTGTACTTGTGCAGAGAACCTGATTGCCCTTCTGGGCTCTTTGGGGAGCCAGTCAATGGGCTCAGAAGAACTGCTTCAACTAATACGGCTTCTGAGGACCGAGGAACCAAAACGAGCTCACCCTTATGTTGTTCCAGTGATGCGAGCCATTCTAGCAATGGCTCGGAAGCAGGGCATGGCTAGTGCCTTGCAGTATTTCAACTTGCACCACAGCATGGCTGGAATTGCTGTTCCATCAATTCATAAGTGGCCAGGCTCTGCATTTTCTTTCAACGCTTGGCTCTGCCTTGACCAGGACCGGGTGGACCCTAGCACAACTAGCAAAAGTGGCAAGAGGAAGCAACTCTATAGGTATAGTTACTATAACTACATCAATAGCACAAATCTAGGTCACCTGTTCCCTGTGGCGTATGGTACCCTCTGACACGTGGTACTTCTGCTTATCTTCATTGAATGCAATATATAGTGCTTAGTTTGTGAAAGGGAGCAGTTTCATCTGTGTGACAGAAATAAGTGTGTAGTTTCTCAGTTACAGTGCTTTCTCATCTACATTTTCAATAACCATAACTCTAAAGCGTGTTAAGGTTCATAGCTTGAACAAGCAAACAAAACAACAACAAAAAAACTACAAACAATCCCAAAACAAACAAAAAAATCCCACCCCAAAACAAAACAAACTTCCCACCATTTCCTGTAAAGGTAGTGAAGTATGTTTTCTATATGAAAGCACATTGAAAATTACACCTTCATTTGCTTAAATAGTAGACATTGACATGAGCGGTTCTTGATATATTTTAACATTCTGGGTGCTAACATTCAGTGTCAAACAAAATGCAAAATGGGGAAATAGTAGTTGAAGAATCTCGTGCTCCCTTCAGTCCCATTTTACTGCACTGCAGTTTCAGGGGAAATGTTAAAGAATGCAATTTTAGTCATAATGGTATTTTCCAAACCGCTGTGTCTGAGGGTGTTACTTCTGTTTATTAATAACCATGGTGGCAGGTGGAGACCCCTTGTATTACTGTGGCTGCCCTGAGTATTTGTATAGCACAGCCCTGATGAACGGTGCCACCTGATGAACTGCCACAACACTGTTTCCAGAGTTTGCCAGTGTGTCCCACTAAAGATCTTAAGTGGATTGCGGTTCTAGAAAACTGGGATGAAACTGCACTACAAAGTAAAAAAGCTGTGGGATTTTAATATGATGATATTAGACCAATAACTGACTGGTTTTCTATCATTTTACGTACAGCTTTGAAGACCTTATGCTACTCTCGGGTAGCTAAAACAGTATCATCTTGAAATTAATACAAAAAAGAAGAAATGTTTAACCTTCCAGTTGCAGCTTCAAATGTTAAGCACACAACTGAATTAGAATCATTACGAATTGATCTAGCTGCTATTTTTTATGGTGTTTAATTGTAAGGCAGCTTACATCTGTTGAGTTTGTCTATAATATTCATGCTCTCTGTGTATTTGTTTATATTGATAGTTGCAGGTATTTGATAGTACAGTACATCTACTTGGAATAATGGTGCCTAAGGGTGTAGCACATTTTGATAGCAGTTTACAATTATATATAACTTTTCGTATTCAAGTGCTTAATAAATGAAAGGTTTCTCAAGGCAAACAGGTACTTGCAGAGCTTATTCATAGATAGGTGCTTATAGATGGTTTTCTTCATTATATGAGTGAATTAAGATTGACTACATTTACATTTTGCATTAGGGTAGACTTCTTACTAATAGATAATCATGGATAAAAAAGTCATGGATTACATTTATTGTGTCATCAAACACTTTTAATTCAGATTTGTCTATAAAATTAAAGATTGAACTTTTTGCATTTTCTAGAAGAGTTATTCCATGTGCTGTTTTGGTCTTTAAAATAAATAAAATCTCTATATGTAAAGCTATGATGTGAAACAAGAGAAATGGAGAAAATGTGTCTACTAACCGTAACAGTAATGTCACGAATCTGCATACAATATTGGCAGCTTTGCCAGAGGCTGACGGACACAATTTAGCTGATAGAAAACAGCATGAGTTGCAGACCAATCTCATCTTTATTACAATATTGTAGCTTCCAGAAGCTGCAGTGGGCAGGACTTTGTAACAGAACCAGCTTAAGCTGTGTGGGTCAAACTGAAGTGTTACTTGTAGGGAGTGATGTTATGTTTTCATGTAAGACATGGATGGCTACAAGCTGCTTTGAGAGCTTTGTGGATCACCTTTAGCCTGCGTGTCCTGTGCTTTGGGGTCCATTCCTTGAGGCAGTTCTTAGTCTTGGGTTTGTTGGGGTTTTTTGTGTTGTTTTTTTGTGGTTTTTTTTTTTTTGAACAAGAGCAATAGCCTGTCAAGTAGTGTAGATGTTGGACCATGTACAAATGGCTTAAGTTGGTTCTCTCCTTAATGAATGTGCTGTTAGGTGATTTCCAATAGTTTTGATGAAGTAAGTCCTTGATTGTGTGTTTTTTTTGTCTTTTCCTGTAGCTTTTTTACAGGAAGTGGTATGGGTTTTGAAGCATTTATTACATGCTCTGGGGTATTGGTGGTTGCAGTTTGCACGAAGAGGGAATATGCAACAGTGATGCTGCCTGACCATTGTTTTTTTGACTCTCTCTGGGTAAGATTTGATATTGAAAAACACTTTGTTTACAATAGTACTGTTAGCTTAGAAGTTATTTTTTTTATTGTTTTATAAATAGTTTATTGTATCATATTTAAATAATTCATTGCATAAGAACAGATCTAATCTCAATGCAAGCAAATTCTATGTAGATCAGTGATTGACTGAGCTCAATTATGCCTATGTTATTAGGCATTTGTTATTGATGAGATGGTTATAGCATTGTGCTTATCGATTATTTTTTTAACATGCAGATTTTCTTAATATTAAATTATAAGTAGTATAGGTGGTTGTGGTGCTATGTGAATTAATAAAATGTGGTGCTGTGTTTCTGCCTTGTCTTTTCTATTCCCATACTAAAGGACTGATGCACTTTATCATGAAAGAGCTGTATCTCTTTCCCTTCAAAAACCTGTTTACGTGTAAACTACTTTAAAACAAAAGGAGCTGATAGGTGGTCTTATGTTCTTGTTGATGCTTTGGATATATTTTCTTTAGTGGTTTCCTCACCAGATTAGTAGAGATTAAGTTAAATATTTCCATGCAGTCACTTCACTGTTTTTAAATAATGACTTAATTATTTTATACTGCTTAACCAGCACAACATAACTATTGTTCACATGCCTGGGAAGAGGCCCTTTGGTCAGAGCCTTGTGTACATCTACGTCAATGGACAACAGAAGGTCTCTGCCCCACTTCGATTTCCTGCCATGAATGAAGTAAGTTCACCTTCTGAGTGACAGCCCTGTTTGGATGAGCTCTCATAGAACAGTGAGATCATTTTTTAATTCGGAAATTGTGTAAGAGTTTAAAATAGCTTAGTCTATTGCTAATAAGTATCTGTTCAACTTTGGACAGTGTCCAGAGTATTAGTTTGGAGTATAACTAACTATCAATTAATGCTTGTTTAGTCATCTCAGTTTAAAAACAAAACAAAAAAACCCAGATTACCTTGATTAGATTATGGGCTTTTCCTCAAAATAATTACCTGAGCATACTGACATAATTTATGAGTAAATTGTAATAAATCACAGCTCTGCCAGTAGGATTGGTATGACAGTACTCACTGAGGAATATTCCCTATTGTTTTCATCAGTAACTTTTTTTTACTTTTATTTTCTGTATGTTTCCTTAATATGCTAATCATATGCTTGCCTTGTTAGCTGGATAAACAGTTTACATGCAGTTTATCTAACCATTTTGAATATGTACACATTTAGCCTAAAAAACCACACTAGCCATCAAAATGAGTATGTCATGTTTAGTTTTCATTGTAAGCATGGTCCATTCTTTTTGTGGAACAAATCCATTTTAAACTGGGCTACAACACTGAACATCCATCCCTCTTTTGTAAATCCTAATTTGGTATTAGTGAACTATGTTGAGCAAACATGTAAATTGGTCACAGTCGTAGTAAAATCAGTATAACACTTAAAAAAAGAAAGTAAATGTAATTTCCATTGTAAGATAAAACTTTGGATTTTGGCCCATCTATAGAATGAGCACTATAAACATCAAGGTACCTGAAAGCAGAGCAAGTAAGCTTCCCATGAGAGCACTATTTGAGTGGAATAACTGATATGAGAGATGTACAGTAGCAGGTATGCTGGGCTAGTATTTTCGAATATAGTCCAGAAGAGGAGTGTTTACCAGGGTATCTGGAGCACTTAATTGCTCTTAATTGGAGAAGGATCGGTCTGCTGTTGTAGAAAGTATATGCTCTTTTTTTGGCCTACTGTGCTGGATTACTTCTTTTCCACGGCACATCAGAACTTGTTGCTGTTGGTTTAATTTATTTAGTTCAGGTTTGCCAGAGGTAGTCTTCAGATTTGCTTTGTAAACTGTGGAAAAAAAGAGTTTAGGTTTACAGTATGTGTTCTGTTTTCTTTCTTCCATGTATGACTCTTCAGTCTTTTACTTCTTGCTGTATTGGTTCAGCTGGTCAAAGAACAACAACTCCTCCTCCATCACAGATACCAGATCCACCTTTTTCCTCCCCTGTTATGCCCCATCGGACATCACTTGGGGGCATTCTCTCTCCAGGAAGTTGGAGTGGGATGCTTGGAAAACCAGAGATCATCACCAAGATGATCTCAGCAGGGACTCAGGACAGTGAATGGGGGTGTCCAACATCTTTGGAGGGTCAGCTTGGATCAGTTATCATCTTTCATGAAGCACTGCAACCTTGTCAGGTGAAAGCATTATATTTAGCAGGTAAGTGGTGATTGTACTGGTTTTAGTGGAATAAAAGAGATGAGTTATGGACAAGAGCCCACTGAGCTTTGCTCTACACAGACATAATGAAGATGTTACAATCCAGAAGAATTGCAGAGCTAGCCTAAGTGAGTGCCTTATAACAAGCTTAAAATGGAATGATAAGTATTTTATGAAGTTTTATTTAAAACGTTATGTTTGCGTAGGCTTGTCTATTTATCATATGTGCAGACCTGCCAAAATCAAAATGTTAGGTAGTATTTTCATTTGTAAGTTCTTAATTTTTGCTACTGTTTGCCTACATATGAGTTTGCAATTGAGACTCTTTAAAGTATTGCTCTTGTTATGATAGGCCACTTAAAGGTGGTTTATGCTGGGGGATTTTTCCACAAGCATCAATTAATAATTAAGGGTAATTTAAAAAAAAATTCTGATAAGCTATGTCTTACAGTTCAAGATTTTAAGGTATTAAGTTCCTTAATAACTTGAGGTTGTTAGAGAATAGCATAAAAACATTTCCATCATTTAAATAAAATATTTTGTATTACTAAACAAAACTATCTTGAAGATTAATATTTTTTTTACATGTGGATGTGATAACAGAGGTGACAAATACGAGAAGTGTTTGTAAAGACAAACATTAGAACTGTTTGAATGTATTAAAAAAACCCTCCTTTGTATAGTTTAGCTTTTTATCAAGAATGTATTTCTTTTTAAGCAGACCCTATGGAATGAATGATTTAAGTCATAAAGATTACTTCAAAGCACGTCTTATAGGTATAGTTCAGAGTGTCCTATTTGTTGTTGCAACAAAGTATAGTAGTATACAATTTGTGAAGATAAGCATTAATATCCAGTGTACTTTTAAATATTTTGTGTTATAAATATATAATTTATATATATATATTTTTAATACATTTTCTGTATTTTTTTATAGGTCCAAACTGTTTAACTCCATGGAAGTCTCAAGAAGCTGAAGTAGCAGATCTTCCAAGTAAGGTACTGCTTCATTATACACCAAAGGTATGAAACAATACTTAATTTATATTTGTTTACACAGTGTACAGTAATTTCAGAATAGGTTCTAGATAGTATATTTTTTTTTTGCTTTGTTATTGCTGTGTCATAGAGCAGGTGAGCATGCCATCTTTATGCTGTGGTTATTATGGGAAGATAAAGAGCAGTGAGAGCTTTCTTGAACTGTAGTCTTATGCAGAAATAGTAGGTTTTGTTCTTGTTTGGCAAAAGGAAAGAATTACCTTGTACAATTGTGAATGTCAAACCTAAGATAACATGTATGATCTTTCAGGGGTTCAAAATTGTTTAAATACTTTTAATACCAACACAGTGGTGCTAACTTCCTGAATTATATTATGTACCATTCAGAAATCTTATGTGTTCAAGCATCTGTAACTTGTTTCCTAAATGACATTGTACCCTCTTCATTTGTTCAACAGGCTTGCAGAAACCCAATTTGTCTTGACCTGTCTGCAAATCTTTTACATGGAAGACTAACTGGAAACAAAGTAGTGAACTGGGATATCAAGGTAAATGCATACTGAAGAAGCAGAACTCGGTGTAAATACAACGGTAGTTGTATACATTCACATAACTTTTGAAATGCTGAAAGTTATTATTATATTGCAAATGGCATTTAGCAGATATAGCGTGTTTTTGTAATGATAATGTGTTAATGCTGTAGCTTGAGTAGTATTGTATTACTCAGAATTCACAAGGGCTGCTGCTATTCATGTCATAGATGATAGCTGACTACCCTTTGTAATCTGTTCAATGCATGTTATGTATTAAAAGCATTTTATCATCTCTAGGGGATTCTGTCATGGTTTTCTTGCAGTTTTAAACTCTTAATAAATTAAGGTTAGTAGGGTTAAGTTAACACTTGTGATTTTGCTGCGTTAGTCATATAAAAAACCACTGTTGAATTGCAGAATAACTTCAGCAGAAAACAAGGTGTGGAGTTAAAATATTGCAAGAATTTAGCATTTTTTAAAGAAATGAGTTAATCCAGTTATCTTGCTTTTGGTTTGGGGTTGGCAGGACTAGATGAAACATTGCTTCAGAGAAAACAAACACAATGGGATAGCTGATTTTCACAAGCTATGCAAGTTGTCTTTGTTTAACTTCTGCTAGCAGTTGTAATCACAGTACTACTCCTATATTAGTATTGGAGCTTAAAATTTAACATTTTCTGGCTAAATCTGTTCATAGTCTCCTGCTCAAACATTCTGTTATAGCAAAACTCTCCTATGTTTTGGTTTTGTTCTTTTTTTGTTTTCTCTTCTTAACCAACACATAGGGTCTATGTGTCCTTATGGCTAATCAGTTAGTTTCTTAGTCTCATGCCACTGACAGTTCATATCTGACTTTATACTATAGAATTAAAACTCATAGTTTCATCAACACTGACAAGAAGATTTAGTATTAGTGGTTTAGACTTTCTTTGTGCTACAGAAACAGAATACCATTTAGGCAAGACACATGTCCATTAGATGTCTTCTGCGTAAAATAGCAAATGGTCTTCTACCTGCTAGTCCATGGAGAGGAGAAAACCATGAAATACACCTCAGCTTAATAAATAGCTTTGTGTATCTGTCTGCTTATTTGTTCCATGATCACTAACACATATTATCAAAAATCAAACCCGGGCTTAGCTTTGTGCATGAGGAAATAAAGTTATTTGCAGTGTCAGAGTTTGATCCAGAAACAGTGACATTTAAAAAAAAAATAATCCTTATTATAGATAGAATAAATCCAATTCTATTTTATGTGCAGAATTTTAGAGTAAGGGCTCTTAGCTTTGAGAAAAAATAAAATCCAAAGTCTGAGTGTAGAAAAGTTGTCAGTAGAATACAGCACCTTTTTTTTGTCTTGAGGAAAAATGTACAAACAAATAAATGAGCTGGGTTTATTGTTTTTAAGAACAGTGAACAATCAACTGTACTTAGCAAATTCATTAATAGGAAATATTGTTGGAGCTACACTGTGCATATGCTGACTTGTAGAGATTAATGTTAAGAAAATTCAGGCACTTGTTAATTTTGCTATGCTATGAGTAGTTTGAAAATACTGCAGTTTGTTTTCTTTGTCCAGGGGTGGGTAGAGGAGTGTGTGAAGCGTGTTTGTATCTCTAGTTTTATGGGAAAGTACGTTGTGAGTACAAATCTCATGAGAATCGTTCATTAACAAACATGTTGAGGTTTAGCACCCTCTTGAGGAGCCCTAGCGTAAGGAAAAAACAAGAGCTGATCAGGAGCTCATGAGGAGATGGGTACAGCCATGAAAGAGCTATAGTTCTGCTGTCTTGTACTTCAGACAGATCTTGTTTTTCAACTTTAAGTTGATTTCTGTTTCCAAAATCTGCAACTCTATGGCACTCCTTGTTTTGTTCAACAAACATAGAAATCTTTGTCCATGAGATGAATTTTGCAGATTTAAAAAACTTTCTTAATGTAACTCTTCAATTTTGTTAAATTCACCTTAATAAAGACAGACTGGAGAGAGGCCATCATAAAAACACATGGAGCAGAGTAACAATATTGAAAAAATAGAAAGTTATGGAGAAGGAAAGGATTATTTTCTCCACTTCTTCCCAGCATTTCTGACTGGGAAGGTAGAGCGATATCCCACATTAATAGACTTGCTTACAGGAT
The DNA here is from genome assembly GCA_013398125.1 of Aegotheles bennettii. Lineage (NCBI taxonomy): Eukaryota > Metazoa > Chordata > Aves > Caprimulgiformes > Aegothelidae > Aegotheles > Aegotheles bennettii. The sequence continues at coordinate 112,272 of VZRW01007625.1, read as the reverse complement.
GCTGGGGTTTTTTGGCCGTTAAAATATTACTACACAATAGTTTTCGTTGAACGAAGCTGAACAATTGAATAAGTGTCTCTGGCTAACTTGCTGAGACCCCGATTTTCTTTGTGGCATTCTGAATTACTTCTAGAAACCTCGTGATTTGAATATGTCATATCATACCACAAGAAGCAGTATTTGAAGTCTCATGCTGTCCCTGCTTCTGAGCATGGAGGGAAAGAGGAGACTTAAGAGACTTAAATTTTAAAAAGAGGCTTAGAATTGAGATGTGTAAAGTTAATTTTTTTTAAAAAAATCATCACGTTTTGTTATTTTTTTGCTTCCTGAAGTTGAAATCTTGCAGGAATATGAGTAAAGCACAGATGTATATAATCTTTTCTTACTGCCTGCTGCAAGTAACCTAGAAATCAGAAAAATATATTCCTCCTGTTTTCCAAATATGTTTAGCAGAAGGTTCTTTCTAAGATTTGTATCCTTTAGTTTCCCATGTTTATGTGGGGGGAGGAGGAAGGAAATGTAAAAATGCACTTTCAAAACCAGAGCTGACGGGAAGGCAAGTGTGTAATTGCAGTGACTAAAGCTTGTTTAAAACAATTTAACAACAGAGCTACCCTAGTTTGAGTGGCATGTCATTCTGATTAATTTGTGAGTATATAAGGTTCCTTGTATTTAAGAGTAAATTTCTGCTATGTAGTTAGGGGATTTTATTTATGGTCATGTTTTTCCTCTTTTTTTTTTTCTCTTGGTTTAGGATATGATCAACTGTATTGGTGGAATAAATGTGCTGTTTCCATTACTGGAGCAGATCAGTTTTCTTGGTGGACAGATGCCTGAGAAGTCTGAAGGGGAAACTCTACCTCCAGAACTAGTTACTCCTGTAGAGGGAGACTGGGTGGTATTGTCATCCACAAAGGCATCAGGTAGGAAAGTACAGTTGAACTGAAATAATTTTTAAGCTTGATTTTAAGTCTTCCTGTGAATCACAGAAAGATGTTTTATTATGTGATGGCTTTTCTATGAAGTACCTATGTAAAACTGAAAGGTTCTTTCTGTTCCTAGGTATCTGACATGGATATCGAATACCAGGTGTTCAGCATTATATAAAATTAACTTACCAACATATTTAAAATATAGCTATATTTAATAGCATTATTTTTCTTTTCACGATCTACTATAACATTAGGGTAAAAGTATGCAGTTTTAAAACTTCTATTTGAAAAAGTTTGTTCTGATTATCTTGAGCCTTCCTACAACTGGAGTGCTGGATCAACCAGCCTCATGAAGACTATGCAGCATCAGAACAGTACTGTTTAGCCTTTATGCAAACTCTTATTTTCTCAGGAAAATGTTCAGACTTCTACCTCTTCCACACACAGTTGGATTTTAGCATTAAAATTTTTAAAAATGGAAAGAAAGCTTTAAGAATAGATTTTTTAAAAACTGTGCTAATAGTGAGAATGAACTTTGATCTTAACAGAAAACCCTGGGAAATCAGACCTTGCAAAGGAAAACAGCATTTTGTTTTTGTTTTTGTTTCAGATATGAAGTGGTGGAGTAAAGAAAAAAAAAATCTTTTTTTAATCTGTCTCTTGAATTGTTTTGTGTATTGTGTCTAGAACGTGTCGGTTTGCAGCTACAGAGGGAGAATAACTGCAGCATGTGTGAAAGATTGTAACTGAAAGATAAGTTTGTCTGTAACCTACAGCCAGATGGATGAAGCAACTGAAGTCAGGATTGGGGTTGCTTTGTTCTGGAGGGGCATGGAAAGAGCATGACTCTGCACTGGAAAAATCTAAAACCAGCCTACAGCTAGGGAACAAACAGAAAAGGAGTTGAGACATTCAGGAAATAGTGAGGAATATGAGTGTACACTTTTTTTTACTACTTCCCCTCTACTTTTGTGCAGTGGTCCGACAGTAAACCATGAGACTTTTGCTACTGTTACTCTGTTTTGCAGAAGCTCGTCTGGAGAAGAATATTGTTTCAACTTTTGTCTTGATGATAAAACACTTTATTCAGAGACATCATGTTAATCAAGAAAATCTCATTCACTCCCATGGAGTTGCCACCTTAGGAGCCTTGTTACGGAAGGTGAGCAAATTTGAGAAACGTTCTTTAGTAGTGAATGTTATAGAGGAGAACCGGATTACTTTGAAATGTTCTTAGTTTGGACAGGATGTGATGGTCTTCAAAGGTCTCCTTACTACATGCTTTTCTTTCTCATGTTTCTGAAAATAGAAAGGTGGAAGGAGTTGGTCTTGATCTGCAAAGTGAAACATGGTGTTTTGTCTTTTATTCATGTTCTGCTTTTTTTCCTTGTAGATACTGTGCTGTATGATTCTTCAGACTAAACTGATTCTGTGTTTTTTATATTGCTTTAATGGAAGCAGATATTGTTCTTGAAGATAAAACAATCTCAAAATTTTTTTTAAAAAAGTAGTTTATTAGGATGCTCAATATTTTGAGTACTAACGCCTGCTGTTATTTTGAAAGGTGCCAAACAACTTAATGGATGTGAATGTACTGATGGCTGTACAGTTGTTGATAGAACAAGTCTCAGTAGAAAAGAACATGCAGCTTTTGCAACAGATGTATCAACACTTGCTTTTTGACTTCAGTATCTGGAACAGTGGGGACTTCCCCTTCAGAATTGGTGAGCTCTTGGACTTGGGCAACTGGGAAAATACACAGTACTCTTCACTTGACATAAATCTTTATCTAGGTTCTAATAGAAAACTTTATATTGTAGGGCATATACAGTATCTTTCTACAATCATCAAAGACAGCAGAAGACTCTTCAGAAAGAAATATGGTGTGCAGTTTCTTCTAGATACACTCAGGATTTATTATGGGTATGAGTTTTACCTCTTCGAAGTCCTCATTTATTGTATATGGCTGTTGTTTTTTTGTGGTTGATTTAGTTTTCAAAACTGAATTAAATTTTGTTTTCCATTTGACTTGCTACTTTTACTTTAATTTTTATGATGGGAATATAATAAATTTATGTCAATGATACTAGAAATGCTTGGAAAAGTAATTAAAATTACAAAATTGAAGGACTTGCCAACAATACAAATTAAGTCATAGATCATTACCATTATGAGAAGAGATGGTGTTTATAATTTTAAAGTTCTTTTATATCCTTGTAGAATTAGAAGTAGGACTTTTTTAGGAATTTAAAATTTTAGTTTTCAGTCTTACTGATTTATATCTGCTTATGAATATAGTTATGTCATTGAGGAAAATTAGCTAGAGACCTTACTCTTTCCTTTAGAGGGTGGGAAGGGGCAACCTGAAATCCTGATGTGTATCCAGATCAGTACAAGTCTACATTTCGGGGCTTTTATAGACTTCACAAGTCTTATCTGCTATTGCTGATTACTGCTTGGTTGCCTTACTTCAGTAAAAATTTATAGCTTGTGCCATGAGATCTGGGTAGATGAAAAATTTGCAAAATTAGCACAATCAATTTGCTATTAGTGAGTCATGAATCACTTCCTTAAGTTGCTTTTCCTGTCTGATGGTATATAGGAGTGGCTGTAAAGACACTGATTTGGCTACCGATGACCTGAGAACAATACGGACATCCCTCTATGGACTGATCAAATATTTCCTGATCAAAGGTGGAACACATGAAGAAATACAGAGCATTATAGGATACATAGCTGCCACCAGTGAAGAGGAGCAGGTATCCAATATGACATAAATGAATAGTTATAAACTGTGCACATTTTGTTTTTTCTTCTTGGTGTTTACAAATTTTGTCTTGTGTGCTTAAAAGAGGGGAGAACAAAAAAAGAAAAAGAGCATGAGCAAAGTGTTACTTGATGTGTGGTTCTGTTTAGGTGTAGCTGAGACAGGTTATGGAAGCACACTTGGTGGCCATATTTTTACTGGTTATTTTTTTCCCCTGAAGAGGCAAGAAAGTACACGATGTGTAATACTGCCATTAGAAAAGTTCTCTTAGCTCACAAAACCATATGAATTTAACTGATCAGAAGTTGTAATGATGCGGTTTCTATTTTGTATACATCAACAGAACTGGAACTTGCTTTGTAGCTCTAATTACAGTTTGATAAGGTGTTCTGTATAGAGAGAAAATGTATCAAAAAAAGGTCTAATTTTAGATGCAGTAATATTGAGCAAACCAAATATCTATTTTATGACAAACAAGGGGTAAAATTCAAAAGCCAAGAAAATTTTCACCAAACAGAGCGTGAAGTCTGAATGAACTGTGAATTAATTTAGTTGTCTTAATTTTGTAGCTCTGTGGAATTCTGGATGTTCTCTTCAACCTACTTCATTCTAGCCCAACTCCAGACCAGCTTTTTTTATTGCTTTTTGAACCAGGGAATGCTGATATTCTTTATGCTCTGTTATTGCATCAGAGATACTCCGACAGGCTTAGAGAACTTGTGTTCAAGGTAACAAATTGAATTATATGTTCTTAAATTAATCAATTGAACATAAATCTGTATTTTTCAATGGTCTGACTGCAGAATTGTATGCTATTGCAAAGATACTAATCATCCAAGTTTTGATTTTTTTTTCTTCTCTTTTCTGTTATCTTAGCTAGATGTTATTGTTTACTGCTATAGTCACAATGGAATTAGTGTTATCTTGAACTAAAGTACTAGGATCTTTAAAAAAAAAAGGTCTGTTGTTTGAATTAGCTTACAGAATAAACTTTAAAAACAGTAGACCAACATGTTATATCTACACAATTAACTTTAAGAGGTCTCCCTTGGGTTCATTTTGCATTTGTGTGTACTTTTCTTGCAGATTGTAGAAGAGATGCTGAAATGTACCAAAGTTTATGAACGTAGTAAGCACCGTATGAGACTCAGAGAAGCGGGATACTCTGGACTGGGACTTCTTCTGAATGAATCATCAGTTACTGTTTCTCTTATTAAAAACCTTCTTAACCAAGTTCTGTATGCAGGTAATTGACAAGTGTTGTCTGCCACTAGTAAACTCCTGCTATTCAGAGACAAACGTATTTGGTTTTTTGTTCAGTAAACCAGAGCTGTTATATTACAGAGCCGTTCTATTTGAAGTTTCCATTAGTCTCAGCTAATATTTTCTTAGTTCCCTGAAGCTTGTTCTTTTTACTACCCCTGGATGTAGAGGTTATTTCCAAGGCAATTTTAATATTTTTAGCTCTTAGATTCTCTTGCATGATATTGTTAGTGTTGTTTTTCCTTTCTCCCCTACAGATCCTGCTGTGAATTATAAAGATCTCATAGCTGTAGTGCATCTGGCTCATAGATCGGATATAAACATGAGAGTGGTTATCTGTCGAAAGGTTAGTTATCTTCTTTAAAACTGGAATACTGTCCTGTGAGTCTATAAATTGTACAGTTTATTTGAGACATAGTGGTGATATTTGTTGCTACTGCTTTCTTTAGCAATGGTTTATGTTAAAAAGGAAGCCCATCTGTCACTTACTGTTGAATTTCATGTGTTGAAGTCCTTCTAAAAACCAAAACAAAAAGCAGAGCCTTTATCACGATTCTCAAATAGCTTGTATTTTCTGCAAGTTAGACTTAGTAGACTTCTTGAATTACTGATTTTTCTCAAAGGATGCTTAAGACCATGATCAAAGTTTTGTCTGTATTCTTAACACGTGATTTTTATAGAACATATTATGGTTCAAAAGAGTGGGTGAGGCTGCAGGGAAGAGATAGGGAAGCATCAGTGAATTTTTCCTAACCTGAGCACTCCCTGGCTTGTATCACTAGAATTACTAGTGCTGAATGCAGCTGTGAGGCACTATATTGTCTATTAAGATTTATTAAAGTGAAACAATAATGTGCACTTTCAGTAAGCTATTAATACTGGAGCTTTCTTAATCTAATCTATTTAATGGTTTCTAATCAAACATACTTTCTGTTCTAGATTTTTTTTGTAGACTAGTGGCTGAATAGGATTACTGGATGATAACTGGCTTTTGTAGGAATTGTTACAGAAGGGTGGCTGAAATACAAAGACTTACCAATATGCTTTGATAGCTTCTTTTCTCCTCTACTCCTGAGAATGTTTGGTTTTTTTTTCTCAAATATGTATTTCTAATGACAATAACTATTTTGTGTCTTGTTATTAGCCGGTTGTGGTTCTTTTACAGTTTGTTGGTTTTGTTTTTGTTTTTTTTTTAAAAAGTAGTAAGATCATAAAATGTTTAATGGAAAAGTTAGAATGAATGCAGTTACAAGCTAAAATTAATGTGTAGGTATGGAATTTCTTCTCCTATCCTTAGATTTTGCACCTTTTGCATTCCCAATTGGATGCAGCACAACAGATTTCTCAGCAGCTGTGCTGGCAGGATACTTTGATTAGACTGTTCCTGAAAGAAAACTCAGAGGTCCGGACTTGCTTGAAAGAGAACAGGACTGATTCCTCAAGGGAAGAGGAAAAAAAGACTTCTGCTGAAGAGCTTCAGAAACATCAACATGATAAGACAGGCGGAGACAAAACTGGCAGCTTTGCATCTGTTAATGGTCTCTTTGATCAGTGGAGTTTAGAAGACAACAAATCCCTGGATGTCCCTGCTCATTTCTCTGTTTTGCCACTGGAAGATGCATCCACAGCAGAGATTTCTTTTAGGTTGGAGGACCGAGAAGAATTGTGGCACAGTAATCCTTCACATTTGAGTTTAGATCTGTCCAGTGTTGACTCTTATGAATTGGCTGACATCGTGAATCAGATGACAGATAGTCAGCCCAGCACGCCATCACCTATAGAGAACACAAAACCATTCTCTGGGCAGCCTGACAAAGACCTGGGTGTTATAAATGATGTGGGCTTCACCGCTGATCTATCTTTATTTGAAAACCAAGGAGTAAGTAATTCACTCCCTATGTGGTTAATTTCTCTAAATGTCTGCAATTTCTTTTTATTATTTTAATCACCTCCCTGATGGATAGTTATTGTCCTTTTTTTCCCCCCCTTCCATCTTCCAAAAGAAAAACAAGCAAAATAATTTTTATAGTGAGTTAGGGATACTCCTTTCGTAATGTCTTCTTTTTGATTGTTTAGTTGGAATAGCTTTGGTATTAAAAAAACAACAACTGAACAAACCACAAACAAACAAAGAAAAAAGTACAAACTGCTCCCCCTGCCCTATATTTCAACATCCTTTGTCTTCCAGAGGTAGCGTTGCATGGGGTTGTTGTGACCAAGCGCAGGACCTGGCACATGGCCTAGTTGAATTTCATACAGTTGGCCTTGGCCCATTGATCCAGCCTGTCTGGATCCTTCTGTAGAGCCTTCCTCCGCTCAGACAGATCAACACTTCTGCCCAACTTGGTGTCATCTGCAAACTTACTGAGAGTGCACTTGATTTCCTCGTCCATGGAGCAGACTTGCTGTAAAAAAAATCAAGGGTGGCTAAAGGTTAGGTTGAAATTATGATGTAGAAATCAAGTCAGTATGTATTACATCATACAAGCAAGCTACAATCTCTTATATTTGTATTTTCGTGTATTTAGCAATTGGACTTTAGTCTGCAGAGTTTTCAAAAATGCTGAAACATGCAAGCATAGAGACTGATGAACCAGAGAGGTTTTAGTCTAGCAAACCTACAAAAGGGCTGTAAATATTTCTTTTCTTTTGTAGGGGGGTGATAATGAACTCATACAGTTACTTACAGACATCCTACTGTGTATAATGTGGAAAGGTATTGAAAAATCTGATGATGCTGCTTGGATTGAGAGAGGACAGGTGTTTTCTGCACTGACCAAACTGGGCATATCTAATGAGTTGCTGCGACCTTCTGATGAAATAAAACTCAAGTGAGTGTACAGTTCAAGGATGGGTTCTTTCATCCATATTGAGGAATAAACAGAAAAAGTAAGGGACATTTAGTGAAGCTAGGAAGGGGTGGGTGTTTCCCAACAAGATGTACTTTTCTTTGTTCTCTCTTCATGTACTGTGGGAAGTGTATTCCACTGTCTATTTAGTAGTGTCATGTGGCCATAGCATTTCGAAGCTGTATTGCTGATTTCGTGAGCTTCTCAAAAACTTTTACCACATTAGCTTACTGAGAAGATAGTAGTTATGTCACTGGAGACTAAGAGATTCAATTAAATACTTAATTGGATTTTTTTAAAGCCACTTACACTTAGAACATGTAATAATTACTTTGGGATTTTGTTTTCCATGCAGCTTGCTTGAGAAGATGTTAGAATGGTCAGTCACTGATAACAGAGATTCAAAAGCTCTCCCTACACATGCTGAAAATGCCTTCAAGCTCTTGCTAATTGTACAAGATTTCCTGCAGGCAGAAGGACTAGTTAATTCAAATTTATGGACAGAAAAGGTATAGTAACTGCATAATGGAACTACTGTATATAGGCTGAAATAGTAATGAAAAAGTTGTTGGCTTGGATACTGTCATCTTTTCTAGGCATATGTTTTTAAACTATAGATATTACAGAGTAAGGGTTCATAGTGGAATTGATTAGAATGACAGTGAGTAAAAGAAGTGTGAGTACTTACTGCAGAGAATATAGTTAATTTTGGAAATTAAATAGGCCAATGAAAGTTACTCTTTATTGAAAATCCAGGTCTCTTCAGACTGGAGAAATGCTTAGAAAATGTAGGAGCTAATGAAACAATGTTAGTTGTAGCCTAAGCAGATTTTGCACCCTTAATCAGCATACATGACTCGCTGTGTGTGTCCTGAATAAAAGACCAGCCAAAACTCTGCTCTCAGTTGCAAGCTGAGGAATGTCACTTCTGGGCTTTGACTTGTATTGGAGTTTCAATGTGGTTTTGTGCATATATGTATACAAACAACTCAATTTTGTATATCGGAGTCAGAAACATGAGGTGTGAGGAAGAAAATGACTAGCAGACACAGTAAGTAGTAAGTAAAGCAACTTTCTGTCATCTGGCTCTTTGTCCTGCCTTCTTGGTACATATGTTGTAGACACTCATCATTTGCCTCAACATTTATGTAATTTTTGGCAGCAGTCTTGTTTCCTTCACTAAGTTGTAATTGCTTTTCTATTTTTCAAGGCTGAAGATGTCAGGTATTATATGGAAACCATCATTATATCATGATAAATCCTTAAAAAATCTTTTTTTAAGGCTGTTTTTTTGGAAAAAAAAGAAGTGTAATGTTAAGGGTCATTAACACAGTAATTCCTAAGCTGTTCTCCAAAATGCCTGCTTATAGGTAAACATGGCTGAATCTTAAAGCTTTTGATTGTTTGTTTTAAAAAAGTCTCCTCTTGGTAAAAGCTTTGCCTTTTGTTGTGATCTAGCTTGGTGAAATGTAATTAAAAATGAGCCGAACTTTGGAGCAAGGAGAGTTGTGCTTATTGCAGACTCTGAATTGAAAATAACACTACTTTTGTAAATTATCTTCTACTATGCCTAGGGAGAATTTAAAGCACCAAAATATTCTAAGCAGGACAGCTTTCTATCTGCCACAGAAGAATTAATGTGATTCTGGGGCTTAACAAAAGAATAATTTACATTTGAGTAATTTATTAGGAAATGTATCGAGGTATATTAGTTTTAAGCAAATGTGTCTGGATAGTGAAATACACTATTTGCCTTGTGAATACCTACCTTTCACAAGGTTTGTATCACTTCCAGTATTGAAATACTAATAGAAAGGAGTACCTCCCAATTTCTTTTATTTATTTTTTAAAAAACATTAATAGTTGTTACAAAGTTTTAAGCATTTCACTAAATCAGATATTCATGAAAGAAGCCTTGTTTTCCTTTTCAGAGCAATGTGCATATTGCTGTTCCTGGTAGATTATACTAGCATTACACTCAAATAATTTCAAATACAAAGCAAAAGAATGAAATAAAATCCTATATATACTGAACCCAGAAACAGCAAGTTGGTATGGTATCTGTGCTATTAATAAACACTGTTTTTTCAGTCGTGGTGAAAACACTAATCCTGCTCATGGAGTCTCTAACTTTTCTAAAGAAATGGCATTTACTGGAATTATAGGAAAAACGTAAGGATATATACTATGTGCTGGTTTTGGCTTTATTCAGAGGAGATACTCGAGTTAACATATTGAGTTAGATTTTTTTTGTTTGTTTGTTTTGTAGACAGAGATTGCTCCAAATTATTGGTTTAACTGCAGTGTTCTGGGATAATTTTCTGGGTTTGGCTAAGCTAGAAGGTGAACACAGCCTCTTGTTTAGGTCTTTGAAATTATTGTGTCTCCAGCTGGAGTAGCTGTTGTTAATTTCATGCAAATCTTCTGTTTTTACAATAGCTTTTGGAAGAACTAGTGACTCTCATGGATAGCCTGTCAGTCTGGTACTCTGCTAGCCTAGAAGCCACCAGGCTTTCACAGGTGCAAGTCCAGTTGCTCCTTGGATTCATTGCACAGGATAACTTACAGGTTTGTTGCAAATTCCTGCAAGTGGTACTGTGTTTTAAGTGCATGTTTGATGTAACTTTTGTGGTTTACGGGGAGCTGCTCATACCAATGTGCAGACTGATGGCAGTCCTTCATCCTTCTGTAGGGAAAATGTTTTATTGGTTCTTTGCAAATTTACTTTACAGTCCTGTTGACATGCACCTCCTGAGCACGAGGAGGAGGTAGAAGGCAAGCTGTTTGAGGATGGAACTGCGTAGGCACTAGTGGCACTAAGATAGTGATTCTGATAAAGACTTTTTGTTTCTACCATAAAATACATTTATTACGTTTACATACATAAAGGTTTCAGGTTTACATACATAAAGTGCACATGAATCTGGACTGCTCTACCAAATCAACATTTGGAACAAAGTTAGCAGAGCTGTGCCTGGAATGTGAGCCCTTCAGTAAAGCCTTCAGTAAAGGATTGTTAGTTTAGGTATGTGATGGTCTTAATGCAGCTGTGTGACTTAGGGTTTGCAGCTGGCTCAGATTTGGTCATCACAGGAAGAATAAGTGATTAGTGCCCATATTTGATGCACTGTGCCTTCAGGCTACCTGGGATGCAGCCAGAATATGTACATACTCCTGTGCTATAAAGATAAGTGCTCAAAATTGCTATTTTGAGGATTGCATTCATTTTTTGTTGTTTTTCTTTGTAGGTCTGTGCTATGGCAGCAGCCAAACTAAACACCCTCCTTCAGACCAAAGTAATCGAGAGCCAGCCTGAAGCATGCTACCTCTTGGGGAAGCTGGAAGGCATCTTGAGTAGATCAATTGAAGAGAAGACAGAAACTTACTCATTTTTGATTCCCCTTGTTCGGACATTGGTATCCAAGATTTATGAACTTCTCTTCATGAACCTGCATCTCCCTTCATTGCCTCCTACCAATGGCAGCCCATCTTTCTTTGAGGATTTTCAAGAATACTGCAGCTCTAATGAGTGGCAAGTTTATATTGACAAATATGTAAGTAGTAGATTCTTTTTGTATCATTTTCCCCCTATTTTTAGCCATGAAAACAAAGGAACTTATTCAGAAATGATGTTGTACTTTTTGATTTTGTTTTGGTGGAACTAGATTATTCCAAATATGAAGCAGTATGAAGAGAATTCATTTAGACCTAATCAAGAGCAGATGGCACTTTATTGGAAAAATTGTTATGAAGCATTTATGGTGAACATGCACAAGCGAGACCGGGAGAGAGGACAAAGTAAGCTTAAATTTCAGGTAAGGTTTTGAGTGAGTGCAAGTTTCTCTTAGGAGACCTATCTGGTATTGCCTTCTAAAAGATAAAAAAACTGAATTCCAGGATGATTCAATTCAAGTGATTGCAATCAGGTTGATTGTTTTAAGGTTTTTATGGACAGTGTGACTGTATACACTTGTAGGATATGCTTTTTAATTCCGTTGTTTCTGTTTAAGAATCTTATCTGTAAGCAGGGTTATTTCAGGACAGTAGGCCTTTCTCATAGTACAGCAACCTAGAATTATGCTCAGCTATGAGCTGCATCTTTTACTCTGATTTATGTTTTGAATTACTAAAATCTTTTCTTTATTATGAGATGAGTCAGGGTGATTTGTTTTTTTTCCTCTTAATCCTACTTCAATGCAGTGAAAACGTTTAAAACAGTGAACAGTTCCTATTTAATGTGTGGAAAAAATTTTCTGAACTGATCTTTCTGTATAAGGTCCAGATTCAGTTTAAGCATTAGAATTAATTGGTAATTACAGCAAATATCACAGGTGAGTTACATGTCTCTTATTTTCCCTTTGCCTTCTTAATAAGGATCCCTGTAGTAAGTCATTTTCATTCAAGTAGCTAAAGGAAGAACACAATATGAGTTATGTTCTAGAATACCAGAATTTAAAGAAAAACTACCTATTAAATAGGATTTCCAATACTCTTCTGATTTTGAAAAATTGCTTTCATATGGATTCAGCATTGGTAATGCTTTCTTCACATCTTTAAGTCAAAGTTTGGTGTAATTTCTTCCAGTACTAAGCTTTTTAAAATTCCTTTAAATTACCTTAAATTTTCAGAAGTTTTTACTGCTAAACTTTTTTGTTTCCTCTTAATTTATGAGAATTCTTGCAAGTCGCAAAACTGTGTTTTCAGTGCTAGATTTATTTTTAATGATCTTCCAGGAACATTTTGTGGAACCATTCAGCAGAAAGGCTCGACAGGAAAATCTGCGGTACAACAGTATGCTGAAGCAACTCCATAGTCAACACACAGCTACTCTGAGACAGTGGAGAGCAGCCCAGCTTTACTTGCTCTCTGAACGTGGTCCTTGGTCTGAAATGTAAGTGTGAAGTTCTTAAGTTCAAACCGTATATGGTGCTTAAAAGGAATTTGCTCACGTGATTAACTTACTGCTTCATATGGTTAGAACCTTGTCAAATTGACTCTGGTAACTATTCTTCAGATATGAAGTTAATATCAAATACATCATTTATAATGTTTTCTGTATTTAATTATCAAAGTGCAAAGTTTGAAGCGTAATGCTTAGCTGATCACCCGGATCCTAGATTTTTCTTGCCAAGTGAGAAATAAAAATAAGCTATCAATGGAGCAATTGCAAAAGCTTTTTGAGAGATCGTGCAAATTGGTGGTTTTGTTGGTGTTAGAAAAGGGAGTAGACTTGCTAATAAAGACTTGAGTTTTTATGCATGAAGCTAATTTCAGTTTACAAGGATACATTTTGCTTGTTTTAACTTTTAGGGAAGTTCTGGATAAAAATTTTTTAAAAATATCTTTTGTCATTAACTGAAAGTGCAAACAGTTTTATGTATTTTAGTATAAAATATATACTGCTTACAAAGTGCTTTAGGGTGATCAGAGCTGCAATGTGAAATATAAAATTTATTGCTTTTATGTTTTACAGTGAACAAGTGGATGACCAGTACTTTTCTAAATATGTACTCTTTTGTAATCAGTTCATTCATATAGGTATTTGCTTTCTTTTAACTGTTTTTATGAATATTTTTGTTTTCCTAGGAAACAGCATCCTATTCACTGGAAACTTTCAAATGTGGAAAATTTTTCACGTATGAGACTAAAACTAGTGCAGAATTACAACTTCAATTCTCATCAGGATGCCAGCGACCTGAGAGATAATTTAGGTAAAGTTGTATTATATTTGCTATTTCACTTGATATTCTTCAGTTTTTACTGCAGATCGATACACGCTTTACTCTTTGTATTTAAGAATCAGTGTATGATAGATACTTAAATCTTGATTATTTTTTTTATTTCCTTTATAGTAAAACGTGTAACATCAGAGTGGTGCTTTGACCTGAAACAGCATCTTCCTACTGAATAGAATTAATTTTCCCTTGTTCATTGAAACGTGTTTTTGTTGCCAAGAAAAACCCCAAAAACATTCCTTTGTTTTAAAATAAGCCATCTTTTTTGCATAAGATTCCTTTTTCAAGAAAAGGCAACAATGAAATCAGAGTAAGCAGGCAATATTTGTTTAAAACCTTTTAGAGCTTATGATTAAAATGCATAAATATGAAGCACTTTGTTTCAGAAGTGTGCCAAATGGCTGAGTTGGTGGTGTAGACTGTTCTTTAAGTTAGGTGTATTGGACATCAAGACTCAAACAAAAAAATTAACTCTTGTAAACCCAAGTGAGTAAAAAACAAACACAGTGTACATCCATGAAATTTGCATGCTCTAACAGTGTATGGCAGAACACTGCAGAATGTTTTACTGGAAATGTCCACATCAGAATTCAGTTTAATATTCTCTAATGTGTTTTTGTCTTCCCTTTATACTGTTATGATTTGACATGTATTTCAGTGTAGCTCAGGGAGTATTTTTAGTGTTTTGCTTATCCCCAGCAGTGTTTAAGAAGTCTTCTTGCTCAGTTAAAACCAACATTCAACAGTAGAAGATAAACTCAGTAGTTTAGCTTTCCAAAAGTGTTGCAGCAAAAAAATGTCTGAGCTGAAATGTCTATTTATGATAGGTGTGCACCAGACACAGCCCTCCAGTGAGTCTCTGCTTCTGGAGGTGGTGAAGCAGGTGAAAGTGAGTGACTTGGAAGATGATGTTCTTGAACTACCTGAAGAAGACACAGCAGCCAGTTCCAATTTGTAAGTACAGCAGAACAAAACAGTTGAAATTTGTTTCTGTACGAGGAAAAAAGAGTGAGAAACAACTTCAGGTGTTGATGAGCATACAGAGTTTCCCTTTTTCTTTGTCTGGTCTTAACAATCCCACCTGGGGCTTTGTAGTGGTTTTGAACAGCAGAAAAGTTTCTGTTGGATTTATCATTGTCAATGAGACGTAGAGCCCCAGTGAAAAGAGGGCAGAGCAGATAATATAATCACAGAATCTTTTTGGTTGTAAAAGACCTTTAAGATCATCAAGTCCAACCATAACCCAGCACTGCTGAATCCACCACTAAACCATGTCCCTAAGCACCACATCTACACGTCTTCTAAATACCTCCAGGGATGGTGACTCCACCACTTCCCTGGGCCCCTGTGCCAGTGCCTGACAACCTTTTCAGTGAAGAAATTTCCCTAATATCCATTCTAAACCTCCTCTGGCACAACTTGAGGCCATTTCCTCTTGTCCTATCACTTGCTACTTGGGAGAAGAAACCAACACCCACCTCCCTGTAACTTCCTTTCAGGTAGTTGTAGAGAGCAATAAGGTGTTCCCTGAGCCTCCTTTTCTCTAGGCTGAACAACCCCAGTTCCCTCAGCTGCTCCTCGTAAGATTTGTTCTCTAGACCCTTCACCAGCTTCATTGCCCTTCTTTGGACACACTCCAGCACCTCAGTCCTTCTTGTAGCGAGGGGCCCAAAACTGAACACAGTATTTGGGGTTGTGGCCTTACCAGGCTGAGTACAGGGGCCAATCACTTCCCTAGTCCTGCTGGCCATGCTACTTCTGATACAAGCCAGGATGCTGTTGGCCTTCTTGGCCACCTGGGCACACTGCTGGCTCATATTCAGCTGACTGTTGACCAACACTACCAAATCCTTTCCTATCAGGCAGCTTTCCAGCCACTTTTCCCTAAGCCTGTAGTGTTGCACGGGGTTTTTGTGACCCAAGTGCAGGACCTGGCACTTGGCCTTGTTGAATCTCATATAACTGGCCTCAGCCCATCAATACAGCCTGTCCAGATCCCTCTATAGAACCTTACTCCCTTCAGGCAGATCAAAAATGACACCAAACTTGATGTCATCTGCAAACTTATTGAGGGTGCATGTGATCTCCTCATCCAGATCATTGATAAAGATACTAAAGAGAACTGGCCCCAATACTGAGACCTGGAGAACACCACTGTGACGAGCTGCCAACTAGGGTTTAATCCATTCACCACAACTCTTTGGGCCTGGCCATCCAGCCAGCATTTGACCCAGTGAAGCGTAGACATATCCAAGCCACAAGAAGCCAGTTTCTCCAAGAGAATGCTGTGAGAAATTCTGTCAAAGGCTTTGCTAAAGTCTGGGTAGACAGCACCCACAGCCTTTCTCTCATCCACTAAGCGAGTCGCCTTGTCATAGAAGGAGATCAGGTTAGTGAAGCAGGACCTGCCTTTAACCCATGCTGAATGGGCTGGATCACCTTGTCCTGCATGTGCCACATGATGGCAGTCAAGATGATCTGTTCCATAACCTTTCCCAGCACCAAAGCCAGGCTGACAGGCCTATAGTTCCCCAGATCCTCCTTCCAGCCCTTCTTATAGATGGGCATCACATTTGTCAGCTTCCAGTCAACTGAGACCTCCCCAGTTAGCCAAGACTGCTAATAAATGATGGAGAGTGGTTTAGTGAGCACTTCTGCCAGCTCCCTCAGTACCCTTTGGTGAATTCCATCCAGCCCGTAGACTTGTATTTGTCTAAGTGACGTAGCAGGTCACAAATCATTTAACCTTGGATTTTGGGAATAGTCTGCTTCTCGTCCCTGTCTTCCAGCTCAGGGGGCCGGGTACCTGGAGAACTGGTCTTACTACTAAAGACTGATACAAATAAGGCACTAAGTACCACAGCCTTTTCTTTATCCTTTGTCACCTAAGCAACTGTAATCTACCTAACCCCGTTAACACTTAGTGGCATTTTTATAGGGACGAGAAGGATGAGCAAAGTCAGAAGGAAAAGCTAGTTTTATCTGAAGACTGTGAACTCATTACAGTAATTGATGTGATACCTGGCAGACTGGAGATCACTACTCAGCACATCTATTTCTTTGATGGTAGCATTGAAAAAGAGGAAGGTGAGCATGATCAATATCTTTCTTTGCAGTGCAGTTCAGCATTCTGTTTTTAGTAGGCTGGGTTTTCGATTTTTTTGGGAATGAGTGTCTAATTGTGAAGAGACAAGTTGTGGGTCTGTACTTAAAATTCATGTTGTCGTTGGTGGTCAGTGGGAATTCTAATCATAAAAGCTTCTATTTGAGCCTGTTTAAGAAAGCGAAGAGTGTTGGTTCATATTTTTTGTCAACCGAATACACATATTACATAATATGTCTTTGAGAAAGCAAAAAACCCGTCTGCACTCCATCAGATATTTCCTGCTGCGTATTTCTTCCAGGAGAATGACAGCTGAAGTTAATATTTTCCTAGCAAAAAGGTTAATGAAGCCACATAATAAAATTTGCCTTTTCTAGGAATAACTCTGGAGTGATTGGAAATGATACCACATTATCTCTATATGAAAAGTTTTTTCTGTATTCCAAGTTAATAATCAAAGTGCTTTTTCTAGGAGTGGGTTTTGATTTCAAATGGCAGCTTTCTCAAATTCGAGAGATACATTTGCGTCGGTACAACCTGAGGAGGTCAGCTTTGGAGATCTTTCTTACAGATCAAACCAACTATTTTCTCAACTTCAATAAGGAGGTATGGGTTTCCCAAATTTCCTTGATTTATATAATTAGCACAAGTGTCAAGTTAAAGTTCACTGATTGTGTCTAATTTGAGTCTAGTGTATTTCATAATACTGTGACACTGGTAGCAAAAGGTTTGCTAGATGTAGGCTTTATGGGAAACTAGATAGCAGTCTGTGAAAACCTGTCTGGCATCTCGAAACAGATTAATTATTAAAAGATGGATAAAACAACATTCTTTTTCTTCTTTGTTATGATACAGAACAATTATTCAATTAAAATTATACCAGTATTAAACTGAATACCTTGAAGCCCATGCATTTTTTAAAATATTCTGAGCAAATTAATTACAAAGCAAAGGAGATTTTCTACTTTGCCACAACCTTAGAAATCATTGCTATTTCTATATTACATGGTTTATGATTAGTGAACTCCCCCCCTCCCCCCCCTCGGAAAATGTCAGTGATTCTCTGTATGTGGGACTAAGATAAATATCGGAACTTAGGGTTAGTTACATACTAGTAGGTCAGTTTATGAATAGCTCCTATAAAATGTTGAGATTTTTGTTTTTAAGTAAATAAATCTTTTCAATAGTTCTGTAGGGAAAATGTTGGTGTAATTTTATTTGACAGCAGAAGTATTTCCTAAAAGAATTCTGTGTCAGTGATTCTCTGTGTAGCATCTACACACACACACAGATAAATCACATCATAACATATGTTGGCTTTATATCGTATAACTGAAGCATCTGTCCATGTCCAAACGTTTTATGCAACAAGAGACAGAAGTGTTCAAAAGTGTAACTGTTTTCCATTTATTTCACATTTTAATTAGCAGAGAACTTGTTTACCTGTCAGCTTCAATCACCAGAATAATTTTTTGATTAATGCTGTTTTCTAACAGATACGAAACAAAGTATATAGTCGAATATTGTCATTGCATTCTCCAAATATTTCTGGGACCAGATCTCCGCAGGAACTTTTTAAAGCTTCAGGTTTGATGCAGGTACAAGACTTCAGCATAAATAGTCTAGAGCATTCCTTTGCTTCTGTTAGGAATCCTGGAACGTCCTGGACTACTGATTTTATATTATTTTCCCCCAGTGTTTAAATGATGACTGCCAACTTCTATACCCTCAGTCTAGCCCCCAAAACTTTCATATGCAAATTTTTAGCATTGCTGTGTTTTGTGTTTACAGTTAGTGAGGTAATTGGATAGAGCCAGGCTCTGTCGATGTGGTTATGACAAGTGTTCCATCAAGAATGGAAAACATGTAGCAGACTTGCTTCTGGTTTTAATCCATGATCTTAAGTGCACATTTTGGAACTTCTTTCCTTACATGTGCAACTAATTTTCTCTGCTCCCTTTTCATGATGGGGCTTTCAACACGTGAAGATTAAGCAGGAAATATGGTTTTAAGGGAATTTGTAGTATTAGTATAAAAGGAAGCTGTCAAAATGTCTGTGTTACCCTAAACACGGGTAATTCTTTAAATGTAGTAAATGTATTCTTATCTTACATCTCTTTATGACACAATTATTATTTTCTCTGAGAAAGGAAGCATTACAAATTACTTTTAAAATATTGGAAATACTTTGTTTTTTCATTGTTTTCCTTATGATAAAAGCTATTATGTTGTATATTTACATCGAGAAAATATTGTCCATAATGAAATGCCCCCATTACACTACAGACAGGTATTAAGCCCTTCTGAACAAAGCTCCGTTCTTTGGTTTAAAATATAATAATGAGGCAAAGATGCAAGGAAGATGTTAGTTTACAAATTCCTGTACCATTAACCAATGGGAGAGCAATTTATAAATAAGTTTTCACCTTAGAACTCTATTAGATATCAAAGTTCTGTTCCCCTCTTTCTCAGTACCTGTTTATCTGCCTTCTTTTTGTTTCTGTCATATCTGTTTTTCTTCTTTTTTTCTGGGGCTGCTTGTTGTATGCTGTCCTGTATTTAAAACAGTACTGGCATCAATCAGGGATGTGATTTCAATGAAATATAGGTATTGCAATCATTGAATCAAAGGGAAAATAAACTTTATTAGGATAAATTAAATTTGGACTTTCATACCATTCTTAGTCTTGTGCCTTTCACTTGCCAATCCTGTCCTCTGGCAGATAAATACTGACATGATTTGCCATAGTGTGGTATCTTTGATATAGTGACTTCTGTTATATCTTATTTTGTCCTTCAGAAATGGGTGAATAGAGAAATATCCAACTTTGACTACCTTATTCAGCTGAACACAATGGCAGGACGAACTTACAATGACCTTGCTCAATATCCTGTGGTAATTTAAAAAATAATTTTTAATTTTTTGCCCAATGTATGTAATTTTTCTATTTTGAAAGATGCATTTTTAATCTCAATTTGATCTGTGACTTTTTTTTTTTTAAGTTCCCTTGGATTTTAAGAGATTATACGTCAGAAGAACTGGACCTGAATAATCCTGCAGTCTTTAGGGATCTGTCCAAACCCATAGGAGTGGTAAATGAAAAGAATGCTAAGGCTGTGAAAGAGAAGTATGTATTTGAACACTCAGTTATATTTCTCTGTCTTTTCTGAGCCTCCAGTCTAATAACAGATTTTAAAAATAAAATTGACAGTGAAATTTTTAAAAGCTAGTTTAATAATATTGCAGGTGCATTTGCAAAGGTTCTTGGTTTGTTCCTTCTGCATTCAGATTGGTTATCTTATATGGCACTGAAAAGATAAAACTTACTGTTGTAAATTTTTGATTGTTTCTCAGATGTGTAGATAAAAAAATTAAAGGCAGTAGAAACAATTTAATGGATCAGCAACTTGAAGAGACATCCTGTGTCCCATGTCTGCTTCAAGATAAGGAATGTGAAATCATACTGATGAGTTGAGCTGCCTGTGCTGAGAGGTAGCATTGATCCTAAATCTGTGCTTCCTGCTCTTTTTTTTGAAGCATGGATTATTATCTTTGAAATAAAATATAACTCAGTGACTTCCAACAGCTCCTCTGTAGGTAGGAATGACAAGTACTTACACCCACGCATTGGTGTAGCAGTGCTTCCTTTTTTGCTAGTGTGGGGAGTGAGTGTTGCTATTGTACCAAATTGCATTTGTCAGGCATCTTCCAAAACCAGATTTCTTCTGGAAACTTGGAACATAGAGAATTCTATTGGAATGGTTAGACTCTATCCTTGACTGTAATGAAATTAGTTCTCTAGCAGTATGTTTAACTATCATTTTTCTTACTGTCTTTGGGACACAGAGGAGTGTGTCAGCCAGATGGTGACATAGTACTATGGAGTGAGTTTGCCAGTAGAAAAGGAAATAGGCATGAGTGATAAATAATCTCTCTTCTGAATCCTGACACAGTCACACCCACAGTCTTTTTTTTTTTTTTTATTTCTTAAATCTTTCAGGAAACTGTCACAGGTCCCTTCAATAAGTATTCAGCTTAGATGTGGGGTATTTTTGTCTGTTGTCTAAAATTATGCTAGATCCGTCCAGTCTTGCCCTTTATCCAGTTTCTGACAGTTGATAGCAAATGCCTAGGGGAGATAGGTATACAGAGGCTTCATCCAGTGTACATTTCTATTTTTCCTCAGTCTTCTGTTTTAAGGACTTTCTAGGTCAAAATTGGAATCCTCATGTTTAATAGAACTCAATGTGTTTTTCTCTTACTGCTGCGATCATTCTTTATATCCTTGACTTCAATAAGCGTAATCCACATGTAAGTTAGCTGTAGTGCTCAGTTGTATTTATAAAGATTTATTTTTTTAGATACGAGAATTTTGAGGATCCCCTTGGGATGATTGACAAATTTCACTATGGGACACATTACTCAAATGCTGCTGGTGTCATGCATTATCTCATTCGGGTAGAACCTTTCACAACACTTCATATTCATCTTCAAAGTGGCAGGTACGCTATGAGCAAAGAAGTAGCACCTTTCTTTTTCTTCCTTATCATTTTACTAAGGGAATGATCAAAGTCTAACCTGAGTTTTCTGATCCACAGATTTGACTGTGCTGACAGGCAGTTCCACTCTATTCCTGCTACTTGGCAGGCTCTCATGGACAACCCCAATGATGTCAAGGAACTTATCCCAGAGTTCTTTTACTTTCCAGACTTCCTGGAGAATCAAAATGGTAAACTTACTGCTCAAAATATTCTCATAGCAAACTGTTCTTGTATTCTTCAGAAGAGAATTGTTACATCCGTTTGTGAATGCTGTGAAATACTTCTTACTTAAGTTTTATAGTAGGCTTGTGGGAATTGCTTTAATCATCATGCTGGCTTCAAACTATTTAACCAAGGCATAAGTTGTGTTAAGCGGCAGCCTAAACATTATTTAAAATTCAGACTAGGGGCTTAAGGATGGCTGAAAATAGTGGGTTTTGCCTAATGTAAAATATCAGAAATGCTTATTTGGATGTCTGAAAAAGAAAATATTAGCAATAGTTAGTAATGATTAAATAGCAAAAGCTAATATAGATTAATTAGTATTCTTTTTATTGAATTTATCGGGTAATAGTTTGGACATCTTCAAACATGTGAGGTTTTTTATTTGTTCTAGGCAGCCAGCATATTTTCTGCTTATAACTGTTATCTTTCAATACTATGTTAAGTCACCTGATTTTAGAGCCACGTAGGGTTTCAGTACCCATCTCATATATCACTCAAAGGCAGCATCCTGTGTCCTGATAATGACACTCCTAGCCATTTTTTAATTCACATTTATTGCATACAAAATTGTTCCTCTACCTATTAAACAAATTAAAAATGGATTTGTATGTTTGTGCTGCTGCTAATTTAGCCTCCTAGCTACAATCTACTGGAGTTCTAAGTTATAAAAACTGGAAACACCCAAATCACACTTTCAATAGTCATTTAAGTATTTAGATTTGTTCTAATGAAAGCTGGTCTGATTCAAGACTTCTTGAAAGCCTTGATTCTACAACCATTTAAACATATATGTAACAATTCTTACAAATAACCTCACTGAAATGTTTTGGACTCTTAGTCCTGGTAAAAGAAAGCAAATGCAGGTATGTTTACAGATAGGTGTGTAAATGATTAATGTTACTTTTAAGGTTGAGACTTTGCTTCCAAATCATTTGGATGCTTTAGACAATTGTTATCCTTTTTGATTTAAAATTGTAAGCATTCAGAGCAGAACATAGCCATATATGTCAGTGGTAGGGGTATTGGAGATTTACATTAAGAATTTTTCAATATCCTTCCCTCGCATTGAGAAAAGAATACTTTTTATTGAGAAATCAAGATATTTGAAATATTTTTTTAGTAACTTAAAATTCTCCAACTTATTCACTAGGTTTTAATTTAGGTCAGCTTCAAATATCCAAGGAGGTGGTAAATGATGTTGTTCTCCCCAAATGGGCCCACTCTCCAGAAGACTTCATTTATAAACACAGGAAGGCTCTGGTAAGTTGATGTTTTATATGTGTGAAGTAATGTTAAAGAAAGTGCACCTACACATTGTCACTGTGGCTTAAGTGTAAAATACTGGGACTACATTCGAGCTGGAGTTGTGGTTGCATTTGACATTACAAGTACCATTAGAACTTTCAGTTAAAAGCAGTGTGCGTGTTCACAAAATGCTCAAAAGAAAAAAAGGAAAGAGCCTGAAGATACTAGTAATTTGGGAGTTTGCTGCCCTAGGAGATAAAATGCAGAATTAGATGGTTTTCAGTGATAAGGCTTCCCTTGCTTTTTACAAATTTTTCTGTGTGGTACTAGAGAACCAGTAGCTCACCTTTCCTTGTATAGTTGCATTTCAATAGCCCAGATGTGCTGCTTCACTGTATTAATTTTCCCTTTTACCTGGCAGTTACTGCTTTTAGCACACATGGATATTCTTACACTTCTGCTCTACACAGTGGTGTATATCTAGTTTGTGGGTACTCTTAGTTTAGGAATTAAATCTTTTCCACAGGAAATAGTAAATACTTCAGGTAGGTATCAGTATTTCTCTTATTCTTTTTTTTTTTCTAGGAATCTGAGTATGTTTCTGCTCACCTTCATGAATGGATAGATTTGATTTTTGGTTACAAGCAGAGGGGACCAGCTGCAGTGGAGGCGCTCAATGTGTTCTATTATTGTACTTATGAAGGTACAAAGCAGTGTGCTCTCTTGTCATTGTCATCAGACTAGTGGGTTTTCAGTATTAGGAAACGCTTGATTTGTGAGCATGCCATACAGTAGCATAAGGTAAGGCAACAGAATTACAGATGAAATATGGCAGCAGAATTTGTAATTTATCAGTAACAAGAATATTCGATGCTTTGATCAGAAGTTGTGAACCTCAAATGTTAAAGTTTTTTTTTAAAGGGGAGCTGTTCCAGTTGCTTGTGTTTTGTTTCTAAAAGTGCTTGGGGTTTTTTGTTAGTTTCTCATTTGCTTGCTTAAAAACATTTGTGGGAAGAGGTTTCTTGCGGTTTAGGAGTCCAAGGCAAGTTGCTTAAAAACAACAGTTGAAGACAAAAGTTAGTCTGTTAATTCCAAAGCTGAATTTTGGGTTGAATTTTTTGTGCAACTTATTGCAAGCATGAAGTATATTAAGTTCATTTGGTAAGACAAAAGCCTGCAATTCTTGCACTTACATATATGCTTAAAATTCCACTTAAAATTTAGTGGAGGTTTCAGGATGTATTTTATATGGAGGCGTTGTTTAGAGGCTTTTCTGGGCTTCAGTGTGATAATGCTGCGTTTAAATTAAGTTTTATAATATTCGTTGACCATATTGGTTTTCAATAATTTGTTTGGATTATGTTTTCCTTTTTTTTCTACCCTTCATCATCCTGGTTGTGATCCAGGGGCTGTGGATTTGGATGCTTTAACAGATGAGAAAGAAAGGAAGGCTTTAGAAGGGATGATAAACAATTTTGGGCAAACTCCCTGTCAGCTGTTAAAGGTAATGCTTTTTGTTTCCTCTCAATCAGACCTTTGTAGGTAAATCCAACCAAGTTACAAAGGACTTCTGAAAAAATGAAAAGATAATGGTTTGAAAGATAACGATATGTAATTTTAGGAATGTTAAGTCTTTTCCACATTACCATTTGTAAAAGTCACATTGATGGAAATTTAGCATACCATTTTCAAAAGAAATTAATTTACTTTAAGAAGGGAAATTAGATGTTTGAGCCTGTTTTCCTACTGATTGCTTATAAAAGTCTGAGTATCTTATGTGGCTTGAACAAACTGATAAATTAGTCTAATTTTATATTCCTTGAATTATTGTCTCCTAGGAGCCCCATCCACAAAGGCTCTCAGCAGAAGAGGTAGTGCAAAGGCTAACTAAAAGTGATACCTCTACTCTGAATCTCTTCCAACACCTCACTGAACTGAAGTCATTCTTCATAGAGGTAGATGTGTTTCTTGAAATTGTTTGAAGTCTGATCTGAAACTTCTGATGTACTTGAAACAAAAGATCACAACCTAGAGGAAAATAAACTTGCTTCCTGTTTAAAGAAAATATCTTAAAATGTGATATGTATAAAATGAACTCTGTCTTTTTAGTTAGCTTCATAGAGGTTGAACGTCATAAATTTGTATCTGCTGGCTACTTGTGTGGGTGCTGTTTGTGTATTAAGTTAGCCACCACACCAGGAAAGCTAAGAACATCACTGGTGGTATCTGAGCAGTCACTGAACTTGGTAGCTAAACTCAATGATTCAGGACAGAGCCAGGGTTTCATTTCTGGTGTTGGCGACAAAGCATACCTGTGTGAAGTGAATATGTGTGTACCAGTGCATTAGAGTACTGTACAGTCTGACATAGATTCCAGAGGCTTCGGGTCTTACTCTATACAGGTTCTAGGTTTGTCCTTTAGCTCTTAGATATAATCAAACCAGAGCTATGTCCTTTCTCTTAGGGAATCAGTGATGGTGTGCCCGTCGTCAAAGCTGTTGTCCCCAAGAATCAGTCACGTTCCTTTATTTCTCAGGGAAGCCCAGAGATCTTGGTGAGTTGCACGTCAATACTATTCTTAGACTGCAAACAGTCAAGTAGGTGCATTTTTTTCATACAGCTTGTAGAGAAACATTTCTTAACTGTTCCTGTTCAATTGTGTTCCTTTTACTTATAATGGATATCAGCTCTAAGTTAAATATTTATCTTGTGAAGAGAAACCAGGCTGATCAATAGAATGGTATTTAAGAGCTGATGAGACACGCGTGTAAGTTGTAGTAAGGTGTGTTGTAAGTTGCCCACTTGATCCACTTTCATGGTAGCAATCAATTTCCTAAAGCAATGCAGCCTAGTTTTAAAATTACAGTATTATGGCATCATTATGTTTATAATTATTTTCCCATCCAAATGTTAAAGTATACTGTAGGTTGTGTGTACACACTGCAAAGGCCTGAACTGTTCCTAAAACTGACTTTTGCACTGAATAATACAGATGCTGGTACTATGGCAGGTGGACAAATGATGAAAGAAGGAGAGTGTTTTTGTATTTACATCTCTGTGTATGGTCTGTATGCTGCCCCCTGTGCAATAATACCCATGTTTTTCAGGAAAGAATGTTCTTTTCTGATATTCCTATTTTGTAGGTCAAGCTTATTGCCCTGGTTTAATGTGGTATGTGTGTATGTCATTCGGAACTTGGACATGTCTAGAACATTCATTGTGTTTTTTTAAATATCTGATGAAAATAACCTCAAATATTTAGATTTCTTTCTTACTTTCTCAAAAATAGAACTGCAGTACAGTTTTTTAAAACTTGTTGTCTTAATATGTTAACTATTAATGATTACTATTTCAAAGAAGAGAAGAAGAAACTTAAATGACTGAATTGTAATGAAATGTTTGAGAGGGTTTGTTTGACTGGATTTCTTATCCCGTCCCCATGCCCCTTGCCCCCCAAGTTGAACTTCTCTGACCTATCTAGAACGTATACTATTCTAGCTTGGTAATACATACCACATGTGGATTAAGTCATCTGAGACAAATTTTTTTTTTTTTTATTTGTGTGGGAAGGGGTGTGTTTGCTTTTTTTTTCTTTGTGGTGAAATCTCAAGATGCCTATGCTGGATTTTATGCAAGCTCCATTACCATTAAAGGCAAGCAAAATATGCCTCTGGGTTTCACCTATTTTTTTTCTTTCAAACTTTTTCAGGTAACAGCAAGTCTGAACTGCATTATTGGAACTCATGGTTGGCTACCTTATGATAAAAATATCTCCAATTATTTTACATTCATCAGAGATACCACAGTGACAAATCCCAAGTAAGCAAATGATGAGGAAAGGTGCAGATGAATGCATCTACAGAAATAAAATACAGTAAATGTTCAGCAATCAGTGGATTGTGCTGTTTTCATTGGCTGAGTTTTCACCTAAGAAAGTGTCTTATGTTCAATAATGTTACTTCTAATTTGTTCTAGTAAAGAGTTATGTAAGTGGCATTTTAAAGTTCTCCATTTTTAGAGCTACTTCTAAGGTTTTTCAATCATAAAAACTCATCCTGGAATCTGAGATGGGCAGTCTTAATACTTCCTTACACTATAGTGCAGATATATGTAATGGTTTTGTTTCTTTGGTTTCTTTAATGTTACAATACTTAGTGGGGACATGAGTTATCCATGCAGAATCAAATTGCATGAAAGACTGAAAAGATCTGAGGTGAAATATTGCTTCCACTTGCTGATAGTAGTGAGAGTTTTCCCATGGATATCAGGGGGCCAGAATTTCACCTATTTTTTTTTTTTTGATACAGCTTCTATAGATGGAATTTCTTATTAATTTTTAAGGATATAGAAAGTCCAAAATACATTGATTTGAACTGAGGTTACTCTTAACTGCTCATCATTTGCCTTCAGAACACAACGCAACGTGAGTGGTCCTTTTGCACCGGGGCTGGAGATTACCTCCAAGTTGTTTGCAGTATCCCATGATGCAAAACTCCTCTTTAGTGGAGGACACTGGGACAACAGCATCAGAGTGACATCTCTGACAAAAGGCAAGCTGATTGGACAGCACATCAGGCACATGGGTTAGTAACTCTTTATATTGTGATATGAAAAGTTTTATGTATTGTACCTTGAAGTTTGGTCTTTTCAGAGAAAATTATAGCCAGTGCACTTGGGCAGACAAGCATAGCAGTTATAAAGGGATGGCAGTGTGAGAACAGAATACTTGAAACATGATTACACATAAATATTTGAGTATTTTTTTTTAGTCATTGTAGTGATGGTTTAATGTAGTGTCAAAATAAGGCTTGACTGCTGGTTTTGGGTAGCAAGGCTGATTAAGTCAGATTGGTACACCTGGCCATACAATTACTTCATTTTTTAATACAGCCTCATCAGCCCTTATCACAGTGGAACATTTCATGCTGACTGCAAATCAGGATACATTGTTGTCATATTGTACGCACATTGTCACTCTGTGGGAAATTAGTCTTAAATATCTATGTGATAACTTCCTATTTTCTTCCCTTCATCTAGATATTGTAACCTGCTTGGCAATAGACTACTGTGGAATTCATTTAATTTCAGGATCCAGAGATACTACCTGTATGATATGGCAAATAGTTCAGCAGGTAGGTTATTTAGGCATACTCTGAGAAGCAGTTTCTGAATGCTTTTCTGTGTGTCTCTGTTTTGCTCTGATGGTTTATTGATTTCTTTTCTTTCAGGTTTGCAGGGAAGATAGTCCACTAAAATTGATTTAGTTTAGTAATTTTGTTACTTCTGTTGTCTTCTGTTTGAAATATTCGCTATACACATTAGTTACAATACAACTGAAGTACAGTATTTTAGATGCACTTTTAAAGATTTCATAGATTATTTTCTGGATAAGCAAGTATTATTTCTCGTTATACAAATGGAAGGACAGAAGAAGAGATAAACTTGAGACTACTGGAATTAGCCAGAACCACGTTTATAGTTGTTGAGGATTTTTACATTTCTAGTCTGCTGTTCACCTCAGTAGTTGCATTTTAGCATTGCATTTCCTCTGTGGGAATTACTAATGGAGTACTTAGCAAAGACAACACTAGTCTGTTATCTGGATTTACACTGGTGTTTTAGTATTCTTCAGTATTGGTCTTGTGCTTTCACACATTGAAAGTGGTTGTGGGAGGCATGCATGTGTGTACACCCAAAATGTGAGGCCATTTCCATTTTTATGCTTTTTAATTCTTCATTTCTGATTTGCTACATTACAAATATACAAGCAGGGTTAACTGCAGGCGAGAGCTGCCATGTTATGAACACTATATTTGGTCAGGCCACCCTATCATTGAACTAAAGTCAGCATGTTAAACCAGTACACTGGTACATAACCACATGTGTTTTTGTGGAAGCTGTCTTTGTAGTCGGAGTATTTATAATTCTTTCAAGTAGTACTTTGTACCAATGTTGCATGGTCAAAAGCGTGAGAACTTAGTGCTCACAACAGTATTTTTTTGTCTTAAGTGAAGATAAATGTTGGAATTTTTTTAGTTTGTTTATCTTTTAAATAAGTCATTCTCTGGAGATTATCTTTGTTTAGAATTACTTTTTTTTAAGATTTTTAATGTATTTAATGGATATGTAAATTATGGTGTATGTATTATAAGTTGTTTTTATGAGAGTTTTATCTTATTTTTTACAAAGTGGCAACAATGGACTGCATACTGTTATTTCTGTTCTACTCATCTTCTCTGGATTGTCACCCTCTTTCCCAGCTCTGTATTTTGACACTTGTTCTGCATCCCTGAATGCTTCAGGCTTTCAGGGCTTGCTTGGCAGTCAAATTTCTATCACAGAAACGAAGATAGAGTCCTCTATGGAACTATTTACTTTACCTTCTCTCTAAGCACAGGTCTTGTCTGAGAACTAGTTTGAGAATAAGTCTCTGTATCCTGACAGTACACTCACTGGAACAAAAGTACTAAATGATTTTTAAACTCTGCCATCATATTGAAAAATTACTATTTTTAATGAGCATTATTGTAAGATTTCCCGTGCATATCATACTACTGGTAGTCACTGAGAAGGATTATTTCCTTACTTTTCCATAGAAAATGGAACAGTGTTGCTATAATTTTAAGCAGAATAGCTTTCAGCTTCCTTAATCTTGACTGTGAAGATAGTGCTTAATTCCAGGGTAAACTGTAAGAACTGAACAAACCCAGATACACAGGTGAAGAAAAAGTGGATGGATGGGTGGGTGAACAACAACTATTAGGACTCCTAACTGTGGTCCTTGCACACCTGGACATCTGAGGGGATAGAAAAAAGTCAGCTAAGTAACTCTGTCTTTCACATCCACATAGTAACTGTACATTCATTTTTATGATTTCAGTAAATAGGGCTGCTGGCATAAAAGTCAATAAATTGAAATTGAAATGGGTGAGTTATGCCTTTGGTTTTGGCAAATGTCAAATATACATTTCACACAAGTGATACTAAAGATACCAGAAATTTATTTTTTGTTTGTCCTTCAGCTGCAAGAGAATGTGTCATTGCACTTTTTGTTACTCTCAGGGAGGAGTGCCTGTAGGCCTGGCACCTAAGCCATTACAGATCCTCTATGGGCATACTGATGAAGTTTCAAGTGTTGGCATCTGCACTGAACTCGATATGGCAGTATCAGGATCCAGGGTAAGCATTCTTATACTTTTCCTTCTCTACTCCAACCACAGAGCATGTTTGAAGTGGATTAAGAGTAGTACAAAAAATGACTATGTCACAATATTTTTCCTCAGTCTTGTGAATCAAGAAGACATGTGCCATCTCCTTTGCTGCCTGTGTAATCTAGGCTGTCTCAAACTGCTCTGCACAGTTACCAAGTTGTTATTCTGCACAGATGAGCTTTACTGTGTGTGAACCTCTTTGGAGATCCTAAGCTTCTCATAGAAACATTTCTGTGACTGTTTCTTCCCTCCTTCCTTAACCTTGAAGGTTCTATACAGCTTACTCATGCTGTACCTTACTGTACTACACTGTCAGACTGCTGAACTCTGACTCTCTACTGTGCATAATGCATGCTCATAAATGTGACATGTGAAATAGCTGATTTGCTGCCTGTCCTTCCTCTCTTGTACTGTTTGCATTTGTTTTTTCATGTGCTTGTAGTACATGGTATAGAAGGGAAGGCTTCTTTGTATAGAGTTCTTAATGCTCAGGCATCTTGATCTCCAGTTGAAGGATTTAAGCGCTTACAAAATATTCTCTCCGTATTTAAATACTCTTTCTGTGAGTTGTGGTAACTTACCTGGTGAGTAAAGACTTACCTAAATTTGGTTGCTCCAGGATGGGACTGTTATTGTCCGCACTATTCGAAAAGGTCAGTATGTGAGGACTTTGCGACCACCTTGTGAGAGTTCTCTCCTGCTGACTGTTCCCAATCTGGCTGTGTCCTGGGAAGGCCATATAGTTGTCCATACCAGCATAGAAGGAAAGACTACTCTTAAGGTACGTTCATGGAATACCTCTTTTTATTTTACTGAAGACAATTTGAGTGAAATTTGATTACAAGCTATATCACAGACATCCTCTGCTCCTGTAAGTTTCATGAAAACCTCCAACCACCTGCAAAGAAGATGCCCAAGCATGCACAAAGGCATCTTCCTGTATGAGCTGCTTTGAAATGGAAAATGAAGGGCAGCAAATTTCACTGTGCACAGAAACACAGGCTTATAAAGGGAGCAGTAAGTTCTGGGTGCAAGATGCCGAATGACTACACTGATGTTTCTTTGTTTTGGATTGGGCAGATGGTTATAATGTTCACAGTGTAGCTTATTCTGTCTACTGAGTAGCTGTATAATTGCTTTATTAATGGTTGAGCTGTTATGATTTCTGCGAGTATGGGGAATTTCTTGGAAGACAAATTTATTGGACATAGGCATGCTAGCTGCATTGAGAAGATGAGGAGAGAAGAGACCAAGGTATTGTCAGGCTGGAAGAACTTAGGATAGTTGTGTTAGCTGTGTCTTTAATTCATGAAGAATTCATTACCTTGTCCAGAAAATGCTTCTATATCTAACTCTGTTGAAATATACCTATTTCTTTCTGCTTTTCAATTTGGGGGGCGAGGTTGGCAGCAGGGCTGAAGAGTGCTATCTTCCTTTCTTCTTTCTTAACAAAAAAACCTTATAAAATAGAGACCTATCCATTAAATCCATTAATGTTTCCAGAAAATTTGGAATTGATTAGGTGGATAGGTGAGATGTTACCATGTTACATCAAGAGGTAACGAGGAATGACTTCAGAAATTTCCATACGGGACCTGGTATACACAAATTGTGCACATAGGCTTGGTACTCTTGTATCATTCAATAAGGAAAATGTTGTCAGTAATACTATCTGTGGATTATTGCCCAAGTTAGCTCCTGTTAGTGAGCTAAAGATACAAATAATACACTCTTAATCCAGTTAGTCCTTCGTGACAGATTTATTTTTGTTCTGTTCAGGACAAGAATGCATTACATCTCTATTCTGTCAATGGAAAGTATTTGGGTTCTGAGACCCTGAAGGAGGAAGTGTCAGATATGTGTGTGACTGGTGAATATATTGTGATGGGCAGCTTGCAGGGATTTCTTTCCATACGGGATCTGTACAGGTAATGTACCACCATCAGTAGTTTACTATTGAGGTGCAAATGGGTTTATTGAGAAGTGATTGTGTAATGTGGACTTTAGTGCTGTAGGTGGTAGCCATTGTTTTTGTCTGTCTTCCTGATAAAAATCTTTAGGGAGGGAACTAAGGGAGAAAAGAAAAATGAGAGGTTGTACCAGACTCCTTTCTTTTCAGGCACTTATCCCAATTATACACCTAGAACTGACAAAATTTAAGAAGAGCTATATCTGACATCTGCAAGCTGTGGTTGTCTCAATGTGTGATTAGTTACTGGGAGCTCTGCAACTGCAGGATCAAGTCTCATGTACTTCTGCACTGAGTTTTAAACTATTTACTGCTATGGTCTGTAGAACTCAATTGCTCCTTGCAATGGGAGTGATCTTTGTCACTTAGGCAGCTGTGGGACTCTTGTTACTGTTCTTCAGTGAAAATGTCTTAATTTACTGACTTGCCCATCCATGCTTTTTCTTGTTATTGGAGCTGTATTCTGGGATATGATCAGATCGTCCCTTAGGAGTTTACAACAATTGAAGTTGCAAACTGGATCATTGAGAAACTGTGTTTTATAATGCATCCTGTGGACAGCAGTTTCCACTGCAGTGTGATTCTTTGCAGTATGTGCAAACAAATACATGATGTGCTTTCTTTATGTGATTCTTGTTTGTTTCAGCCTGAGTCTGAGCATCTCCCCCTTAGCCATGCGCCTGCCGATTCATTGCATTTCTGTCACGAAAGAGTATAGCCACATCCTTGTTGGCTTGGAGGATGGCAAGTTGATTATCGTTGGTGTTGGCAAGCCAGCAGAGGTAAAACCCACCATCAAGAACTTTTTCTACCAAACAGTGGGAAGTTCACTTATTTCTGCTTTCCAGTTGAGCAAGAGGTCTCCTCTATGGCAGGGTAAATTTAAGAGCAAGTTTCAGTTCTCAGTGGGAAAGAAATAACTTTTGAGACTGCTCTACTGAAATTTCTCATTAAGAATCAAAAGTATATAGGGATCACAGATGGGAAGCTCAGCTGAACTAACTTCCAGACTTTATCGCTCACATCTGAATAAGCAAAGTCATAATAGCTAACCTTTTCTGAATGTGATAGTGTTGTCAGCCACTTCTTGATGAAATAATTTTCCAGAAGAAATTGGAAATGAAAGAGAGCGAGCTACTTTATTTTTTATGGTTTCTGTCAGATATCTTTTAATATGCATTGACTGACATTGGGGGAAAAAATTACTTCTTTCTGTCAAGAGTCTCTAATTGCAATGCACAAAGAATCACTTGTGTAGGTTCCCAATATGCTCTGTGCTCCATATGGTGAATATAAACTTGTTGGTACTGTATATGCAATATCAGATACAGAGCATCCATCTGTCAAATAGCTATGCCAAATTTTTCTTATGCAAAACATGGATTTTGCTTTAAGTACTTCTTGTCATGACTTTCAAAGCACTTGAGTTCGCTTAAACCTGCTTCTCTTTATAACCTGATCTCCATTGTGCTCCAGTGTATTTATTTGAAACCGATTATCACTTTTGCATGACCAGAAAAGTACATACCAGAAAAGTGTCTTAATTTAATTTTGTATTTTAATGGTGAAAACAGAGCAAACCTATTTGCCAGTATTTTAAAATGTTTTAGCTAGTAGATACATAGTTTAATATTTGAAACAGGTTTTGCACAATGCTAGTCTGAATTTGCTTGCAGTGAATGGGAGAGAGGTTTCCACTGACTTCCAGTTGGACAGCTTTTTTGTACTGTGGAATTGACAAAGAGCTGCTTATGATGTGGTTAAACATATGTTTGTAATAGCAGTTTTAAAGTCACTGTCATTTCTAAGCTTACCATTCCATAGAAAAGATCTTTTGTAGCCTGAAATTTATGTATCTTATTAGACTGAAGGCTTTTTGTTTTCTTTTTTTTTTTTTACAGTTCTTAATCATATTTATTTTTCTAACTATGGAGAAAGTGTTGTTTCAAAGACTGGATTCCTTTTATGAATGTAGAGGCTTTCCAATGACTTTTTTTTCTCCAGAATTTTGTTTATAATTCAGATTAAAATGCAAGCTTAATATCCATGTAAATAATTTCAAAAAAAGAAACCAAACCACAAAGGAACAGCATTATGTCCTAGATTTTTCTAGTTTTCTATAATGGCATCAATCAATATATTTGGAAAGCGTGTCTGTGCGGGATATTTATTATTGTTTTATTTGTAGTTTGGAAAGAACATATTCATTACTAAAATTTTATACTTACGCTGGAGGCAGTTTTGTAGTTCTGCCTTTTGATGGTAATACTGATCCTTACGATAAAGGGAGACACCGACCTTTATTGTGCAAAAAATGAAATGCTGCTTGATATTAAGATTGGCCTTTAGTGTTTCAGCATTGACAGTATCCAGTATGAAGTGAAGTATAATAAATGTTTTTGTATTTTTAACAATTACTTAGCTGTTTGGGATGTTCTGGGGGAATTCTGGGGGATTAACAGCTATTGGTGTTAATCCCTGTCGGCATTATTCCTTTTCTAGAACACTGCAACTGTGATACACAGTTCTTAAGCATACTTAATTTGTAGTGCTAACTGCTGAGAACTGTTCTCAAACTTGTGCTGTTAAGGCATGCATCTTGTTTATTAAACTGCAAGGGATTTCATAACCTAATCAGTTTGCCAGGCTGATCACTACTGGCCAATCATAAGCCTTGTACTTAAGGAGTAAATTAAAACAACTTTTTACAAATTGGTTTCAGATTGCAGACCTACCAGATGCTGGATTTTCTATGGCCTCTGCTTACTTGTTATCTGTCTTTGTTTATGGAATATTCAGTATGCATTACTTCTGGTTCAAATTTTACTCTGAGCACTTCACCCAGGATCTTTGGAAGACTGTATAAATTTGACACCAGGAGATAGTCTTTCTCTCTTTCCTTCGTTGTGCCATCACTGCCCTGCATTTTGGTTATCTTTTCTTTTTCATTTCTAGCAATTCCTGTTTGAAATCTCTAAAATAAAATGTCCCTTCTTCTAATTTGGTTCACTTTTGCTCAACATTCACCTCTTTTTTCCTTCCTATCAAAATAGCAATCTAAACACTGTTTCTAAGCCGTTTGGAGTAGAGCCATTTTAAGTATTAAGTACACGTTACTTGGTAATATCCCTTTAACTGTTCAAAATCAGAGAAGACTGTGATTGGTGTTTTGTCTGGGTTTTTTTTGTCAGTCCCAAGAATCATCCCCAAGTGTAACTTTTGGTTTGTTTTCAAATAACTTTTGTTGGTGTAGTTTTGTTTATGTGGTACATTGTAGTGTCTGCATTTCACCAGAATCAGTGTCTGAATTCCTTTTTAATTTATCCACCTTATCCCTCCCCCCTCCTTTTGTTTCTCTGAATTACTTTTGAACAGATGCGCTCAGGTCAGCTTTCCCGAAAGCTGTGGGGATCAAGCAAACGGCTCAGCCAGATTTCATCAGGAGAGACTGAATATAACACTCAAGATCACAAGTGATTGCTGCTTCTACCTTCTTTCATGGATTCCAGAAACATGTTTAATCTTTTGGTCACTTTAAATGTGTATCTCAACTTTCAGGGGCTTGATTCTTAAGTCTGTTGAAGATGAACCTATGGTAGAGGTATAGTAATAAGCATAGGTACTCATGCAAGTTAGTTTGCTTGCATATTTTTCCTTAACTGGCTTGACCTGGTCACAGCAGAATCCCTCTCTAAATAGCTGCTGAAACTGTTTTTCAAAAAACAAACAAAAAAACCAAACCAACAAAAACAAATGCAACAAACAAAAAACAAACAAGAAAACCCAAACATCTAAACCCAAGCTTGCTAATTGAAATTAAGATAAGTAGCATTTTATTTAAAGCAAAATAGGGCCAGATGCTCCTTAATCACAAAGGTATTTGGCTTTGCTTGTCAAAGCATTGTAATTCCCCAGCAGTAAATTAAAATTCTGGTAGTTGCAGTGGTCAGATTCAAAATTGGGATAGCTGGCAGTTAGGACCTTCTCAATATGTGTTTTAGGCCAATGAACAATATGTTGCAATTTGTTCTTGTAAATGGTTATTACTATGTTGTTTTGTGTAGTTCCAGTTCTAGGTTGTTCTGCAATGAACATCTGTGTTGCACTACTTGATTATCAGAAATTGTTTAAAGTACAGACATGAGTAACTTCAAAGGTTTTGAAGGTGGTGAAGGAGCTGAAGGAGGTAGGAAATACTTGCTGCTGAAAATTATTTATATTGTTAGGTAGACTAAGACACACACCAAGAAATTCCATAATATATTTAATATCTTGAAGAAATACAGAGAGAAAATCAATATCTATATTGGTCAAAGATCAATCTGCTTCATTCATAAGGCAACTCCTACAAACAAAAGATAAATTTCCTCTGCAAAATAATTTAAACTAAACATTGCAGCACAATTTAAATAGCACCTGTATGTTTCGAGGCTTGGTGTTCACCAAACCAGTTGTTAGCCATATTATTTTTTTTTCTGTAAAAACAAGCAGGGAAACAGATAATGTATGCATTTTCAAGATGTGTTTAAGACCTGGGAAAATAAAATATCGAATGATTACATGCACTATATCCAACAAAACAGTTATAGATTGTATGCTATAATTTGGAGAAGCCATTACTGATTTTTTTTTTTTTGGTTTAGCAATATGGGATGATAGAAAGGTGTGTGTTTTCCTATCATTCTGACATTTTTATAATGTTAATGATTTAAATGATAAACCTCATACTGTTAGAAAAGCCTGGTACTGAGGGAAAATACGAATTTTTGGATCGGTGTACGAAGGTATGTGTGCATGTGTATATATGTGTATATGTTTGTGTATATATATGTATATACATGTATGTATGTCTATTAAAAGGAGAAAATACCATGAGGTAAGGGGAGTATAGATATAAGGCAGAGCTATAAGTGATTGCTAGCTAGTATGTTCCCTTTTGGCTACCCCTTTCTTCCCTCTACCATCACTTCTTTGTTATTTTTATTTATTTTTGGAAATGAATGTGTGTTGTATCTCCTATAAATGTTATCAAGTATTCCCTGTGGCTGGGGAGCTGTTGAACTACCTGAGGAACTCCATAACGTGTAATCTCATTTCATTAACTTTTAGCACAATATTTATTAACTTTGTAGAAATAGTAATACCTCCTTACCCCACAAGAGGATAATCTATACAAGTTCTGTTAGTCTCATTAAAACAGTTTTCTCCTCCTCAATCTCTTTACTGGAAAAAAAAATAATCCCTCTTAATGACTGCTGTGTAAAGAAAGCTGCATTGCTCTTTCTTAACTTTTGTAAATGAAGTAATAAATCAGACTAGTGAACAAGTGGGTCTATGCATAGTTGCAATATTCTAAGTAATCACTGTGACAGACTGGGTTGCCTGGAAAGTTAGGAGAAAAGAATTACTTCCCTGTGTCACTTGCCAAGAAAGCATTAAATTTCCAAAAGTAGAGTGGTGTTTTTTTTTTCAGACTCCATGTGTGTAAAAAAATCCACATCCCATATTTTCAAATAAGCTATAGAGCAGTGAAAAATACTATTTTTGATGAACTACCTATCCAGTAAGAATACTAAGGATACTCTGGAAGTATTAAGTGTGTATATGAGAATGTGAAATATGTTTGTCCATTAGGATTTCATGAAGAAAGGATTTCAGGGGAGCTCTTTTGAGTCTAGTTTAGAAGAATTTCAGCTCAGAATGAGATTTTTGTGTTATGGGAAGTTGAAAAAAACTCATTTGGGGCATTGAGTTGGTGATTTTTTTAGAAGTATGCATATATGTTCTGTTTAAGTGCATATATGAAGTTAAGTGTTTACCTGCTGGGAAAGAGGACAGGAAATAATGTTTTGGGCAGGCAAAATCAAAAGGAAAGAATGAGATAGGTCTTTTCGTAGTGTTTGGTTGGTAAGAGCGTAGTTTTCTTTTTGTCACTGGCACAGAGAAGTTTGCATAAGGGTTTGAAAATGCCTTACTGTGGGTTAGGTGCATTTATACAACAGTTGAATTAATGGTTTAGTAGTTTAATATTAAAGAATACTGAATACACTGTGTCAGTTTAAGTAAAATATAATGTAGTTGCAATAATTGGGGATGGAAGAGTTCATGGTGAGAGCTTTGATATTTGAATACCATCATTTCAGTGCATCACAAGCATTAAGTTATCTTCACAAATATCTGGAATGGGTTTAAATGTGAACAGTTCTTGGGCTCTCAAACTTGAGGCTAGTTTATGCTCTGCACAAGGCAGCAGCAGCAGAATGAAGAGGGGGACGGGTGAGCTCTGAGCTGCTTCATGCTCTATGCAGAATGGCAACATCCGTTGCCTTTTGATCTTTTATCTGGTCCTTGAGCATGGGAGGTACGCACCATTGCACGCTGAGCATTCTTGCCAGAGGCCCTCTAGAAAGGTTTGAAGGTCTGCACTTTGCCTTTATAGAAAACCAGCTTTAAATAGAAGATATAGGTGGTCAGTGTGAGCATTAGCTGGTATGTTGTTTCCTTCTGTTTTAACTTATTCGTATAAGTCTTTATAAAATAGAAAATAACTTTTTCTGATCATCTGTTTAGGGTGGTTGAATTGCAGTCACTGTGAATTATTGAACCGACTTTCATAGTTCTTTGATTTCCTCAAGTCAGTAATGCTTGGGATTGTATTTTGGTTTTCATGTGGTATTGGTGAAATAAGATATATCTAAGTGTAAAAAGCAAAGCTGTGAGATGGGAGAATTCTGATTAGGAATTCAGAATAAACAAGTCTTAAGCAACAGGTGCTTCATAATACTACATTTGTCAAGATCTTCTTGGTAGTATCTTCCTACATTTAATTTTTGGAACAACCTGAATGTTATTTATTAAAGTTTAGGATACGCTTACCTTTGAAGCCATGTAGGTAAGTAGGACTGTAAATATATGTATCTAAAAGAACCTGAAAACTGACTCTTTTCATACCTGTATATAAATGAGATCGAGTAGTTAGCAGTATTGATAAACTTCTCCCTAGCACAGTTTTGAACTTGCATACCAAAGGATGATATTTAGAAGACATGTCTCCTTTATTTCAAGTAAAATGTTTGTTAAATTTCTCTTTATTGATTTGCTTATAATTCTTGATAGTGTTTTTAATTCTTTTTGTCCATAGTGAAGAATCTCATCTAGTCTGTGCAGTTTTTGTGCTATATGAACATTCTGAAAGAGAAGTGTTTGCTGTTCAAGGTGGCATCTGACTTATGCAAATTATTCTGTATCAATATACTTGTTATTTACTACTTGCTCATAGGATATCTAGAAACCACGTCTTCTAACAGCCATGTGCTTTACCAGCACCAGCACAAAATAATCCTAAACTAACTGCACTTCTCCTGATGATTAATACACATTGTGGAAATTAGGTTTTAGGAAGCTGTTTGATTTTAAAGAAGAAAAAAAATATTAACACCCACCCACATTACAACTGTTTTGCTAATCTGCAACTTTGATACAAACAAGCTTTTTTCCCTCTGGTATATCTTAGATCATGAATATTATCACAAAACAGGTTTATCAAAGTCTTTACAGGCTTTAAATAGTCTAGTCAGTTGCCTGCTTTATAAGGATCCTCTTGAAATTTACATTTCTATGTCCTTTAAATTAACTGCAAAGAACTAAGCTTCTGCACTGTAAAAATTCTGTATGAGACTGGTAACAGTCTTAAATTAGTCTGCTTCAAGATAGTCCTGCAGGAATGATACATTTATTTTTATCTGTAATGCACAATAAATAGGTAAGTCTTCTAACTCTTGCTTGGCCAGTGGGAGCTGTATACCTTACTTCCCTAGACCATGTCTTCCTCCTGTTTCCTCTGCAAGTCTTTCTCAATCTCAATTAACAAAATCATTAGAAAATACACGTACAGCAACCAAATGCTTCACAAAGCTTTTACTGTGTATGTGTATTTAGTTGAAAATGTGTCTGTATACGGATTATGGTATCGTAGGGAGCTTTAGAGCTAGGAAGGGTAGTAGAAGAGGTGTCAGCCTCCTTCCACTCCTACATGGAGAGTCTGTGTAGACACTTGCTCTGTATTGTCAGCGGAAGGCACTCCTCTATTCCACTGTTAAAGACAACTTGCTTGGCTACATTAGCTGCTGAGGCCAAGTGCTGTGAATATATTTTTTTTCCTTTCAAAGAATTAAAAAAAAAAAAAGCACATATAAATACATATCCTAACATGAACCTAAGGCCTGCTAATAAGTGCTGTTAGATGAAAGCACTACATAGAGTTATATTTACTTGGGTGGAAATTCAAGCACGTGCTTCAGTGCTTTCTGGAATGGGCTTTTCATGCTTTTTGGTTTAAAAGCTGTCAGTTTCATCTGTAAACATGACACTTGTTAGCAGTCATCTTCTGGGGAGAGTAATGGTTTTTGTGCAGTCATATGCATGTGCGTTCATTATATACCAATGTCAGACTCAACTGAAATGTTTGGAAGATATCTTTTCTTCCATCCCAAGGAGCCAAATTCTCCTTATTATCACTAATTGTCCTTGTTAGCACACACTTTTAAAGGAAGCAAGGGTTTTCTGAAATGCTACTGCAGGTAAAAAAACAAGAAGGTAAAATACTTTTGTTCCCTTCTTCTCTATTACAGTCATCAAATGCCAGAAGGTAGAAATGCCTCTGAGTGGCAGCATAGTATGCTTTGCACAGTTTGAGTTGTGCTATTTGTCTTGCTGAAGTCTCGAACACCCCACATGTGAGGAACTGCTTGTAGTGTTTAATGAAAGGTACCCTTTGGTTATAATTCACCTTTTTTGCTGTGCATCTGTGGAACAAAACTGGCGTGTCTTTCTTTTAGTTAACATTTACCCAAATGGCCCAGATAAAATAGGTCTTTTACTACTTTTCTTCAGGAGAAAGTTTCTCCATTGTTCTTTCTGTTTTTGTCTACTGGACTTGGGAAATTTGACAAGTATTTCCAGAGCTTAGTTCTGTGATTATACAGTCAGCACAGACACCATTTCATAACACATCTTCTGTCCCAGAAGCATGATTGTCAGTATAGATTATGGTTTAAAGCAGCTAAGGTGTTTTGAGATTGAAATATCTAACATCCAGCCATATATATCATAGATCTAACTGAAGTTAGAGGCCATTTGTTTATTTAGCTTCCTATCTAGTCAGTATTTTCCTCTTGAGAGAGCTGTGTTTTTTGCCTTGAAGTAACTTTCTAAAGTAAACTTAGTCTTGCACCTGACAGTACTGCTTTAATCGTACATGGCTGTGAGCTGTTGTTTAAAGAAAGCCATGAGAGAAAAAAAAATCCAGAAAAACTTGGGATGTGTGTTCTGATTCAACCCTTCACTATCAGGAGCAGCTTAGTATAAGATTAGAGAAATGCTGTTTGTAAGACTTGCCTCCTTTTGGTCAGTGGTCTGATGAAAGCTGTGAACTTGTTTTTGTGGACTCAGTTTGCTTGATGAATTTTTACGAAAGCTAATGAGGGAGTAGAAACAAAGGCCTTACAGCAACAGTTAACCACATCTTCTGTAATTCGTACAGATTGTGCAATTGTGATTACAAATGGATTTTTAAACGCCAAAAAATGCCTTTTTTTAAGAGTTAAATGTTAGGTCTGAGGAGTGTTCGAATACCTGCTTTCAAAAATGAGCCTTCAGGCACTGTAACAAACTTGCTCTCAGTCTTCTGTGCAATATCTTTTTCCCTTCTGGGTGCTTTAAGAGTATACTGTATGTCTTACTTTGTTTTGATCAGTATGTTTGAAGAGTGTGTATATTGGCTAATGATGGATTTTTTTCTGTACAGCATGGTGGAAGATGTTTTAAAATTTTGCACTTTTCTAGGATTTGCAAGTTTGTAGCCTGACAATTTTTAACATGCACACTTTTGTACATAATTAGCATTGTATATATTTAACATGAGTCTGAAGCAAATAAAATTAATTGAATGCATAACTTCTCTCTTTATTAATAGCACAAAAATGAAACTAATAGCGTGGGAGTACACGAAACAAACAATTCTTTCATTTAGCAGGTGAAGCTAGGCAGCAGGAACAGCTGATTTGGTGTCCTTTCTTAATTGTGTTTAAGTAACTTTTTTTTCGTGCAGAAGGAATCAAAGTGGATACATGAATATACAGACCCTTTCAGACTAAGAATATAGCTATGATTACTTGAGTATTGCAATAAAAATTGTCTTTTTGCTGGGAAGGAGATGTCTGAGACATGGATTCAGGTGGAGAGAACAGCCCACTAATATATATTTATCTTTATTTATAAAGATGAGGTTCTCCACCCCCCTGAGATTAGATGCATCTCTTTCCTTCCTTCTCATTGTCTTCCCATATAGTGACTTTTGCTACAGAATATGCAAGGCTACAGATTCTGGAGATTACTGTCAATCAGGAGGAAACTGAAGTCTGTTCCAGGCTCATGTTCAGTTGGCTTCTTACCCCTGTAAACAAGACAAACCATGCATTGAGCTTTAACAGAGCTAGGTCTACTGTGCTTCCATCTGTTACTAGGGATAGAACAAGGCATCCTTATTCATAACAAGCAGAGATGTGACTACCTTTCTTGCCTGCATCACAGGACATACAGATTTCTTAATGTTCATATGACTAAAGACACAAGTTCCTTTGTTCTAGTTCAAGGCATTAGGGCCAAACTGGCATTCCCCTGGCCTTCAATAACAGAGCTGATTACTGGGGCTCTTTCTGTGAATGGTTCAGAAATGTAAGCATAAATGGCTGTAATGCCATAGCACTTACCTAGTAAGTTAGAAATCCTTTAGCGTGCTGTCATACTGTCTGCTCCTTTGGACCATAAAGCAATACTCATGTTTTTCCCAAAGAGAAATGGAAGCAAGGGATTAAGTAACTTCTGATGTGGGGGACAGGCAGCATGTGCCAGGAGTCTAATAGAAGTCTCTTTTCCTTTCTCTCTGAAGGGGGATATCTATTCAATTCAAACGAAACATTTACCTCAAAAACAGACGTGCTCCTGTTACTCCTTGCAAGGTGGCTTTATCTCCCTCCACTAGCAGCATTGCACCTTCCCGCAAGCCCTAATGTAGGTGGAAACATTAAACATTATTTTCAAGCTATTTGAAAGGCTAGAATGCTTGTCACAAGCAGGCCAGACTCGGTGCAGCTTGCTATGACTACAAACAAGACTTCCTTGCTCACCTATTTCTAACAAAGATGCCAAGACAAAATTAGGTGAGTTACCTTGTTTTAGAACCTGGTTTTCTTGGGGTTTTTATTTTTCCCTTTTAAAGAAGGAGAAACCATTACAGAGAACGGGAAAAGCAAGAGCCAGCTGGGGTTGTTAGAGCACAAACTTCCTACTCCAAGCTCAAGCACAGGAACAGGAAAACCAGAAGTCCCACTTCCACAGTTAGACATACTGTAATTGTGAACATACTATTGAATGAGCAAATTCAGAAACCTACAGAGATTAAAATAAAATGTAAAGTTAAGTATATCAGCAAAAAAGATTAAGGGAGGTATATTACCATCTACATGCACACCAGCCCCAACATACAACATATGACTGGTGGCCAGTGACTCGAAAGATCAGAGCTGCCTAAAATACAGTGTTTGGCAACAGGACTCCAAGCATCTAATAGGCAGAATGCATTTCATTTGTTCTAACTCATGTTCTGCAAGTGATCAAAATCCAGAATGGAAGCTCTTAGCAAGAATATAACTAGCCTTCCGTGCCACAGTTCTGTAAGGCTTGTCAGGCAGGGGAATCTACACTGAAAGCTAGCAAGGATGCATTTAAAGTGTTTACCATTCTACGGCTATAAGCCTCCTGACTGAAAACTGCTCACCAGAACTGGAGGAGTGTTTGGTTCTTCATGATATTGACGAATTCTTTCCTCTCTTGTCTCCTGCAATGAGTGCAGATTTAGCTGCCTAGGCAGTAAGGTAGGACTCGGAGCTATCCAAGTAGCACAACACTGAGCAATTTCATAACATTAAACAAAGCAGGCACTTCCCCTCAGGCAGAATGCTTTCATTAGACTAATGTATTGAAGAAAGCAGCAGGATTGACTTCAGTAGATACGTATTTTATTCTTCATCACTAGCAGCAATTGCTGTAGGTTGATCAAACAGAACTCACACAATCCCACAATCCCAGCCCTGAAAAGCCTTAAAACTTTCACTCAATGAATCCAGCTTTTTCTTTTTTTCTTTTTTCTTTTTTTCTTTTTTTAATATATGCTATCTCTATGTGCTCACCCTCAGAACAAGAGCACTGAAGGAGGTGGTGGAAGCAAATAGGATGCCACCTTCATGAAAGGGGGTAGGTAACCATTCATTTCCACTGATTAAATATCTGCTTGTTTGTCCTCAAGTAGCTATTAAACTGAAGAATTTCCATCTATGAACAGCTCTGCCATGTTTCCTGAGGGTTTGCTGCTGAACTGAGCAACAGTAGTTGAAGAAATCAAACCAGAAGGTTTTGTTGGTACAGAAACACAGGAACACAGCAGGGACTTGGTACAGTACAGAGCTTCCAGCCTTCTCTCAGAGAAATAGCGAAAGTTATTTGTAGGGAAAAGACTACCTTCTTATCTAGTGACAAGCTGATTAAATGAGTACCTACAACTTCATCTAAATTTTAGAAGCACACCCTGATCTTTCATCTCTTCAGTGTCCCCTAATTCTTAATACTTCCTCTAACTATGAAGAAACTCCGATTACAAGGAAGAAAATATTTGGGAAAACATGTGCCACAGAAAGTGTTCCCAGAGGAGTTATCTCCTGACAGGCTATTCAAAAATCAGCTCCTCC
This sequence comes from Aegotheles bennettii, assembly GCA_013398125.1. Taxonomy (NCBI): domain Eukaryota; kingdom Metazoa; phylum Chordata; class Aves; order Caprimulgiformes; family Aegothelidae; genus Aegotheles; species Aegotheles bennettii. Next base: position 67,628 of record VZRW01007625.1, on the reverse strand, counting down.
GTACAGTGGAGATGTCAGTCTTTGTGCTTGATGGTTGAAGTGTTTTTCTTTCAGCTATATGAGTACACGTTTGCTCAGTACTGGACACTAGAGGGTCTGCTCTCTGCAGGAGCACTGGTGCCTACGTGTTTTCTTACACAACAGGTTTGCATGCAATCTCAAGATTTCCCTGTTCTGATGGTTTCTTCAGACCTTTAGATATTTAAGCCCCTTAAACATACATTGTTAGGTCTTCTCAAGCAGCAGGCAACACCGACTATGCCAGGACTTTGCAGAAACATAGTGCCTTGCTTCTTAACATTTCAAGTTTATCTCCCTCTTCTCCGCCAGCTTCCAGTTCCATGCCAGGTATGAAGCAACAGTATTTCAGAAATTGTAAAGCTTCTGTTTGTGAAAAACACTTCGTTCCACCTCAGTAATACTGTTGCCAACTCCTCTTCCCACTCAAAGAAAAGCTTTAGGAGGGAGTAAAATGTTACTGACTGACACTTCCAGCTGCTGTAGGGAACAGCTGTTAAACATTCTGTGGCTTTCTAAGGCCTTGCAAATGCACACTATTGTTACACCTCTGCACCATGGTTACTGTGTTAGCTCTGCCATGCTTTACTTACACCCATGTGAGTGCTTTTAACATCTGGGTCCAGGTAGTGGGGGTTAATATTAAAAGGAACTAAACCTAGGGCCTGCAAGGAAGGTGGATAAACAATTGGCATGTCATTGGTAGTATTGATGCTGACTGTAGCAACATTGGTTCCTGCGCTGGACCCCATGTAAGGAATCCCATCCTGAAAGACAAAAATAATGATTACTATGCAGTATCACAACTAGGAGCTGCATTTTATAGCATCTTCTATCAACTTCAGAGACTCGGCAATCAGATCAGACTTAGTCCTAGCTCATCTCACTATTAACTTTACAGGTGAAAAGCAGAGGAACAAGAATTCAGGTTCTGAGGTGGGCAATAGTTTGTATATGTCGTGGCTGTCAGAAAGCTAGCTGCTGATTGTCTTGTACTCACAACTCTGTGACCTCTTCACAAGAGAGAACTTGTAAGGTTATCAGTGCATATATTAGACTTTGCTATTGCGAGGGGAGAGATTTGTCTATATTGCAGTTACAGGAAATATCTAAACTAGCTTTTAACTAGCTTCTGAAGAAATCAGACCATCTGAAGCTGAGTACGATGTTGCCACAGCATCAGCTTACCAGTATGGTGTCCAGCTCGTTCAGCACTAGGTTAGGTATTGCCACTATGTACATAGTACTTACTACGTACTATGCAGTACACGGAATGATTCCACATAAACATGCAAAAATATGGATAATCACAGAATGAGTAAGGTTGGAAGGGACCACAGTGGGTCATCTGGTCCAACCTCCCTGCCCAAGGAAGGTCATCCTAGAGCAGATTGCCCAGGATTGCATCCAGGTGGTTCTTGAATATCTCCAGTGAGGGACACTCCACAACCAATAATGCTGAACAATTTGTAAAAATGGCTATCTTGAGAGAACTGGTGCTAATATAACCAAATAGCTATCTAGACTTCACTGGGACTTGTATGTTGTTTTCTGGCTTTTCTGCCCACAACAGGCATTAAGTTTCTGTATATGAAGACAGCCTAGCTAACCTTTCCTCTTGGCAGCTGGCCTTTTCATACATACCGTGCTTGAATAAATCTGCCTGAAGTCATTTGTGGTTCCACATTGCTAGGGGAACACTTTGCTTCTGTTCTCCTCCATGGATGCCATATTTTTGCCATGCCTTACAAGATACATCAGCCAGAATGGGGCTGCTGACCTGAAAGGCTCAAGGACACTTAGTTCTCTCAGTTACAGGTCAGGGAGGTACCCAGATTGGTGACCTTAGACTTTTCAGGCTTTAGTGACTAATGACAGCCTTATTTGGCCACAGATTTCAATTCACCGGGTTGCATGAGATGGCTTAATATTTGCAATACATTAAAAATAAAATGTAGCATCAACTTGGATTTGTCTGAACAAAAGCTTATGCCTGAGATCCTGCCATTCAGACTTGTCCTAAGTCCTGTAGTTTTTACCTCAAGAACTCTTTTCCTGATCTCCTGGATCAGACAGTTGTCGTAGAGAGCTTTCAGGAGACGGAATGTGTTCCCACCTCCTGCAGAAAGAAAGTCTAGCTTATTTAATATGCTTTCATCCCCATTTTTAACTACAGCCTTTACAAACTCAATGATTTCTATGCTCTATTCAGGGTAGTATCCTGCTTTGAGCAGCAGTAAAACCAGAAGCTTCAAAAGAACGGTCATTGGGCTGGCCATGGGCTCATGCCCCACATCCTTGTAACACTGACACTGACTGTTTGACAGTGGATACTGTTCTGATACCCAGGAGCATGGTATTAGGACTACGCTCAGTTTAAGCACAGTAACCCTGAATCTTCTTAGACTTGATAAAGTGCTGATACAGCTGTGATGATCATGAAGTACTGAACACTGAAGTACTGTTCAAATGAGTAACTTGAAACTTAATGGAGGTGAAGTTCCATTAATAAATCTCTATTACTTCCTTCCCCACCACTAAATTTAGGGTGTTACTGTTCCCAATTAAAGTACTGTTTTCTGTAGTTTCTAATAATTCTAATAATAATAGGCTGAACTTTTCCATCATTGTCTCTACAGTGCCAGCTCTGAGCAGGACTAATTCACTGCCCTATATAAACCCTCATCAGGGAGCAAGAACTAAAACTTACCAATAAATATTGCTTCAGATTTTCTTACAGCTTCCACTGGATCACAAGATTCATGAATGCTGTCCAGCTCATAACCTTAAATGAAAAAGTATTTACCTTTGCCACTTCAGGTTGGAGCAAGAATGTGGTATGTTCAATCCCCCCTGCCCTCCCCTCTGAGACAAATGTCTCACCAGATAACCAGAAAAACTTCAGAGAACTCTACAAACACAAAACAGACTGTATGTCCTACCTTAGTGCAGGGCTTCTGCATCCAGCTGTACCAAAACAAATGTTTGCTGTATGAGTGTATGTGCTCACTGTCTGAAGACGTGCTGCATTTCACACAGCAGGTGCAGGCTAAGGCACAAAGTCCTGCTGATCACTATCGGCTAACTAGGAAATAGGGGAAAAAAGCTGTCGGTCTTCAGCTTGGCTATGAGTCTTACCAGGATGTGCCAGCATTGGCCTGGCATTACTAGTGCCAATATCTGATCTGAGTATTTGTTTTGTAATGGTTAAAATGTCTGGCTTTGACAGATTTGCCTTGCTGGGGTTCACTGAGTACAGGAAGTGCCAGGAGAGCCAGAAGAACATGGACATTTGCTGGCAGCAATCTTTCTGCAAGGTAAGGAGGAAGTGTGCTGCCCAGGGAAGTGAGTACTGATAATAACTACACTAACAGGTCCAAAGTTACCCTGAACAGTGATAGATGCGAGGTGGAGGAGTTACTGCAGGCTGCTCTGGAAAGATCTTTGCTCGAAGCCAAGTTCAGTTGCTGTTCATCACAGGAACACCTGGGGGGTTTGAGGGCACCTGACACCGGTAGTTGCATGGTTTGGGCAGGGGTTGAGATGTGCAGGAGGAAATGTTCCCCCGTGTGCCTGAGGAGGATAAGAAGATGCCACTTGGCATTCGGGAATAAAGACTTCCTCCCCGCAGTGGCCACAAGTGCTGCAACGAGATTTCTTCCGGAGGCCTCCGAAGCACCCACTTCCCGGTGGAAGTTGCGAGCAGCTCCCCGCTGCCCCCGCTCCCCTTGCTGCCCCGCACGCCCCTGCCCGCAGCCGCGCAGTTGCTCGCCCGGCGCCGCTCGCCGGGGCGGTGCGCGGGTG
>VZRW01007625.1:32127-63191 GCA_013398125.1 Aegotheles bennettii | reverse complement strand
CGGGTCCCGCCGGGGCGGTGGCTGAGGCCTGCGGGGGCTCCCGGCCCCCGCCAGCGCGGCCCGCACGCTCGGGCCCAGCGGTTCTGCGTGCCCGGGGCATCCCCTCCCTCCCTCCGGGCGTCTGCCTGCGCGCCCGGCCCTTAGGCGTGTGCGGGTCCCAGCGCAAACCCTAGGCGTGAGGGCTGCGTCTGTACGGAGGAACCGTTCCTCTGACCGGGCGGGTAATCCCGGGTCAGCGGGGGGACCGGCACACGCGTACCGTCCATCGGCTCCACGAGCCTGGGCAGGCCTGAGGCCTGGCGGCGTGGCTTATCCAGCTTTCGTTTAATGTTTGTTAGTGCAGCGGTATTGATGTGGAAGATCCAGCTTTCCTGCTGGAAAGGTGTGGGGCTTGCGTACAATCTGAAGTTCAAGGGGGCTGATGCATTTCCTTTTACTCCCCAGGCATCCAGGCAAGCATCGGGCATCCCTGGGCTGCCTCCAACCGATGAAAAGTGAGTGCTTTCAGTCTTCGCAGTGGTCAAGTTCAGCGTGGGCAGAGGGCGCTGTTCATGACCAGATACCATCTTTGTGTTCCTCAGGGACGGCAACCTGCCAGATATCATTGCCAGCAGCAGTTTGCATGAGTTCCTGGTGAATCTTCATGAGAAATATGGCCCACTGGTCTCTTTCTGGTTTGGAAGGCGTCTTGTTGTCAGCCTCGGCTCCATTGATCTCCTGAAACAACATATTAACCCCAACCGGTTGTGTAAGTGTCCTTTGTCTTTGAGTCCACTTGTCTATTCATTGCTGGGCATCCTATGTCAACGGAAGCTGGGGCTTCATTCTAAGTAGAAAGAAAATGAGACTTAGTTTGTAGCTAACATGGTGGTTCAGGTATGCCTTTGGTCCTGTTTATTGGACTAGAATATTAGTAACCAGGTTTGCTGCCTTCCAATGGCCATCAAGAAATGAGTACGCTTGTGTCTTTTACCATCTCCCTATGGGCAAATGTTTATGGAAAGCCTCAGACTCATTACTCACTTGAAACAGTAAGGCAAAGATCCTGTAGCCACTTGGCACGCATTTTAAAAGCAGCTTGAAATACAATTGAAGAAGGGGAACTTTGCTAAATTAAGTCTGAAAACAGCTATGCTGGTTTGTGATAGCTCCCTTGTGTGGTTCAGTGTGGAGGTTTTTAAAGTATTATATGAAGAAGTTCTTTAAATTTCATTTTTCTTTGGGGTGTAGAATTTTGTGCTGAAAACCTATACTGATCTTCCAGACTTGAAAGTGGTCCCTCTTAGGCGGGTGTTTTTCTTCCTAAGGTGATCACAGCCAGTAAGGTAACTCAGTGGATGTTTGGGTTTAACCTCTTGTTTTTCCAGTTTTCATCTTACAAAGTTGAATGAGGTGTTGGTTGCACACTTCTGACCAGATAATGTAGGCTGTCTATAGGCACAGACAGATATCTCAGCATTGCTTTATGCTGGGGTCGTGATGGTAAGCTTCTTGTACAGTTGCATGATAGACTCAAAAAAAAAATATGGTGGCAATTGGGGAAAGGAGTGGGAGTTAACGAAGATCAGCAAGACACAGTGGATAGCAATAACACTCCAGAAGGTGGAAACCCACCCTGAAAGATCTGAATGCATTCAAGTGTGTTTGGGGGAAATTGAGCAGACGGTCACTTTCTCAAAGCTCAAAGAAGTGGTGACAGGTCCCTGAGCAGGCGATTTCTCAGAAATGTACTGAATTTGGGGTACACAAATACTGGAGAAAAATACATACAGTGCCTGGACTTAAATGGAGGAAATTGAATGACCCAGGCAGTTACAGGCTAGTCTGGCATCCTGCTATGCCAGGGGCTAAACATATTTTTAAAGGATGAGGATGAATAGGAAATGCATACCATACTTCTTTGATAATTAGACTTTTAGACAAGGAAAGTGATAGAACTGTGTTTCTGTCAGGGTTTCAGTTCAGAATTTGCTGGGACAGTGCTCACGTCATGACTGACACAGGAGGTAATGGGATATGAGAAGTGAAAGAGGGAGTGAGGCTGGATTATGTTGGGAAAGCGAAATGCTTAGTTGAAGAAGTGAAATACTCCCACTTATGTTAGCAGCCTGCCCTGATGGCGTCATGCTGAGACCCCTTGTCAACACAGGGAAGCAGGATGATAAGACTGGAAAATAAGAAAAGGTTGCGTTGAGTCATGTGTTTTCTGTAAAGGAAGGAAAGAAAGTGTCTAAGGCTATCACACAAGATGAACATGACCCAGACCTGGAATCCTGTGTCCAGCTATGACCTCTGCACTCGGGCATGATTTTGAATAAAGCAAGTGCAAAGGAAGGTTTCCAGGGCTCTCAGAGGAGTGGGGAGCCTGTCATGCAGGAGGAGCCAGGGAAAATATGTTCAGCTCAGCAGAAGGAAGAGCTTAGGCGGGGATCCTCATAAGGGCAGCAAGAGCAAACTTAAGGGGGTGTTCTCAGGATCTGTACCAAATTCAGTCCTGGAAAAAGCAGCAATGTTAGTTGTATCAGTGCTTTCCTTTTAGCACCAATGCTTGTCAGAAGCGTTTGAACTTTAATTATTAGAGGTGAGGAATATTACTTGTTGTTTTTCCTGGAGCTTTGAGGTATAAACAACGTATAGTAGCTGAGTGACTGTAGCAAAACAGTTCCTGTACCATTTCCTGGTGAGTGTGAATAGGCATTATGGTAACTCTCAGCCACTAACTGGCTCTGGGCAGCTTGCAGTTTTGTTGGAGACCTGGCCTTGCCTGTGTAAGAGATCGTAAGTGTGCACACTGCTGTGGGGCAGGAGACAGCCCACTGTGGACTGGGTTATATCCAACTCCTGACTCTCCAGCCCCACCTGAAAACCCTTGCCATGCGACTCTTCAGTCTGCTGGGGTATCTGAGGCCAGAGCTGCTCTTCATAGATGCCTGCTTGTTGGTTTCCAAGTTTGAGGTGTAGGGTTTTGCTCCAAGGAGGAGAATTCAAAGGAAGTAAAACTTTGCTGCTGGGACTGGCAGTTCCTGTGAGAGGCTCTGGGGAAGCAGTCCAGGACTGTGAAGGGGGTGGCCTAGTTAAGGATTGCCAGGAGCAGTGGGTTCAGACACCCACTTGGAAACTTCCCATGAGTTGCTGTCGCCTTTTGGGTTGGGACAAGCAACCTGATGCACATTGAATGTTGGAGATGAAACTATGGGTCCTGGCCTGTTTAAGCAGGACAGCTTCATTGCTGTTCCGTGTGCATTTGTACTGTGCAGCTTCAAAGATCCTTTCTATCTGTCATACTCAGTTCTGCTTGGCATCTGAAATCAACTATCCATAGTTAGATCTTTTCTCTATAATTACTTATAATGGTGTCTGAGACAGCACTCTGATGTTCTTGGAATGAGGGAGAAGATTTCCTTGTAAGCAGAAGGAACAGTTGAATTTTGATAAGCTTTATTAAGAGGACTGAAAATGTAAACCTAGAGATGTTTTCAAGACAAGGACAAAAGAAGTTGTCCATGAAAGTGCTGGCAGGACAGAGCTCTGTCTCTGAGAGATGGTTTGTGCCTCATGTAGTCACTAGCCTCCCACACCTATGGAGAAATAGCTGTTTCCCAAATATTGCGAGGCAGGGCCAGCCCTCAGCAAAGGACAGGCTGGGCTCTTCAGTCCTGAGTTCACAAAAGTGAGTGTACCAGTGGCATGGGACTGCCAGTTTGCACTAGGGAAAATGGAGAAAAAAGTGGAGCCCATGGCTGATCCAGCAGTTTTCTTTCATATGCATCAGGAGAATTTTGGAGTTTCTGCAGGTGATGGTGCTAAGCATCCTTTGGCTATGCCTCTAAATGCCAGATTTGCTGTATGGGCTTTACCACCAACCATGTGTCTTTCTGGCTACCCAGTACTGTGCCCAGCTCTGCTAGTGCTGATGGCAGGGGATTGTGGCACGAATAGCAGCAGCCACTCCATGACAAAGTAGCCTGGAGGAGGAATTGTCAGCAGCAGCTATAGTCGCATAACAGCCTGCTCCACATGGAGAGCTGCAGGTACCATCTGCTGTGCCAAAAGACAAATGCACATACTCCTTGTCATTCAAAGTGGGGAAGAGGGTGAGATGCAGAGATTAAAAGCATTGGAAGGGAAATGATGCCAGAGAAAAGAAAGCATTTAGGAAAGTTTACCATATTCATGCCTCTGGCCTCATTAGCTGCCTTTGTGTCATTAGGTTGTAAGTCCTCTGCAGGTGGGAATTGTCTCTTTTTGTGTGTTTGTCCATCACTTCCTACCTGGTAGAAATAACAGACTGTGATAAATAGTGAAAACATCCCTCTTGAAAACCTCCTGATTGCTGCTTCCAAATAGTTCTTCCAGTTATGCAAGACCCAGAGAAAAGTTTACAGAAAGGGAAAAGCGTATACTGTGCTCTACTGCATGGTTTTGCATTGACACCTAATGTAGTTTAGCAGATTTATTAAGTCGAGGCCCCTGGTGGTGAAATTCAGAGTTAAAAATCTAACTGAAGTGAGCTGTGGATATGGAAGATGGAGGATATGTGTTTTTGTCTGGTTTGTACACTGTTGTGAGTGTCTGTGCAGACGGAAGATAGAAAGTAAGGCGCTTAGAAGTAGAACGCATTCTGTGGCTTAGTGGGGCACAGTTTGCTGTAAGAGCTCTGCTGGAGACAGCCCTGACAGCGAAAGGTAGGGGTTAGTTTGGGAAGAGAGCTCCTCAGCAAGGAACTTGGTACATGTAAGAGAAATCATGCAGGAGCAGTAGGGTGTCAAATAAGGTTTGCAGTGGCTGTGAAGCAAGGTAAGGAGTGTGTAGAGCAACCTCTGGCTAAGTCTCTCATGTGAGTTGATGTGTCTTGAGTGCATAGCCATGGTCAGGGCAGGAGGGTGTGCCGGGTGTCAAGGGGGAATGTGTTAGAGGGGCTGCAGATCAGGCTGGAGGAGGAGGGGAAGGAGCACGCCGTGCTCACTGTTGTCTCCAAGTCAATGGCACAACCAGCTGGGAACTGGCAAGCTGGGAACAAGCTTCCAAGGTGTCATTACTGAAGAGTTACCTGGTAGAGCCATCAGGCAACCTCTGCAGGAGGAGTTGGTCACAGGATGGTGCCCTGCCACAACAAAGAGACCTTATGAGATCTGAGTCCACACTGAGCAAGAGCTTGACACCCCAGAGAGACTGGGGGAAGAGAGTTCTTGGGGGAAGGAGCTGTGCCTTGCTCACTGCCCAGAGCAGCAGCACCCAATTAAAGAGGTTGCTGTTTTCATCATCCCCGTGTGGTGTGGCTGCCTGAGTTTCAAATGGTGTTTCCTTTATTTGCTTTCAGTGGATCCCTTTGAGACAATGCTGAAGTCACTCTTGAGGTACCAGTCCAGCCTGAATGGGGATACAGGAGAGAGCCACATGAGGAGAAAGCTGTATGAAAATGGTGTGACCAAGTCCTTGCAAAGTAACTTTACTCTCATCCAGAAGGTGTGTAACTGCCTTTGTACAGCAGAGAAGCCCCATGTGGCTCACAGGGGAAAGTTTAGTGAGAATGATCACTAAGATAAAAGAGCTTCATTCAAATCAGTGCTGGAACTATAAGCATCTGAGAAAGAAAGCAGCCTCTGCCCCTTCAAGCATGGTGTGAATATTTGGTTTCTCTTAGCTCTGGTGGGTTAGAGGGAAGGGCTGAGCGTGGTGACTTTTTATGCCAAGATACCAGATACAGTTAAGGATACTGAAGCATCTGGATTCTAGATTTATTTGCCAGGACAGGAAGGAGGAGCAAGGAACCGGCTATTGGGACCACAAGCAGGTGAAGAACTGTTCTGTCGACTGAGTCCAGCAGCCAGAATATGATCTGTTTTCCCAGTCTGGAGCTACTAGTATTAAAGGTTTTAAGCTTTCTTTTGTAACAGAGGGAACAAGAGAGGAGAATAGGGCTGCCTTGTTGTGGGAAAAACTTAGGAAGAGGCAGAAGATTTGAGGCTAAAATGTTACTGTTTAAGTTAATGGAAGGAAACTCTGGAAACAGTGTAGCTTCGTGCCATAGCCATGAAAATGTGATCTGCCTTAGGAACTGGGTGGGAATGTCTCCAGGGTGTGTTTGGTAAATAGACTGCTGATATTACTGCCAACTAATGGTTCCTTCCCTCTCAAGCTGTCAGAAGAGTTGCTAGCCAAATGGCTCTCCCTCCCTGAAGCACAACACGTGCCACTCTGCCAGCACATGCTGGGCTTTGCCATGAAGTCTGTCACTCAGACAGCTATGGGCAGCAGCTTTGAAGATGACCGGGAAGTCATCCGATTCCGCAGGCACCATGATGCAGTAAGTGTCACAAAGATCCAGGAAATCTATTATGTTTTTCCTTGCCAACAGCACACAGCTTGTGTCTGTGTACAGTTTAGTACAAGCTACTGCTGAGACTTTAGCATTAAGCTAACACTAAGTTTAGTAGCTTGAGGGCTCTGTCTCAGTTGTCCCAAGCTGAAACCATCAGAAAGATCCTACTGCTGATCCTGCTGTCATTAGTTTAAGGTGTTTCTGAAGGATCTGTGGGGATTGGGAACCCAGATCCAGTGGCATTTGAGAGGTTTGGTACCTAAGTCAGTTAAACTCCACTGGGAATGCCAGTGGAACTTCTTTTCAAAGATCTTTTGAAGGCTCTGTGACATTGTGGAGAAAGGAAAATCTCAGGAGGTCCCAAGCTGTGTCCAGCTGGGGATGTTAAATCTGCTGGTGACAGAGTGGTAAAGAAACAGTTCCATCTCCCATTCAAGATTCCCATGCCCTTCCCCCTACAGTGGTAATTCAATTGTTTCATTTCAACTCAGTTTCAGTATCATAGATGTAATATCTAGAATGGGACATGGTGTTCTAAAGAGGAGACTAGTTCCATATTCACAGGAAGTCTTCATTTTATTTGGTGTTTTAATATTTATATATTAAGAAGAATAGAATCCCAGCAGTCTCAGCCCGTGGTGTGTGGTGGTGCTCTTCTTTCTGTCCTCCTTTCAGATCTGGTCGGAGATTGGGAAGGGCTTCTTGGATGGATCCCTTGACAAAAACATGACTAGGAAGAAGCTCTATGAAGATGGTAGGTTCCTCCCAAAAACACAGCCTTCCTCACACTCTGATCAATACTTAGAGTTAGCCAGCACATGGAAACACTTCATTTGTCCAGCTGTCTTGGCGTTGCTGCAGAGTCGATCATCGTGCCATAAGCTACCATGTGGGTCCTCCTTACTCTCACATAAGATCATTGTTTTTTGAGTGACAAGCCTGCCATTGTGCCAGAAGTTTGTAAGACTAGAACTCTAGTTCCAGGTCTAGCTCTAGGGTCTGTCTAGTCTGGAGGCTGGTAGATGATCCTGGGAAGTATCAGGGTGTGCTAGTTCCCTTCCTGTTCTGTTCCCTAATGTCCACTTTTGACTCCTCTTGGAGGCAGGCAGCTGTGCTAGGTGCAGCCACTGGGTTTGGCCTGTATGGCCATTCTTATGATGCACCATTTGGTGAATGCACTGCCAGACAGTCATTCACAGGCTAGAAGGCACAAGTACAGAGGTGGTGCTTTGATGAATACCTTCCATGTGATAGCCTCTGATGTGCTATTACAAGGTAACATGATTTTCAGGTAGGTTATGGCAGTGCTTGTATTTCTCATATATTTAATAGGAAATTATTGTATTTTTCAATTATCCTGTCTTTTTTGTTGTTATTAGTTAAGGCCTTTCAATATTAATTGATAAGATGTTAAACAAAAGTAGTTTGTATCTAGAACTAAAGATTTGTTTGTAAATCCTCCAAACCCAGTGTTTCCTTCTTTATGTCGCTGGTTCTGTGTGTTTCACTACCTGAGAATGGCTATTGCCCCATTAAAATGGGCTTCTCCCATGGGCACTTACTCAGGACTGTTCCTGAGTTGTAGTGAGGTGATGCATTAGGAGATAATTTCACAAACTGCAGATAGTGAGGCTTGGTGTTTTAAGTGCTATCGGCCTTTCTGTGTGGAGAGGAGGGAGTAAGGGTAGTTTCAAGACAAAGGCTGAACTGGGCCTTGGTAAATCAAGTTTCAGATCCAGCTTCTGCTCCGTATTTCCTGATAGTTTTGAGTAGGTCATTTAAATTAGCTAATGGCATCTAGGTCCCTAACTCCCCTCAGTTCCCACAACAGCCACCAGGAGTTAGGCACCCCCAGTTATCTTCAGATGTGTGGACTCTGTACCAAAGCCAACCCACATTTTCCCCACCTTCCTCTCTATCTGTCCACATGCCTGTGGCTCTTCAGCACTGAGCCATCCTCTTGCACCATGCTTGTAGAACCTCTAGCAAAATGGAGACCATCAGTGGCTGCAGGTGCTGTAATGCTTCAGTAGTTGTAACTCTACAGGCCATGCAACTAATGTTATCTGGCTCAAACGTTTTTTTGTGGGGGCTGATTAAACACATTCTCTGATGATTCTCTAACTGCTGTTTGACTTCCTCTTCCATGATTTTAGCTCATAGAGTACATGCCTTGGTTATACCTGTAAGAGTGGCTTTTTATAGGCAACCTATCTTATTTGGTTCCTACATTTTCAACTAAATTGGAGATATTGCCTTCCAAATTGACAGTAAGATGTAACAGAGGCTGCTTCTGTAAGTGAGCCCAGCAGGGACAGCTGGTCTGAAAATCTGCTCGGGGAGGTGGATTTGCTTCTCTGCAGCACTCAGGGTGACCAGGTTTTAAAATAAACATTTATTTTTGCTTCCAAAGCCCTGATGGAGATGGAATCCACCTTAAGGAAAGTTACAAAGGAGCGCCGAGGCAAATCATTCAACAGGCACGTCTTTATAGACACCTTGCTGCAGGGGAGCCTGAGTGACCAGCAGGTCTGTGCAGCTGTTATGTTGTTACACAGTAATGAACTTTTGCTATTTCAAGCTCATTACATTGTAGCCTTCGATTAACTGAAGTTTTTGCATCTTCAGTCAGATTTCTTGCTAAAATAGGGTTTCTTTTTACATTCCTACAATGTTTAATTGTGTTAGATTTTGATAGCTTTCCTTGCCACTTCTTCGTTGTCATTTTTGTAAAATATTTTTTTATATTTGATAATGGGATGGCCTACACAGCACCAGGCTTGCTGGCATCAGATGGGATCCACCTTACTCAAAAGGGGAAGAGGGTCTTTGCTCAGGAGCTTGCAGGGCTCAATGACAGAGCTTTAAACTCCATGTAAAGAGGGAGGGGACAATACTGGCCTTCCCTGTGATAAGCTGGGGGATGACACGCCAAGGTTAGAGGGACCGGGTGCTAGTGAGGGCCCTCAGCCTGTTAATTGGAAATGTGCTGGACACACTGCAGCACACTTGGAGTCTTACGGACACAAGCCCCAGCTCATGAGGTAGTAGGAGCCAACAGGGAAGCACTGGGGAAATACCCCAAAGGAATTCCAGCCACTCCAACCAGTCAGTCACCTTCATTGGGGCTGAACTTAAACGCCTCTATTCAAATGAATGCAGCGTGGGAAATAAACAGGAGGAGTTAGATGCCTGCGTGTGCCTACAGGGCTATGATCTTATTGGGATCACAGAGATGTGGTGGGATGACTCCTGTGACAGGAGTGTTGGAATGGAAGGTTACACTCTTTTTGGAAGGACAGGCAGGGGTTTGAGGAGGGGGTGCTGCCCTCTGTGTCAATGACCAGCTGGAATGTGTGGAGCTCCACCTGGGGATGGATGAGGAGCCAACTGAGAGTTTATGGGTCGGGATTAAAGGGAGGGCAGGGGACATTGTAGTGGGGGTCTGCTACAGGCTGCCCAACCAGGAAGACTGAATGGACAAAGACCTTTATAGACAGATAGGAGTAGCCTCACGTTCACCTTTTTACAAGGGCATGTAGTGATAGGACAAGGGGAAATGGCTTCAAACTGAAAGAGGGTAGATTTAGATTGGCTATTAGGAAGAAATTCTTTCCTATGAGGGTGGTGAGACACCTGGCAGTGTTCAAGGGCAGGTTGGATGGGGCTTGGAGCAACCTGGTCTGGTGGGAGGTATTCCTGTCTAGAGCAGGGGGGTTGGAACTAGATGATCTTTAAGGTCTCTTCCAACCCAAACCATTCCATGATTCTATAAACCAGAAGTATGTTAGTATTCTATCATTCTGTGATTCTATTAAGCATGTCTCAAATGCCATTCCAGTGGAAGTTCTGTAAAGTTCAGTGTGTGTCTTTTAGATGTATTTCCTGCTCTCTGCACTAAATGGATTTCATGCACTTGAATGGAGAATGTGCCGCTTCTTTTTTATCTTTACAGTCTTAGGAACTTCATTCTCTGAAGTAGATTTTATTTCCTAGATTCTGGAAGATACAATGATTTTCTCCTTGGCAGGATGCATAATCACTGCTAACTGTAAGTACAGATTGTAGGTAACTTTCCATCCTCAGACTCAGCTGTCTCAAACTGTGTATGATGACGTGAGACTTATGCTAGTCTAATAAAAAATTATATTCCATCATTCTGTTTTTTTCGAGCTGTAGATGTATAGAAGAATTTTACAGCAAACTCTCGACACAACCTCACAGCTAGTGAGTTGAAACTATGCTGTGTTTGACAACTTCCCAGTCTTTTGGTGAACCTTAAAATTTCTTCCCATTGCTTTTCACTTGCACCCTAACCCCAGCCAACTGATGCTAAATTTGATGAAAAAGCGCTAAAAGATGTAAGGCACAAAGATCATGTTGTAAAATAAGTTCCAGCACGTGGAAAGGAAATTGGAGCAGAGTGCTGGAATCTGACTGTCAGCTTTGAATTTCTGGAGCATAGGTGTGTTCCATGTATGGAAGACTTTCAAACAAGCTACTTTGGATTTTGTGCAAAATTCATGGAAAAAACCAAAACCAAAACCAAATAAAAATACAAACTGGAGCGGTGTAAAATCTCTTATGATAGGGGGATGATTATCAGGCCCTCTGTCTCAGCTAGTGGGGCTGGGACTCCAAAGAAAACCTCACAGATGCGCTAGGTGTTAAAGAATGTGGAAAGTAAGTTTGGCAACTATGATAATACTATCCCCGGAGAATATCCTCTCCAAGTACTCGAAGAAGACTGTCATTTTAAGGGGTTTGACTCCTTAGGGATTCCAGGTAGTTCTCATGAAGAGTCAGTTTGGAGTGGCAGAAATATTTCCTTGTAGCTTTAGGGAAACTGCATCCTACACAATTATTTCTTATGCGAGGTTTCTTTTTCACTCTGCTATTGAGGATATCTCTTGAGTTCCTCACAAAATAGATGTAGGGGAGACAAGTGCTGGCCAACCTGCTGCAGGGAGCAGTACTGTTCTTGTTAAGCCCTGTCAAGAGCCCCAGACATTGGCTGTCTGGAGCACTCACCTGAGATGGGCTGGGGAAGCCCCCTAAATAAGGGACTTTTTCGATGCTTTGGACAAACCAGCCTTGCATTTGGATGGTTGATGTAATAACCCTGGTTCCCCAGGGTTTGGTGGGCTGTGTGCTCCCTTACGCACAGCTATGGGGCTGAATGCCTCAGTCTCCTGCACAGTTCCCTAAGCTCCTCATAGCATTGGAAAAAGAATTTTAGCTTTCAGAGTGTCTTGTTCCACAGGAGTTCAGCCTCTACTTCTGCCACTGAACACAGAATCAGTACAGCCTGCTATGAACAGAGGTCACCCTTTTTTGGGTCAAAAAGTAATGTTGCAAATGCAGGAAGTGAGAAAACTGAATGTAGTTTGTAAAGGATTGAATTTTCTGGGTCCAGTCTTGTCTTGATTTCTTCCCCAGTGTGCACTTGGGCAGTCTATTTCCTGACAACTTCAGAAGATGTTCAGCAGAATCTCTACAAGGAGATGGACCGTGTTTTGGGGAAGGGACCAATTACACATGAGAAAATCGAGCAGCTCAGGTGGGTCCTATGAAAGGAACTGCAGAGGAAGGTTCTGTCATGTGGTAGGGACAGGGGCTTTGTGTGCTGGACTCTGATGCTCAGTGTACACTGGGCCAGGAGAAGGCATCCAAAAGCTAGTCCTTTCTTTTTTCTGGAAGTGATAAAACCACAGGATGACTTGCAGCACAGAGAATCTGCTGTAGGGCTCCAGACACCAGGACCAAGCTGCTCTTTAGGGTGTCTATAGAAAACCCTTTAGGTTCATTGACCTAATGAGGAGAGCACAGAATCAGTGCCCTGGCTGCCAGGCCAAAATTTGTTTGCCTATTGTCTGGTTTCTGTTCTAGTTTTTCAAATGTAGAGGTAATCAGTCATTTTAATGGTTGGATTCATGTTAGAAAGCATGGAAGAATATTCTTTTCAAAGAGCCACAGAAATAGGATGATCTCTGGTCAATGGTGTGCCTTTATTTTTCATGCATCTGTTGGTGCAACTGGGTGCATTTTATATTTGGACTGGTGTTAGAGTTTCAGTAAGGGAATATTGAGTATGTGGGTTTCTTGCTGCTTCTTGTATGGGTGAGAGGTCCAGGAAAAAGGCTGGTGTGTTTATGTATTTTAGCAGAGTTAGTTTGGTTTAAAATCTGAAAGAAGTATGGTGAAGAGAGATTTTGATAACCTTTCCTAAAAGCTGATAATGAGATTTAATGCTTCTTGCAAAGATGCTGGAATTTCTTGCCAGAAAAAAAATAAGTGCCTCAGTGTGGCTTGAGACAGGTCGAAGAGCAGACTGTGACCCTAAATGCAGCAGGTGACTCAGCTGTCCTGGCTGCCACAAGGACGTGGACAAGCTTCTCTCTGGGAGGGTTAAACTAACCAAGTCTTTCTGGTTGCAGATACTGTCGGCAAGTCCTATGTGAGACAGTGCGAACAGCAAAGCTTACTCCCATTGCTGCACAGCTGCAGGAGCTGGAGGGCAGAGTTGATCAACATACTATCCCCAAAGAGGTAAGGCAGTACTGGGAATGCCAGGCCACTCTCCTTTCCCAGAGGGGAATTTGCTGTTTCCTCTTCTTCCCGTGGAGGGGTGAGGCAGGAAAACTATTTCTTCTGACACTGTTGAACCTGAGCAGCTGCTCTATCATGTGAAAGTACAATTTAGCTCAAAGCTCGACCTGCAGTTCCTCTGTGGGAGAGGCTTTGGGAATTCATGTTCTTTTCCTGAGCAGATTTGCTTCCGGTTCTGGGTCCACCAGGGATGAATCATCTTTTGAAGGGGCTTATGGGCTCAGTTGTGCATAAAAGAGCATGATTTCAGGCCTGATCATATCACATATATTTCCCACACAAAATGCTACTTTCCATTGCAGAGAATAAAGTAGTCCATACATACATGCCAGGAAGAGTAGCGGAACAGGATCAGACCCTCTCTAACCACCAACAATTGCAGCATGGGCCTTAAAAGTTAAAATCCTAACATCTGGGCATTGATTACGGAAATCTGTAGATGAATATAGCATATTATCTTTTTAATCCACCTAACAAATACAAGTAGTCTACAAAATAATCATCATTCATCAGGGCTGTCCAGAAGTGTCTTTCATTGTGCATTTCTTTCTGCTCTGACATGTCTCCTAATTTTCTTTGCAGACACTTGTGCTTTATGCTCTTGGTGTGATGCTGCAGGGTAGTTCGTCATGGACATCACCATACAGGTGTATAGAATCAAGAATTCTATTACAAATAATTCCTTTTCTTTTTTTTTAATTAATATTCTTTAGATCTTACAGCACAGCCTGTTTGGCTGCAGGGCCTGCCCTAAGCAAATTTTGGAGATGAAAGAGTCTGTAAGAAAATCAGTTTATGAAGGTCTCGTCTCCATGAGTGGGATTTTGGGGCAGTTCAAGTCATGATACTCCTATGCTCCACTCTGCATATGTGTATGTGTTAGAGTTCAATAACAATTATTTTGCACACATACACAGAGCTTCCCAGGCAAATGCTGGTAAATTCTTTTTAAGGTTTTCTGTGAGAGAGAAACAGTGATTTGAATGGCTTTGGAATCATTGCTTGTCATCATGAAACGGTGTACACGTAAGGAAAGAAATGTCAGTCTTAAGTTATGTTTTTTTAGGTGGAAGGGAAATGCTGCCTCTCCTATCTGTGAAAACAGAACTGGATCCAGGCCAGTATTTTGGAGGTTAAAGAAAAAAAATGCTGTAGCTTCCTGTGGCCTCCAGGTGGCAAATATTAACATGGGAAAAAAATGTGGGTCAGTTATTCTAGACAGAGGGAACAGACAACTGTGATTTAGAAGAAAGAATAGAGCCATTAGAATAGCACTTGTCCTCTCCTGCAAGTGTAGCTCTTACAAAAGGGTCAGGCATTGATTCACTGATCTGTGAGCATCATGGCAGTGATTGCCCACTAGGATAGGACACACACGGTGTTAGGAAGGGTTTGCGGAGGCCTCATGGGAGGGACAATGAGGACTGCTATGAACACAGTATGTTTATTCCAAGTAGAAGGTGTCTGAGGTTGAGCCTGAGGTAGATGAGCATTTCTGTGATGGAGATAGGAGATCAGCTCTTTGTGATCCTGTCGCCTATCTATTGGACAAAAACACTGTGTGTGGCTGTTTACCCTTCCTACATTTTTACTAGGCAGCTGCATTTTTTTTCATATTACAACATCTGTAATTTGCCACTTCAGTTCAGGGCAAATGTAAGTTTGCTGCTGCTTTTACTGAGGGTCAGCACCCACAAGCCTTTTCACCTTGGTAGAAGCAGAGTGTGGATGTTTAGGCAGGGAGCCAAAGGCTTGAAGTATAAGCAGAAAGACTTAACAGAAACTGAAAGAGAACTGCCTTCCATCCATCAACTTTTCTGTGGTGGTTTTTTTCTATATTTAAATTGATTTATATTTTATTAGTCTCCTGTGGTTAGTTGATTATGTGAATCTTGTTTTAACTCATGCCAGCTCTGGATAATAGTTTTCTCACAGCCTCCACCATCCTAATGCTGGAAACCACTTTTCTCACTTGAGTGAGTCACCAGCTTCACCAGCACATACACATACACACACCAGCTGCTTGAAGAGAAGGGTGAGTGGCATGAAAAAAAAGAAAATATTTTTGGAAGTGAGAGAGAAAGGGACACAAGGAGAGAGAGAGAGGGAGGGAGACAAATCAGATTGTATGTGCCCTGAGGGGGAATAGAGGGCAGGTAGTAGCATCAGCTCAGCTGTGTACTCAAGCTAAATACCCATGGCTGAGAGGTAATGCATTATTAGTTCCAGCTTGTGTCACACTAACTCAGTTTATCAGCATTTTGACCAAGCTGGAACACAGCTGACCAGCTGGGAATGCAAATAGAGTGGATGCACAGTTGCCTTCATGTATCTGTGTGGAATTACCCAGCATGATTTAGAGAGAGCAAATTAGTGAGATTCTGTATTTTGTTGCCAGTTCCTTATTCGTGTGTCTGGGGAAAGAATCCTGTGCCTACACAGAAAGCTTCAGTGTATTTTGTCTTTCTTAGGTTTGACCCAGAGAGATTCAATGAGGAATCAGCCATGAAAAACCTCTCCTTGTTGGGTTTTTCAGGAAGCCAGGAGTGCCCAGAGTTGAGGTGAGCATAGGGAAAAAGGTCTTTGTGTGTCTCTGTAGCAGACAGGAGAGAAGGTGCTTTCAGTCTCTTCCTGTTACTGCTGAGACAATCTGTCCAAACTGACAATTAGTTGTTCTTTGGCAGATATGCATCATAGCAAAGTTTTTATTCTTTTCTCCTGCCTCTTCTCTCAGGTTTGCCTATATGGTGGCTACAGTTCTGCTGAGTATCCTGGTAAGGAAACTGTATCTCCACCCAGTGAAAGGACAAGTCATGGAGAGCAAATATGAGCTGGTAACCTCACCAAAGGAGGAAGCCTGGATAACGGTGTCTAAGAGAAGCTAAGAGCAAGCAAAACAAGGGGCTATAAGTGCCAGCAGTGAAGTTCTGAGCAAAGGTCTTAGGGGGAATCATGCTGGTGCCACACTGACTCAGCCAAGAAATTTTACATCCAGATTTTGTTACCTTCCGTGTTCTTGACCACATACCTCTCTTGGGTACTTTTTCTAACTCAAACAGTAGTCATATTAAAGTAGATTTAATCTGTATGCCTTTTTTACATTTGCTTTTGGATCTCTGGCCAAACCATTGCAAAGGAAGCAACAAAACCTTGCAGTGGTGTATGTATGAACTGTTGGGTGCCAGCTGGTCAAAGACCCTTTCCAACAGCAGCTGGATCTGGGTAAGAGTGCTTCTTTTATCCAGTGAAATGCTTCTTCATGGATCCTACCCAGATAAGACCTCAGAGACACAAGGACAAAACTTTTCTCTTTATATAGGTATTTTTATTCAAAGTATCTTTTCTTCCCTTGAGCTAGAACTATAACTGTCAAGAAGAGGAGATATATCTTGTGAGAAGCATGTGTGAGTGTGTGTGTGTGAGAGAGAGAGAGAGAGAGAAAAGTGGGGTGGGAATTACACCACTGGTTCTCTTGCCATGCTCTGTGGGGTTGCAAGAGAAAGGATGACTGAGAAATGCTAATAAACCAAAAGGAATAAAATTGGTTTGACCCTTGAGAAAACAGAAGCATCAGTAATATGAAATTATATAAAACCACAGAACAAAGCCCTGAGAAAGGGATTCTCTATTCTGACAGTTCTGAGGGCAGCGTCTAATCTAATCGGCATCAGAAATTGATGACAGACACTTACAATTCATTCAGCACCGGGTCAGCATGAGACTGGTCATGCAAATACTGGAAAGGGAGAGTGCTGATTTTATAGAGCTCTGGATTAATGTTGTACTTAATAACTTAAAAGCCTTTCAAAGAATCCTTTTCCTCCTCCAAAATGGGTGCCAGCCAAAACAGCATCACATGCCACGTGTTCACATGCTTTTCCCTGCTTCTTTCTTTCTCTTTTGGCCATTACAGGCCAGCTTCTGGAAGTTTTTTCAGAGCCCCACTGAGTAGTTTGCAAGTCAGGAACCTCTTAACCTATTTTCTCATTGGAATAATTGCCATCTGACTTCCTTTCCAGGTTGTATTCCTCCTGTTTTTTCTTCTTTTTTTTTTTTTTCCCTCTTGCATAGGATCACCCTTTACCTGATCTTTGTTAGTCTTTTTGCCAGAAAACTGACTTAACTGTTAGTTCCAGTTCCTAGCCCACTTCTCATCCAAAAGCTGTGTGATGGTAGGTGAGGTGTTGCTCAGCCTGCAGCTGTGTATGCCCAAGCTGCTTTTGCACACAGCTACTGTTGTACCGTAGAGAAGGCCAGGAGAGTGTGGCTCCCATTGGAGCTACTCTTAACTGCCTCTCCAGACTGGGCACACTTTACATAGATACACATACCTGGTAGATGCAGTTCCCATTTCTACAGATATTGTTCCTTTCACTGGCACCTTCAAGGTCAGGAAATCTGCTGCTCTTATAAAAATGTTTTGGCTCTTGTATTGCTGCTGAGTGCCAGCCTCAATGCAGCCCCGTCAGCTCTTACAGCATTAATGTCAGATGCCAGCCTCTGTGGGCACCAGACAAAGAAAATTGTGCTCTTGGGTTTAATGTGTCAGCTCAGCTTTTGGTGGAACTGTAGAGATTCAGTTCCCCTCCAGTGCAATTCATGTTGGGGAAGAGGTGAGGAAGAGATGCTGTTCTGCTGGTTTTTGTCTGCTGGGCAGAAAAAGGAGTGTTGTGCAGTTCAGCTTGCTGCCTCTCTTGCATTGATTTTTATAATGAACTGCAAGAAAGCTCTTGCTAATCTGACCTCCATTTAACTGAAGGTTGGCCATGTCCCCAGATGGTAATTCATGTTAGGCTTTGCTTCACTGCTTATGCAAAAAGGACTGTTTTTCTTGAAGGTTGCAGATGTTTCCTAAACCTTTTGGAGAAATCAGTATGGTAAAGGATTTTTCTTTAAAGCATCCCTGGTGTGCAGAGGAGGCAAAATGGAGGCTAAGTTTTTGCCTTCTTGAGAAAAAAAGGTAGAATAGCACTGTTCTTGTTAAGAACCAGACAAGGAATAGCTGACTGCCATATAATTGAGTGGCTAAGATCTACTTTATTGTAGCCATGTGGTAGGAGGGAAGCTTTCAGACACCAGAAAAGCTTCCCCAGAGTAATTGCCCAGACTTCTGTTACAGTATTTCTCTGCCTTGCTGGAGCTCTGTGGGCCAACTGCCTTGCAACAGCCCTTCCCCAGTTACAGGAATCAAAATGGGAGTAATTCCCTATGACACATTATGAATTTTCTGTCAGTCTGCACAGGTATTGCATCCCATAAGACTATGCTCTCAGCTTGGGCCAGTAATCCAGCATGCTACAGGCATCCGTGACTGATAGAAGAGAATAACATTGCCCTAAGTGCTGAAGAAAGCCAATGATTAGTTTGTGTTTGCTCAAAACTGCTGTCAAAAAACCACCCTGACTCATCAGTTTAGGAAATGTGTTGAGCATGGACAGAAAGGAGGTGGGTAAGGCTTTCTCAGGCATTTGTTATGCACTGCACAGAGTGACACAGAGGTCATGGCCACATTGTTTGCTGAAGTCTGTAAGTTTCCGTTCCTCACTCTGTCTGCAAGTCATTTTAAACAGCCTAACTATCAAGATTTAGGGCAACACTCATCAGCCCAGCTGTGGATCCTTTCCTTCTGCAGCAAACTCCCTTTTTTGTATGGGAATGTTCATGGATCAGAGCTTTCTCGTGAAGTTTTAATCTGTTTTGATTGGAAGCTTGAAATACCAGTTTTGTCCCATTTCTCCCCTCACCCATTGTCTGGCATGCATTGTCAACTGGTTCTTTTTTTGGCCTGGTTTCCTAAGGAAGACTTGTATTGGTAGAGCATGCCCCTCTCCCCACTTAAGTTCGGCCATTTTTGCCTTTCACTTCTTGCAAGAGGTAACTTCTGAGCCCTTGGACCAAATCAGCTGCATTTGATAGGAATCGGGCTTTGAAATCTAAACGCTGTTATGTTCCTACAAATTCTGTGAGAAAAAAAAGATGACTGGACATAGGGAGTCTATGCTAGATGTGTCACAAGATTGCAGCCAAAGCATTGTTAGATGTCAGCCTGTGGAAAAGCCCGAGTCAGTGCCTGCACTGAACCAGATAGCCAGTCTCAGGAGTCCAGGCAATAGCAAATAGGTTTTGTCAGTCCTGCTGCTCAGACCCACACACTGAGGACACATCTAAGGCCCAGAGATCCCTTCTGGCTGTAACATGGGGATGCAGGCAAGCACTGCAACCTGTGGAAAAAAATGCCTTAGTCTAGGAACAAAGCCAAGAGGGGGAGGTTTCTTCTATAATATAGGGAATTGCTGCTTTTTATGCTTCATGTTCCTGCTCTGCACCAGAAAGCTACTTCACAAATTCCACAGGATGATTTTGAAAAACATACAGAAAATCTGTCATTTTGTTCCTTGGACTCTTATTGTAGAACAAGCTTCTGTGAAGGGCTACAAACTCATGGAAGTTAGGAGGCTAAATATATCCCTGTGCCTGAGCAACCTGCTGCTCTCAGAAGCAGGCAGCCAGCACAGGTGCCAGGAGCAGTCAGGCCATCGCTAATAGATTGTTGTGATTGTTTCAGGCTGACAAAGCCTTGTACTTTTGCCTCTTGTACTGGTGGCAACTGGTGAGACAGTTGTTAACATAACTTTGAGCAGAACTGACGGCTTATTGAGCTAGCCTCCCACTACCTCCAGAATATCCATGAATGGTGTTACCTCTAGATTTTAATTAACCTGGGTTGCATATAGAGTCATTATTGCAAATTAGTAATATCCTTCTCCTGTTCCCAGCAGCATAAGTACTTTCTGGCAATGACTGTGGCATGCAGCACAGAGTTGAGGGCTGTATGTTTTATTTTTCATCATTAAATAGAAAGGATGGGCTTGGCAACTTCTATCCTGCTTGCTGCAAAAGTAGATGTTGGTTGTTGGGCAGAGTGGAGATTTGCTGATTTAAAATACTTTGGGCAGCTTTTGTGCCAGCTTCCCGATTAGCTGTGCAGTTATATGAACCTGGGGCTGCTGGCAATTTAAACTGGGAAAACAATATACTATCTCACCTGCACAGTTTGTTCGTGAATGTTTTGGTACTGTTAGCTCAAAGGTAAGTAGAATTGACTTCTCACTCTGTCTCACGTACTGTGCACACGTTCTCACTGACAGCAGGAGATCTCTATAGAGCTCACCACTCAGCAGGGCCATGTATGACTTTCCCAAGGTTGCTGTTAACGCTACAGAAGAGGCTCCCTGACACTGACCCTTGGATATAGATATATCCAGATCAGCAGAGTGAAGTCTATAGTTTATTGGCTTCCTTTCTGTGCTCAGATACTCTTGTAGTTTAGGGGCAAAAGGAATGGGGTAGAGCAGTACTTTCATGAAGGCACTTTGAGCATACAGGATTCATCCACTTCTCTACTCCTTTTATCAGGAGTGAATGGGAAGGGGAAAAAAGGCTTCTAATGAGAAGGAAAATTTTCATCACTCATGGGTTATGCCACCAGGAAGTGGAACTGCTGTAATTACTGTGGCAGCTTTTGCTGCTTCTTTCCACTTGTCTGAAGCAGAAATTGCTGGAAAATATTCCAGGCATCTTTCTCTGGAGCCTGAAAGTATGTACCCATCTTGGCACCTCTCTCTAGTTGAGCTCAGGACTGGTGTTTAGCAATCACTTTTCAACTAAACAAAAGGCCTGTTTGACATCTCTTAGGATTCAGTGCCAGGATTTTGATGGTAGCAGACGGGGAAGAGGAACTACCACATGCAGGAAAAAAAAAAGATGAAGAAAATGTTCCTCACATATGGAGGGTGGGTAAGGAGAGCAGATAAGGGTTTCCATGGCAACATTCCTTGAAGATAAGTATTTTTAAATCTGTGTGAGTTTTAACATTCAAAACACAGTTGTGTTTCCCACAAAAAGATTTGGAGGAGGGCTGGAGTGGAAAGAATTTTTCCCCCTACTTTTCGGGTCATTCCTATTTCTTTTACAGAGGAGCTTGAACCCAAGATAAATGAAGTATATGCCATTGCTCGTCTAAAGAAAATCCTTGCTTCCAAGGAGGCAAAAAGCATCAGTCATAGTTCTGTATCTGTACTGACATCTCTGGTGCAAGCACTCGATCATTTCGTTATTGAGAAAAGTAGTGCAAATAGACCAATGCTAGACCAGTAAAAATTCACAAGGACAAATCTTGCAGGATTCCACATTAAAACCAGTGTAACTTGGAGCAAAATCTTAATTATAATTGACATACAGATAAGTGGTAGGAGTGATAAGGTAGCTGAGGCCCTTTGCCAAAGAAGAGAGGATGTAGAACTGAAAGGGCAGAGGAACCAGATAAAATGTGTCTATGGCGAGTGTCTTGTTTACCCTGATGACAGTGAAACATTGCTGCAGGTGGGCTAGTGATGCTGCAGTGACACTATTAGGCAGGAAATGTTTGCTCTTTATATGGGGCATTAATGCTGGGGTCACCTCTGAACCTTCTCTGCTCCAGTCTCTTCAGTGCTGAGCTTCTCACGGACACTGGCATGCTCTGCTCCCACCTCCTTGCTGGCATCCAGGCAGGTCAGCTCTATCACAAGCCTGGCAGTGAGACATCCAATGCTGTGCCTGCTTGGCTGCCAACTTTCTAGTCTCACCAGAAAAGGCCTTTTTTTTTTTTTTTTTATTTTAACAGTTGCTTCCAACTCAGTAATGACTCAGACACTGCAGCAAGGGTAAAGCGATCATCTTCCCCTCCAGAGCTTTACGGCAGAAGGTCCTGGATATCCTCTCTAAAAAAGAGCTTGCTGGGCCCAGCCATCAGCTGGATTCGGTTCTTTAACTGATGGAATGAGATGCTGCGGCAGTTCTGTGTACCTGCTGGCTCAGGGGCCGTGTTTCAACAACAGAGTAAATGGTTCCTACAAGTACTTTGTGTTCAGAAGCCTTGGGGAGGGGCATGCTGGGAGAGAAGGAGTAGTTATATATAAAAGAGAAGGTGCTATTCACCCATTAAGGCTCGTGCCCTGACCAAATTTCCCCAAGCCGTGAATCCAGGGAAGGAACAACAATCTATTGGAACAGTAAGAAAAAAACCCAGTAAGTCGTATTTGGCCATTTATCTTTTGGGATGAGGGAGGGGAAGCAAATAAAGGTGTCTGAAGAAGCAAAGTCAAACTGTGGAAACTGGCACTTGGTAGCAGTGTTGCACGTTGGCCAAGACCCCAGTACAGAATAAGCAAGGCTCAGCTCTAGCTAAGGTGCCTTTATTACCCATGTCAACTTCCCTACATCTTTGTTGATAAAGCCTACTGGCAGCATGCAAAAAAGCTGCACTTTACCTGTCACTGTTGGATCCTCTATTGGAATTCACTGTTGTGAGATATATTATTTTTAATTCTGGGAATAATATTCATGGCCTGATGTCAGCACTGACATCAAAATGCATACTCTGGCTTTGTAGGTTCTTGGACTGAGAAGTAACTGACTGGCTCATGCAGGGCTTGTTAGCTGTGAGTTATCGATTACATATGTCATGTTTATTCCATCCCTTCCTTTAAGACCCCTGTGGTCTTAAAGTGCTGCACACTGATGCTTTAGCTCTATGCATTTGCCTTACAGCTGAACTGTGGGAGATGCAGGAACTCTGCAGTACCTAAGTAATAGAAATTCAGCAACTTCAATCCCTGCTCAGCAGCCTTCAGTATACAGTATGTCACAAGCTGACTCTTACTCCCTCCTTAGATACTTGTAAGTCAGCCTGGTACAGTGACAGGGTTCAAGGCACCGTGGGTGTTAGACAACAGTAACTGGATTGCTGCTGTGTGGGGAAATGAAGAACTGCTGCCCTGGTGCAACATTTATGAGCATTCTCACATAGCTTCCACAGATATAGGCTGTCCTGCTTCTGCAAGCTCTTTCAGGAGTCTGAATGGGGTAAAGGTGCCTTGGGAGGAGTGGGGCGAGCTGTGAGAGTTAACGGGAACTGTTAGGGATGCTTGCAAGAATACATCATTGCATATGATGGGAAACCAACTGGACTGATGGTTGCAGCTGCCCCACACTCATTGGTGAGCGAGATATTTGGGAACAGAGAGGGTGTTTGAAGCACTTAGTCCTTCTGCTGTGCAGAATTCATATTAAATTTTCCAGAGCCTGCACCTTGCTTTGATGGTATTGTTCTTGTAAGTGGAAGGAGCAAATTGATTGCTTGCTAACAGACTGCTCTAAATTAACCTCAAGCATGGGTCTGGGCCTGCAAACCTTCGTATGGCTGACTGTGTGATTGCACTGAATACCACTGACTTTCATATATTGGCCTATCACAGCTGCACTTAAGTCTTAGTTATGGTTTTCAGTTGTTAGAAACCAAATTTTTGAAGCTGTTTAGGTGTTTGGATTTTGAATATCCCATTAAGCACCTACTTGACTATTTAAATGCCTAGGTGTGTTTGTAAGTCTAGTATTGCCATAATGCAAAGAAAAGGCAAATGATATAGAGGGTTTGCTGGATCAGGCCTCTGGTTTCATGTGCCAGCAGTAATAACTAGGTTGTTGTATATACACCATAGTTCATAGTGAACCTCTTTTGTGCTTGAGGAAGCTTGATGGTGACTTTTACATAGTAACAATAAAAATACTGCAAACATACATCCTGCATTAGTCTTTATATACTGTTCCAGTGTGGTAAACTGAGCTGAGCAATCACATTTTCTCAATTACCCTCAAGAACTGGAAATCCTTATCACCTCTGTGTTTCTTTCACCCACTATTGCAGCACTGGTCTTGAAATTGTCACCAAAGCTAAAAATCCTCATTCTGTAAATTAAACTGTGATTTAAAAAAAAATTACAGTACAGCCTCCTCATAAAACTCCACCAAGTCTTTTGCTGATGTGACTCACTCAATTACTCATGTGGGCAGACATTCGGATAATAAAAGTAGTTAATGGAAAAGCTGTGAGAAATACTGCTGGTTCCTGAGGAGGCAGGGGAGGCGGAAGGCTACTGCGGGTATTTTATCCTAAGAGCTGCTGAATTCACTGAGCTCCCAGCCATTTTTTTAAGATAAGGATTTCTCCATTCTGCTTTTGCCTTTGTATAAAAACAGCTTGAAAAATCAGATTGGCAGTAGAGGAACAAAAGTACACCAGCTGTACATGTTTGCTCCTCTGCTCCACTTCCTATATATTAGAGATGATAGCCAGTCTGTGCCTCTTTATCTTACCCATGTAGATACTTAAATAACACTCTACTCTAATGAACTCTGGATTCCTGAAGCAAGGAGTACAGCGAGCAAGTGGCTAAGTGAGCCCTTTAGTTGGAGATGTCACATATACTGACAAGGACTGGATTTTTCTGGAATAAATAATAGGCCCTTGAGATTTGGTGTGCAATAGGTCAGGTAACACAACTAGAAGGCAGATTTCAATGCTATTTCAGTGAGTGCACATTGGAGGAATATGGCATTTCTTGAAGCTGGTGAGGCAGAAGTTATTGAAGAGTAGTAGGATACTACTTGTATGTGAGAACCCCCTTCTGCAATGAAATTATACATGTATACATGTACACTTAGAGTTAAGCCAAAACTGGAAGTAGTGGAAGTGGACAGACTGAGAGCTAAACTGGCATTTGCAAAACAACCAGAACAGTTAACTCTCGGTTGCGTGGCTCTGAGGCTGCTAGATTTTTGAGGAATGTGCAAATGCCTGTGTGAGCCCCTTTCAACAACAGTGATGGGTGTGAAAAGGGCAAGGACGTGAGGATGTACTCATTCCTCATGCAAGTTGGGCTGGGAGGGAGACTACAGGTTGACTTGTAAAGTAGAGCTGCTGGCAGAGAGAAGCAATGCATGGGTGTTGAGGGTGTGGACCTGAGAAAGTAAGCTGTCAGATTATATTTAGTGAATACATGCTGCGGAAAAGCGCAGAGGGAAGGAGGGGAAGTAATGCATAGCTGGGCCCCTTGGGTAGTGAACATACAGAACAGGAAATGAGTCTGTTTAGAGAGGATGAATTGCCTTGGTGCTCCTGATTCAAATAAATCTCTGCCTGAGACCAGGGATCTGCACAGACTTGTATGATTACTTTGAACAGCGGAGATCAGCTTTATTTATCCTTTAGTAATGGCTTGACTCCAGACTCCATTAGGTGAAGGGTGACCAACCTGTGGCCTTCCAGCCATTCACCACTGTCCCCACACTAGGGATGTCTCCTGCAGCAATCCCTAGCTGGGGAAGCAGTTGTTTGATAGGGGCTCTTGAAACCAATGTCACAAACCACTGTACACCCCAGCTGCACACCCAGCTCAGACCCAAGCCACCAGAAGCTTGTTAGTTAAGGTTGGTATCTGCAAAATAGGTTAAGTACTGTCCCCTATTTGAATTCAGGGGTGTGATCACCTCACTCCATTGTGTTCCCTGGAAAGCCCAGTCCTAAAGCGACAAAGATGGGAGAAAAAAAATCTTATACCTATATGAGACAAATCAGACCTTATGTGCTGACACGATAGTTGGTCATTTGAGTCCTTATATTCCAAGGTGCAGAGGTTGTGACTTTGACTAGTTTGTAGCAGGATCTGAGGCTCTAATTCTTTCCTGCTAAAAGCTCACTCATATGATTCAGAAATGTCTTTGCCTTTGAAATAAATCAGTCCTTTAAGCTCTCTCTCAGAGGAGACAGTGGGGGGAGGCCTGGCTGCCTTCTGCACATAAATATTCTGTCAAACCAGATTCAGGCTGAGGTGGGTGAAGCTGCTGCAACTGATGGGGAGCCATCAGTCTCCATCTCCTGTTAGGCAGTATTGCATCACTGAGATTTGTGCTGTTACCATACTGTCAGAAATAGCTGTGGGTGAGAGAAAGGGCTGAAATGCTCCCGTGTGTTAGCCCAGCAGGAGAACAGAGCAGTTAGAAGGAGGGAGATGCAGTCTATGATAGTGAACAGAAGCTGTGCAAAGAGGAGTGGCCCTCACAGCCTTGTGAAAGCGAATTACTCGACCAGATGTATGATGGAAGGAGGAAAGATGACTCCATAGATGTGATTTTATTATCCTTCCCAGTTGTGCTAATTCCAGGAACAACAAACATTTGTTTGGTGGCTCCTAAGAATATGCAAAGCCATAAAAAAACTTCTGAAAGTGGTTTATGTGGTAAAAGCAAGATTACAAAAAGGACAGGATTAAAAAAACTCCAGGGAGCAAGTTCCTGGTGTTATGTGACTACCTAAAAATCTGAACTTTAATTACATGCAGGAAGAAACAAAGACCTCAGAGAATGGTTCTAACTGTTGTAGCTGCAGAGCAAGCTTTCAGATGTGAAAGAAGCATAAGTAGGCCAGCAATGTCTGCTCCAGTCTGCAGTGAGCTGGAATCAATAGTTGAGAGAGGATGAATTTTCCCATGTACTGTAGTAGAGCATTAACTCCACTATCTACCCTTTAGGGTCTGTCTCCTCAGCAGCCATATCAGACCTTACCTGAAGGATGCCACAAGGGTCAGGCCAGGGTGGGAAAGGGCTCACAATTGATCCAGGTTGGCACCTTTGAGAAGGGGTACTGGCAGGAAAGAAAAACAAATTAGAGCCATTCTTTCCTCCCCCTCTCCCTGCGTGCTTTGTCATTTGTACCCTTGGAGGGAAACTGATGCATAACTGTGCTTTGTGCTGGCTTCTGTTTGAGACTGTTTGTTGCCTGTTTTCTTTTAAAGTCTGAAATGTTAGAAAGAGATCATTATTCTTCCTATTTATCTTGACCTCTTCCTCCCTATGAGAGTTTCTCCCCTTTTACTGGCTCTGTCCTCATAGAGTGTGATGTTGAAATAAAGTTCAAGAGAAAACTTGATTTCCTAGAAAAAAGCTTGGTATTTGGAAGGAGACGTGTCCTAGAACAGACAGTCTGAATCTTCTGCAATGTGTCCTGTCCCTCTCTGGAGGTGCTGTGAGGTACCAGGTGTCAATCATGCACTGCCTCTAGCTGAGGTGGTTCTGAAATAGCCATGTTAGGGCAAACACTTCCATGAGATGTAAACTACCCCATGGGTCACTTCTCCTACCCTTTGTGCAGCAAGCATTTTACTCAGCTGCAGTTTCTCATAAGCGGAGAAGTTATCTGTGGTTACAATCCTGATTGCCCAGCAAATTGATGAATGCCTGAGGAAGCAGGAGGAGAATGTGCAGCTGCAGAGTGCATGGGTTTTTCGTTCTGTTTTACAGTGAGGACTGGAGATTGAGTGTTTAAGACACTTTGGGATCCTGACACCATTTGTTGCAGCACTGGAGGTGTATGAGCTGCATTCTGTGCTGGGAGGCCACCCCTGGCATTCTGGAGTAGCTGTGGGAGTTAAATAAGCTGCTGTTTGCTTCAGGTGCTTTGGATTACGAGACTGGCAAAGACCTGCAGTCCAGACAGAAGGAAGATCCAGATACTGTATGAAGCAGTCAGGATGGCATTACTATGTCTTTACTGAGGGAGTGAAGGTACATACTTCAGTTACAGACTATTTTCTTTAATCCCCTAATTTTCCCTCCCTCCAGCACCCCTTCAGTAAATGTTACCTGCCAGCTAAAGGGCAGGTAGGCATGTGTCAGTACACATGACCATATGTTTAGTGTCAGAGTCTTTTGTCCTTTTTCCAGCTGCAAATCTGCTCAGCTCCATGTGATCCAGCAGGCACAGGGATTTTCGGCTTTTGTTTCTACCCTTTACAAAATGTGAAAAAAAAAAAGGGGGGGGGAAAGCTTAGAAATTGGAACCTCGTAAAACTAGAGCAGAGTGATTTACACAAGTGAACTGTAAACCTGCAGCAGCATCTGTCAGAGATCTGACCTGGTCATCTGTCTAAACAGGATGTTTATTCACATACCCCGGTGTGGTGATTGCGCTGTTCAGTTTTTTATATAAAGAAAATGGAAGAGGCTGTTGATCATGATTTCTTACTGTTGTGCCAAAAATATGTGGCCTTTGAGCTACCCCATTATTACTTCTCTCTAATTAAGAATTGATAATTCAAACTGTGGTATGTGGGACATGCACACAAAGTGCCCAGCTGCAAGATTGCACATGACCAAAGGATTTGCTTGTCTGTGCAAGTTTTTGTGAGCAGGGGACTCCTTTGGGTGATTGGCAGAGGTAAAAACCTAACACATGTGAGAGAACTTCGAAGAATAGCGGTCTCCTTGTGCTTTAGGATCTCGACCTCCAGTTTGGAGTCTTCAGCTAGATGCTTGCCTTTCTATGTTCTGGTGACTGAACAGCAAGTTTAGATGGAAATTACATTTGCTTCCCAGTCTTGAAGGTCCTAATCTAAGAGAAAATCTTGCACAAAGGAATTAAAAAGAAGTTTGAAAAATTAAAGTGTGTAATATTGTAATTAGGACTGAGGGAGTATAAAAACTTAAAATTAGTTTAGCACATCACTTGACAGTTGGGAAGTCATTTATGTAAACTTAGGGAAGTGGTAGTTGGATTCAGTTGGTCCAATTTAAACAGTATTTCTAACTACTTTTGTAATCTGTATAGAAGATTATAGGATGGCCATTATTCTGACAGGAGGGATCTTCATATTTAAATTAAAATCCACAAAATAGTACCCTATTAAAATGTAAACATGCTGTGATAACAAGCACCTAATTATGCAGGCAGGTTAGTCCCACTACTCTGGTGAACAGCTGTGTGCATACATTTCAGATAATGATTTTTCTTAAACCCTAAATATCACCAGCGGGGCCACTGAGAGGTCAAGAGGTGCCTGACTCACAGGTGGGAACTCCCTGTAAGAGGGTTGATGACGCTGAGTGCAGATCTGAGAGCAGACGGGCTCTTGCAGGTTTCCACTGAAAGCAGGCCCTGATGGCACCCAAAGGCACAGAGAGAGGATGACACAATTAGCAGTTCCCCCTCCCTACAGTCTGGTGCTGCTAATCCAAGTTAAAACTCCTACCAGCATCTTTGGAGAAACTTCATCTTTACATCTTGACAGCTTGCTTATTTTGCCAAGAGAAAGATTGTGCAGGTTAACTGAGGAGCTGCCAAGTGACAGCTTGACTTCACACCTGAGAAGCAAATGGATGAAGAGAGAAGGAAAGCCTCAGCCTGCCTGGAGCCTGGCACGAACATGAAGAGTCTTGGGAGCATGGGCGTGAACAACCCCTGAAGCTGCAGCAGCAGCAGATGTGACATGAGTAGAGTCCAAGCTGAAGCTACTGTGGAGGAGGAAGTAAGTGTGGGGCCTATTACCAAAGTGTGAAGGTGGTGTTTGTCAGCTGCAGACCCTCGGGTGAGGTGGAGGCCTGGTCATGTCTGATTCTTGGAGGTGTGGGACAAGGCTTGGAGCTCCACACTACACAGCAGCTCTTTGTGAGTTGATTTGGTTTGTTTTAGTTCCCAGAGCCCTCACAGCAAAGGCTCAGATCAGCTCTCTCAAAGCAGGCATTAACAATCAACGGGGGGACTGACAACGAGGATTTATTCTTTAACTACAGCAAAATTACTATTTTTTTATTGTATAACTCATAGTTTATGAACTTTGGGGTAGAGGGCACCAAAAGCAAGGCTGCATGACACTCAGTTTTTCGGTCTTTGTCATTTTAGGGCAGGGAGTGCCAGTGTGTGTTGTGGGGAGCTGCAGGCAGCCTGGCACCATGCAAGCACAACCCTGTGCTGGTGCGTGGCTGCTGGGGGACAGCCTGCCGTGCTCACCCTCTTCTCCACACACATCGTGGTGGGGTTCTCTAGCAGGGTGTTTTGTCATTCTTAAGCCTTTTTGTGAGATTAAGACTAGTGCAGCTGTAAAATATGAATTGCCCTTGGCACTTCAACTGCCTGTAGAAAAATTAAAACACGCAATCAAATAGTTGAAGTTGTGAATTTTAGCTCGCATTTAAAAATGGGAGAAAAGTGCTATGCACATGGGGTTTTTAAAGCAGTATAATGAACACTCTGCCTGACTCATCCTTCACATGGGAGAACTAAGCAAGCTAAGAGGAAACATCTCCAGGAAGACATCCCTTAGGGCAGGGATTTCTCTCTCATTTTTCTTTCAAGGGAAGAAACTTAAAAGGACTGGCCCAAAGACTACGCATTTGTTGCCTGACCCCACCAGGTGTTTGCAATCTGTAATTCTAGAAGTCACCTGGAGGCCAGACATATTGAGCTGGATGCCTTTGCAACAGCTTTCAAGGCACAGCAACAATGATTCCTATCCTAGCGGCTTGGCATACAGGGACTGTAGCACTGGATCTTCTCTAGCTGGTGACTACCATAGAAGTGTCTGTAACATGAAGGCTGGGAAATTATCAGGCCATCGTATCAGAGTGTGTAAGGGATGTCAAGTGACCCAGGGCTGCACTAGAGAGGCAGCAGGAGCTCTGTGGAGCCTCCTGGGAACGTGCAGTGAGTAATCACAGCTGCGATTCATTTCAAAGGGACAAATGAGCTCGCCTAGAGAGAAAGCTGGGACACTTCTGCTGAGAGAGCTTATCACTTTTTTTTTTTTGTGGGAAAAACAGTACTTTAGGTTCACAGGGAGGAATTCAGAGGGAGAGCTTTTCACTCTCCTATAAGAGTGGGCATTTTCATCGTTTTACAGAGATGCTGAGTGCCTTGCCTGGGACGTGAAGTCAGCGCTGAAGTCACAAACTGACCCTCCAACCTCCTAACTCACGGTCTGTGCTGTGCTCCAGCCACGAGGCTGTCCCTGCCCGTGCCTGCTGACCCTTCACTCCACCTTGTCCCTGCTGCAGTCCGGGAGCTGCCTGCCCGGCGGCAGGGGACTGACCCTGCCT
The DNA here is from genome assembly GCA_013398125.1 of Aegotheles bennettii. NCBI lineage: Eukaryota > Metazoa > Chordata > Aves > Caprimulgiformes > Aegothelidae > Aegotheles > Aegotheles bennettii. The sequence continues at coordinate 32,512 of VZRW01007625.1, read as the reverse complement.
CTCGCCCCCGCAGCACGGCAGCCGCTTTTCAGACAGAATCCACACAAAGAAACGTTTCGTTCTCCCCGTGCCGATGGGAAGAGCTTGAGCCGCAGCTGCAGCAGAAGCAGGGGGGTCTGGCGCGGCTCCCCCGGCTGTACCGGGAGACAAAGCCCGGAGCGGCGGCACTGGAGGTGCCGCTGGACCCCCGCTCCGCCACGCGCGCTGCTGGCGAGCCGCCACGGAGAAAATCAACGCAAAATGGGAAAAAAAACCCAAAACCGAGCTTCCTAAATTGAAATCCCACGTCACTTGTGGCTGCTCCCCGCACTGACACCGCGGCGCGGCCGCTGCTGCCCGGGGACCCCCCGGGACGGCCTCTCCGAGCGGCACTCGCCGCCGCCCC
>VZRW01007625.1:0-27739 GCA_013398125.1 Aegotheles bennettii | reverse complement strand
TTCTAATGCACCCCAGGATGCCATTGGCCTTCTTGGCCACAAGGGCACATTGCTGGCTCATGGTCATCCTCTTGTCCACCAGGACCCCCAGGTCCCTTTCTCCTACACTGCTCTGGAGTTACTTAGGAATAGCCTAATGGAATAACAGGAGCTCTAGTTGGAAAGGCTGTTTTGCCAAACAAGATATTATATTCCTTTTCCGTGTCCGACACAATGCCAATCACAGATTAAATTTTACACTCTCTGTTCAACTCTTCCTGTACTAGTGCTGTGTCCTCTGTTACCTAGCTCAGTTTCAGTCTAAAATGTGCAACAGAATATTTCTTTAAAATTTAATAATCTGATGTACTTGATATTAGAAAATAACACATTTACAGACTGGGTCTTTCATAAAAAGCAGAGAATAGTTATACAGGACAGTGTGCTGTGTTTGCAAAATTTTCCTGGTATAGTAGCAAAATTCCAATGCTATCTTGGCCTGTCCAGTTTCTTTGAGCTTGTCCGGTATAGGTCTATTCTGGAATAATCTTTTGTTTGTTTCTTGTGATCATCACTCTTAAAAAAACAGCTTTTCATTTTGTGCAGTGCATGGAGCTTTCTAGAGTAACTGAAAGCTTGTGTCTGTTAACTGTTTGTTGAAAGAGTTAAAAAAAAAAAACCAGATAGAGGCATTTCAGCCGGTAAGTATCTATCAGGAACAGGTTCCGGGTGGGGAGAAGTCCCGCCACCAAAGTTAGTGTGCAGAATTGAGTAAAAAGCCAAGCCTCTGTGCTCTGCTTAGCTTTCAGAAGGAGCATAGAATTTCTGTGTGCTGTGTTGTCCAGATTCTTCTAAAAGGCTCTGTATTAGTTTTTCAAGATTATTATGCTTTACTTGTCAGCTCTAGAGACTGAAAAGGAAGAGTGAGCTTCTGATTTTACTCACTTTATAGTCTTCAGAGTGCCATGATTGTATTTTGTTTTATATATAGAAAAATATTTTTTTTTAAATTTTAAAATACTGCCTTCTGGTGTTTGTGAGGGGAAGGGTGGAAAGGGGATTTTTATTCCTGTTCTTAATATTCCATCCTTCTGGTTATTGGAAGTACCTGCTTTCAGCTCCTGCAGATAGCTTTATTTAAATAGACATAAAGGTTAAAACTACTTGTTTCTCAGTAATTTTACTACAGTCCATAGATCAGTGAGTTTCACAGTTGTTTCCCGATATCCGTTGATTTTACTTAGAGCTTCTAAGCAAAACCAAGTAGCTGTAAATTTGGAAGCATCTTCCAACTGGCTGAACAAGAGAATAAGGCATCTATTAGCATACTAATTTTAAATTACAGAAGTGTTGGTCCTTTCTGCAGAGTTGCTTGTAGTGACTGGTACCAGTATATAACTTGTGTAAGTCTATGGGGAATTGCAGGTGTTATGGTTTATAAAGAAGTTCAAGAAAGATCTCTATTCTCTTCACTGAAGATGCGTATCACCTTAACAAAGGCAACTAAGTTAGATTTGTAAAATTTATTTAACCATCAGAAATGTGAGTATCAGAGAAAAGTTGTTTTCAACCTTTCTGTTCCTTAAACTTGTTTCTTTTATAATCCAGCTTTGGTGAAGAGGTGATTAAGTTAAGCGTTGATGGAAGACTTGTTCTGCAGGCATGAAAGTGGATATTGATTAGATCCAGTAAATATTAATCCAGAACTTCAGGAAGATGCTGACAAGTTGAAAGTCTTTAAAAATACTAGGAAACTAGTTAAAAGGTGATAATGGATATATGGACAATATGCTATAGTATCTTACTCCTGAGTGCAATGAATGAATACCAGCCTATGGTAGGACTTCATAAAAAACGTGTGATTTTAAAATGGAAGTACAGGGTGTTTCAAAAAGATGGACTCAATTTCAAGTGAAGGTCCATTTCAAATGGGTCCATCTTTTTGAAACACCCTGTAGTATGCTGTGGTGGGTTAACCTTGACTGGCTACCAGGTGCTCACCAAACGACACTCTCGCAGAACAGCAAGAGAAAGTAAGAAAAAAAGCTCATGGGTTGAGGCAAGGACAGGGAGATTGCTCACCAGTTACCATTATGGACAAAACAGACTTGAATATTATTTTAGTTTCTTGCCAATTATAAATAGAGTAAGATAGTGAGAAACAAAACCAAAACTAAAACCACCTTCCTTCCGCCTCTCAGTTCTTCCTAGGCTCAACTTCATTCCTTCATTCTCAGCTCTTCTGCTTCCTCCTCCCAAGTGGTGCAGGGGGACAGGGAATGGGGCTTGTGGTTGGTTTATAACACTGTCTCTGCCGCTCATTGCTCCTCACACTCTTCCCCTGCTCCAGCATGAGGTCCCTCTCACGGGATACAGTCCTTCACAAACTGCTCCAACATGGCTCTTTGCCACAGGCTGCTGTTCTTCAAGAGCTGCTCCAGTGTGGGTCCTTCCCAATGGGGTGCAGTCCTGCAGGAACAGACTGCTCTAGTGTGGGTCTTCCATGGGCCAGAGTTCCTGCCAGAAAACCTGCCCCTGCACGGACTCCTCTCCATAGGCTGCATCTCCTGCTGGGAGCCTGCTCTAATGTAGGCTTTCCACAGGCTGCAGATTCTTTCAGAGTATATCCACCTGCCACAGCATGGGGTCCTCCATGGGCCACAGTGTGGATATCTGTTCCACTAGGGTCCTCCATTGGCTGCAGGGAGACAACCTGTGTCACCATGGTTTTCTCTGTGGGCTGCAGTGGAATCTCTGCTCCAGTGCCTGGAAACACCTTCTCCCCCTCCTCCTGCTCTGACCTTGCTGTCAGTGGGGTTGTTTCTTTCACATTTTTCTTGCTCCTCTCTCTCACAGCTGCTTTGTTGTGTTTTTTACCCTTTCTTAAATATGTTACCACAGAGGCACCACTAGCATTGCTGACGGGTTCAGCTTTGGCCAGCAGTGGGCCTGTTTTGGAGTTGACTAGAACTGGTTCTGTTTTATGTGGGGGCAGGTCCTGATCTCGGAGAGGCCGCCCCTGCAGCCACCCCACTACCAAAACTTTGGCATGTAAACTCAATACACATGCCTGAGGGGATATTACTTCAGGACACTCTGTTTGCATTAACATTTGCTTGTGTTTGTTATCACTAAACCCCAACAATTAAGGGGGAACTAATCTTAGTGATTAATAAAACTGAATGTAGTCACTGTTCTTTTGATTTCAAGAAGTGATGCTTTCTGCAAATTGGAAGTAGCTGGCTTAAGGTAGTCAGAGTCTTACTGCTTTCTTTGGTGTCTCCCCTCTGGTGCTCGCTTGCGTTCAGCCTGCAAGTGGTTTCACAATCCTCTTTTCTCCATGTTCCCTTAAGGTGGAAGGTGAAAGTAACTGGATGGTGGACTCTGGTGCTACTATAGAGGAACCAGTAATAACACTAATGATCTTTTGGATTCTTTATTTTTTTCTTTTCCTTCTTTCATGTTACTTACTGTATATCCAAGTGCCTAAGCTTTAAAGACCTGGTAATTTAAAGGAAGGTTGTCAGATACTGTTGCTTGAAGGAGTTAGATAGCTTCCCTTGCATTATCAGGATATATAAAAGGAACATCTTCTGAAGTGACACCAAATGTTTTCAATTTTTATGACAAAATTAGGAAAAGGAACTTAAGGTGTGTTGTTTATGTGTTTTTGATTCTAATTTTCTGAAATCGAATTCCATGGTAATAGTTCACAATATATGCCAGTTAGAGTTGTAACTATATTAAATGGTTGCACAAATTATTATTGCATGTCTTTCTGTAATCAAGGTTTACAGTGAGCTTATTTTAGGTTGGTAAGTTTAGGGGGGATAATTAGGTATAGGACCATCTTGTCTGTTTTCTTTTAAATGAGTCAATATAGCTGATGAAGTTGGTAAAGTGTTTGTCACTCAACCAATCTACTTTCCCTCTGCATTAGCTGTGTTGTGTTTTGCCAGGAAAGCTAGTTTAATGCATTTAATAGTGTCACAAGTTCAACCTGGAGTTCAGGAAGAGTAGGATTGATTCTTTGTTGAGTGGTTGTGGAAATAGCATGAGCCATTTTATTAGTGGTAATGGGAGTTGCAGATGGTAATACTGGAAGCGTAGGTGTGAAAATAAAATTTGCAAATATGCAAGTTGATAATATAAAGTAAGCATTGTAACCCTAAATGTTAGTTAGAAGTGGCATTCTAGTTGTTCCCTTCTATAGTTTTCCAGATTGTCGTTATTGAATAATATTGATCAAGAATTCTAATTTAGAGTAGCAAGCTTCTGCATCCTACAGTTAATAAGCTCACTGAAATTTATTGTCCGTTGTTCATGTTTTACTTGCATTTGCAGTCATTAATCTTTGTGGCTTAGTGCGGTAGGTTTTAAGGCAGGAAGTGGTGCACCACTGTGGTGCACCATGTAAGATGAGCTTCTCCAGTCAGTGCTTTCAACAGGTGAAATCTTACTCTGTTATATTCAGCAGAACATTTTATTGCAGACAACATTGATTTAAGTACCATGTTTTGCAGCAAATTTTAGCAGATTCTGTCTAGAGTCTGCTGTCCCATTTTTCTTGGATTTTGTTTTCAAATACTATGTTTTCACACTTCATTGTGCACCTGAAATTAACCTCTTGCTTAGTAATCCAAGTTCTGTAAATTTTGTAGGATCAGCCACACCTGGAACTTTAGTCATTGGGCTACTCATACTTTATGAAGCAAAACTGCATGTCAGCAGATAAAGGATGTAATCACAGCACACTGAATTTAGGTGCATTTCTTCTTTACAGGGTTCACAGGTTAGGTTGGTAATTCTTTCCTGAAGAGAATGAACTAATATGTTCTTGCAAATGAGTTGTGCCTATTTCGGTGAGAAATCTTAATTTTCTGGTTCCCAGGTGCAACAAACAAGTTGCTTTGTCAAATTTATAGTGATACGCTCTCAACTGTGGACTCTATATATGCTATTCACTTCTGTAGCTTATTTCCCAGTAGATGTCATTGTAATATCTATTCTTAATGCTCATTCAGTTTGAAATAGAAGTGTTTGTTTTATTATTATTGGCTTAGTGTTACTGTAGCAAAGTTGTTTTATGCCCAGTAAATTGCTGGATGAGGAACAAGTATTACTTGGTTTGGGTTTTTGGTAGCCTGTATGTGTTGGCTATACACATAGCCAAAGCTAGTTTTGTGATGAACTTGTAAATTTAGTGTACTTTCTTAAAGTTAAAAACTCTTCTAGGCAAATGTCAGTGTTTTTATTAGGGTATTTTGTAACTTTGTTGTGAATGTACTGATTTAATATATATGAAATCTGTCAGAATTCTTGGGAATAACTTTGGGGTTTTTATCTATTTTTAAGCTGGCTGCTGTTTTGTAAAAGTTGATTTATACTGTATATCATCAGGTTTTTAAAAGTACACTCTTAGAAGATCAGACCATAGCTATTAAATTGCTGTTTCAGCTGATATTATTAGCAGATTTTAGGGAAGCCTGGGATGCTTTTGTTTGAAGATGCTTATTTCTATCTGCATGCCATCATTATCAAAATGATTTTAATTCTTTTCGGTTTTCAAACTGATATTTAAACAAACAGACAGGCTTCAGAAGAACTGTTTCCTGTTTTGTGGACTAGTGTTCTTTTATGTTTGTGTAACTATCTGTCATATTATGAATTTTGTTTGAAGTAAATGGTAAAACAAGCTGCTGGTCCTGATTTTTGATGTTTTATTGGAAAATTATTGGGAGGTTGATAAACATTGTTAGAAAGCAGATATTAATTTCTGTTATTCTTTTTGGTGACTCTTTCATGAAAGATTAGGATAGACATTGCCAGAATTTCTATGAGGTTTTGTTTTTTTTAGTGTTAATATAAATGGGTTCACTGGGTTCAAGGAAGGAAACGAAAGTGGTTTTAATTTGGATTTTAGAGTTGAAGGAAATCTTTCTATCATAGCTACATAGAATAAAAAATAGAAATTTTTGCTTTTGAGTGGCTTGTGAGAGGAAGGTTTGAAAAGCGTATTTACTTGCTTGTCAGTGTTGAATATAAAGTTTCACTAATGTGATTGAGGTTTCAGAAGACTGCTCCAGTCTTTCCAGCAATACAGGGCAAATAGCAATTCTTTCTTTGTCCAGTGCATTCCCAGCTGGGTGGCTCTGTCAGTGTCTCCAAATTTTGTGCTGGGTGCAGGAATCCAGAGAGGCATTCAGATTGCGATTTATGAATGCCTGCCATAACAGGCTTGTCCAGTGTTGAGATTGGATGGGCTGCCTGCTGGACCATGCTGAAAAAGACTGGTTTTGTGGATTTGAAAACTTGCATTTAAAACAGCTAAGTGCATAAATTCTTCCTGTTACCCACCTAGAAACTCTTGAAATTTAAGGTGACTAGAAATTAAAGCCATGCCTGTCAAAAGCTGCAAATATTAGGCTTTGCTGCTGTTTATGGACAAGATTGCTGATCTGATCTAACATATTTCTGCTTCTAGTTCTACCTATATCCTTGTCCTGGGTCTGGTCTTTATCTGATCGTTTATGAGCTGGTTCAGTTAGCTAAATCAACAGAAAACTAACTAGGACGAGGAAAGCATTGTGTTTTTGCTCAGGGGTGGTGGGAGTGTGAAGCAAGGAAGGAGGAGGGAATGAAATAGGGAAGGAGTGGGACCATCTCTGCTGAGGGCAGTAAACAGATTGTAAGGTAAGAGAGAAGTTCTTCAAGATGCCAAGCTGCAAACTTAGTTATTTCAAGCTTTTGCACAGAATCAGTGCTGTTCTTTGGGCCTGATGGTGAATACTGAAAACGTTATTTCTGCTCTTCCACTGTGAAAACTTGAGCAGTAGGTGCTGACACTTGTTAAACATGAAAGGGTCTTGACAGATAACCTTAGGTAATATGTGACTTTTGAAAGGAGTGCTTGTCTTTCTGTATAGTATGTCTCATAGAACAATCAAAGTCTGTTCTTGGTACTGCTGTTCTTAGCAGACATAGATAAACATAGCTGAAATAGTATTTTTGAGTCTGATCTCTTTTCAAAGAGAAAATTTTAGTCTAACAAAGAAAATATACTAAGTCATTTGTTACTGAGTAGTCTGGTATGAATTCAAAGCACACTAATTTGTCTTGATTTACTTTAATAATTATTAAATAGTATGTGTTTACTGAATATACAGTGCAAATTATCAAAATTATTTTCAAGAGTGTCCCTTTAAACTGTAAGTTTGAGAGGTGTTGGATATTGCAAAGTTTGTAATTCACTGATTTTTTTTTAACTAGGTGGTAAGTTTTTAGGTTGGCAAGACAAGTGGAGATTGTCTATGGCTTTATAAGTAAGGCAGAATGTTTGTTGCAGAGTGCAAAAGTTTGTTTTCTAACTACTTTTTTATTGGGTATAAAACAGGTCTGCTGGAACTTGTGGGGACTGTAAATATGCTAAATATTTCAAATTAAATGGCTATCTTGAATCAGTTAACATGCATTTATCTGTCTGGAGAGTGTGTGTGTATTCATAGAAAGTATTTAGCCAAAAGGAGAAAAAAACCTTTTCTATAATAGAATACTAAAGATACCATGCAATTATAGAAATTTTACAGTAATTTTCACTATTTATAAATACATCTAAAAGGAGAAACAGTAAAACTGAAAGCCAGCCTTTTATCCCTCACACTGTTAACAGCAAAATAGGAGGCTGAGGTAGATGTCAGATTAAAAAATGCCCGTATGAGCAGAACATCAAAAAGGGGACTGTTATTTTTGACAAGAAATAATAAATTATAAGAATATGCAAATAATGTTGTGAAAAGTGTTGTGAAAAGTGCACTGATTTTCCATTTTTTTTGGTAAAGTACAGGTATTTTAACTTTTGTTTGATAGATAATGCTACCTAACATAATCTGTGGAATTATTGCTATGAGTTAAAACTCAGGATTTAATGGTATTCTAAAAAAGGCTAAACATTTTAAATAAATAATGTGAATATAAGCAGTTTTATCTTTTTATTTCATATGTTTTTGCCTTACATTTGGTCTGAATTTGTTCATGATGGAGTTTTATACCCATTATATGAAGTGTTTTGTATTGTCCACTGTAATCCATTTCACTGGATTATTTGGGATGTTGCTTTTATTTAATATCATATTTTCTGTATCCTGAATACCATGTATCTGTGTCCTTTGAAATGCTTACTGCACAAATTGGTGTTGGTTTGGCCTTCCAGGGATAAAGAATTAATGTGTCAAGTTGCTCATGTCAGTTAAGTAAGACATAGATAAATTTAATTTGTGGGAATGAGGACTAAAGATTTTAATGTGGAGTATATATGTGAGTGCTGAAATCGTGCTAGTGAAATTAATTGGGTTCACCTACCATGGCTAATAACTAGAGAACTGGGAGTGAATGGAGTTGCAGAGAAGCATAGAACTGTGACATTACATTTATGTGTTAGTTATGATAAATCAGTGTGCAGTGTTTTCTGATACACTTCTCATTTTTTTCACTTTATCCAGCTGTTGGTGATCTCAGAAATTAACTTCAAAGATTTAGGCCTGTAATCCTTGAAAACAGAAAAATCCACTGTGGTGAGCCTGTTTTAAACATTTGTAGCAAATTAAGGCCTGTTATTTAAGTTAGATTGTATGTATTATGCAAGACAGGCTCTTAAGAATTGTCTCACTTGATCAGCAGATGGATAATTGATGCTGAGGTATAAATTATTTAACCATTTATACATATATGAAAACCCCAACTTTAAATAAGCAAGTGGGGAGTACAGTGCCAGTAATCAACTTGTCCTCTGGAAAGGCTGTGCTTAAAATTACTATAAAGAGAAGGGGATCTTGCCTGGGTTTATTTTCTTCTGATGAACAGAGGTTAATATCTTCCTTGTATTTCACCTTCCATGACATTTTCTTACCTGTTTTTCACTTGTATCTTATGTTAATCGTCAAGAGAAGAATGAGAGATGACTTTGCCCCTGCTGAAGGTTCGAAGTATTGTATTTTACTAAATTTAGCTTCTTTTATAAGCAGCATGCTCAACTTTTTAATATTCAGTGTGTAATCTCAATCAGATTTTCAGTGTGACATCTTAAAAATGAAAATCATACTTAAGGAAATGATTTCTTTTTTATTTTTAAATGAATTATAAAAAAAAAAAGCCAAAACCAAACTCTAAAGCCAAGTGGCAATTTCTTCCATTTTTCTGTGCCACTCTTGAGGCTGCATAATGATACTGGCAACAGCAGGAGTTTCTGTGGACCTGTCTTTTTCCATAGCAGTGTGATGTGTTTTATCATTTGAAGAAGAAATGTGTTCTGGAGATAAAGCACCAATTTTAGATCTGAAGTTTGGTTTGGGGGTCCGCTGCAGAGTCACTATATGGGTATGACTTCAATTCCCCTTATGATAAAGGGGACCAAAAATGCATTATTTTTTTTGAGGGAGAGAAATGATAGTCTTCCTGTGGTATTTTTTTGACTGATTTGATCTCAGTTTTCAGGCCTCTTGGCATTACCTTGTGGTAAATGCTGTATTTAATGAAACTCCCAGGGCAGCTCTGAAAGGCCGAGATTCGGAAAATTTATTGTTTAGGTTGTGTTGGAGATGTTAAGCTGTGGAGACTGAAATGTGAGGATTATTCAGTATTTTTTGTTCTGTATGTATTATGTTAATTTGTCAAAATACATTCATTTTTTCTTTTTTTGCTAAACAAATAGATGCCATTCTTTACTTACATACCTCTACATAAACCAAATCACAAATTGAGCAGCCAGCTTCTTCTACCTAATTCTTTTGCTTTTAAGTAACACAGCTCTTATGTGATGCTTTTCGTCTCTAAATCTCATATTTTACAAATCAGGGCAAGTACTGCTTTTGTTTACAAACAGAGCGGAAGGAGCTTTTTTTCAAGGACATTTTGGTTTGGATTTCATACGCGCGTAAGGCTGTGTTTGAGCACAGTCCTTCAAGAATTGTTTGCATATGTTTCTTTTGCTGAGTGTATGGGGGAAAGAGGGTGTTATTTCCCATGTTTTAGGGACAAGCTGTTGAGTAAAATGACTGGAAGACGGTGAGTGTTACAAAAAGCCAGTTGCCTGTGTCTAGGAATGTGGAGGATTAAAGGTTGTGCAGTTGGCCGGCCATTCTGCAAAACCAAGGAAAGAATTGCTGGCCTAAAAGCAACTTGAAAAATTTCTGCTTTCTCTGTGCTTCTCTGTCTTAAAGCCCCTCTATCATTCATGTTGTGAAACTTTTCTTTCCTTCCCAGCATAGTTTTAATTATTGCCATATCTAGATAGGTTGAGAGGTGATATTCTTTAATGTCTTGTCAAATGAAAAGGTCATTTGTGCAGCACTTTAATTCATTAGGGTATAGAGAAAAGCCTTTTTTTTCTGGTGGTAGTAGAACTTACTGAATATGTAGTTGTAACAATCTGTTCGGACAACTTGAAAATTGAAAATTAATTCACATTAAAAAAATGAACAAGTGTGAGCCAAGAGAACCTTTTGTGACACAGATTATTTATACAGATTCTTGCCACTAGTATGTGCAGAAATCGGTATCTGCGCAAATCTGAAAGGGCCTCATGGAAATGTGGCTCACATTAGACAAACAGAGAAAAGAAAAATTGTGTGTATGTTTTGGAGAAATAATGTTAAAATAGTCCCTGCAAGTGCTTCTTCAGCAGAAGCTGTGGTCTGGAACATGATCGATATATGAGCAAAGATGGGCAACTGCTAATTTTTAGGCATTGCAGGTGCTCTATACTACTTTCTGACACCTTGTCCGATTCATTCATCTGTCCTTTTCTGAAGCACCCTTTCAGTTTTTGTGATAACTAGATATTTTGGGACAAACTTGGTAGAACTTCTTGCGCCGTTGTATGTGCGGCTTATCTTTCATTTTATAATTGCTGTCAAGTTTACAGAGCTCTATCTTGTCTTGGATCCCAAATAACTTGATTGTCTGATTCTTTGCAAGGTATGCTGATAGAACTATGTCCTTGGCTGCTGCCTCTACAAGGTGTCCTGCACAGAGGTTTGCTTCTGGATGTTGCCTGGGATATTGCTGAAACTGTGTTTTTTGAAGTCTTAGCATGTAATTTTGTGTGGCATTCACATGAGTTATAGTTAAGTGCTGTCTTCAAGTGAGATTTAAATGCTAGAACAAAGGAATTTAAACTTTTAGAAATAGAAACAAATACATTCAATTGCTGTCATTGGTATTGCTATCATTCTCATGGGGTTGGTCATGTTCGTTTAAGTTTATTAAACTCGTATGCTTATGATTCTAAAAAAGTATTTGGTACATCACCTACATTCTTTGAGTGAATGAGTGAAAACAACCATGTAGAATTCATAGAACTTACGCTGAGGTGTCCAGTTCCATTATTTTGGCTAGCAGGTAGTGCCAATGGTTTCCTTCAAGAGAGCAATCTTAAACATTGACTGTGTGAAATCCTTGATACTGTTCTGAAGGAATTGTCAGAAAAACACAGTGTCTCCAGGCTCATCCTGACTTGATGTTCTGAACATCAGAACATTGCCCTTTGTAGCTAAGCAAGAAGACCCTTACTGCTGGTAGATTACGTATTTCAAGTACTGGTTTTTATTTAGGAGACAGAAAACTCTGTATTGCTAGAGAGAAATTCTGAAATGGCTCTGTGACCTGTAGTATGATCACAGTGAAATGTCCTTATATTGCTTTAAAAAATTGAGTTGCCTCTGGCATAGAACAGTCTCTTTCTGGGCAGGAAGCACTGCAATTAGTGTGAAAGTAGGTCACGCTTTGGAAAATGTGTGTGTAAAATACAGATCTCACTGGAAATAATTACAGAAAACTTGATGCTGTGGTGTTAAGTTATATGCTACAGGTTGAATATAGCGACTTTGCTTGCTGTTCTTGAGCTACATAGCAATTCACAAAATGTTTACTTCCAATTTTGAAATAGATGGACCAAAACTGCTGGTTAAACTGGGAAGAAGAGAAAAACTACTAATTACAGTGCATGCTGAAAAGGATTTTTTTCTTTTTATTTTCTGACATTGTTAAATTGCAACAGCATAGCAAAGTTTGAGTCTAGTTAAAATGAAAAGACTTCTGCAACCTTCTGTTTTTTTATATGTTGACAACTCTATTACAAATATGAAAGAAATCAATAAACTTCTGAAAACTTCTTTTTTCTAGCAGTCTACCCTTGGGAATTAGTCTGGGACTCTTCTCCTACAGAATCACAGAATGGTTTGTGTTGGAAGGGACCTTAAAGATCACCTAGTCCCACCCCCCCTGCCATGGGCAGGGACACCTCCCACCAGACCAGGTTTCTCCAAGCCCCATCCAACCTGGCCTTGAACACTCCTAGGGAGGGGGCATCTACAACTTCTCTGGGCAACCTGGACCAGTGTCTCACCACCCTCACAGTAAAGAATTTCCTCCTAATGTAAATCTCCCCTCTTTCAGTTCGAAACCACTCCCCCTCATCCTATCACTACATGCCCTTGTAAAAAGCTTTCCTGTAGGCTCCCTTCAAGTACTGGGAGGCTGCCCTCAGAGCTTGCTCTTCTCCAGGCTGAACAACTGCATCTCTCTCAGCCTGTCTTCATAGCAGAGGTGCTCCAGCCCCCTGATCATCTTCATGGGCCTCCTCTGGACTCCAACAGCTCTGTGTCCTTCTTATGTTGGGAGCCCCAGAACTGGACACAGTACTCTAAGAGGGGTCCCACAAGAGCAGAGTAGAGGGGGAGAATGACCCCCCAGCTCAAACTACTGGTCACTCTTCTTTTCATGCAGCTTAGAATGTGATTGGCATATTCTTGAGGACATGACTTTTATATTTATAAAACGTTCACTAGTTACCCAATGAGTGCAGGACAGAGATGTAAAGTTTGGCTAACAGTCTTTGCGATAAGAGGCTAGAATCTTATTCTCACTCTGCCAGTGTTGTGTTTTGTCCAGTGCTATGGTAACAGGAGCAAAAGGTGGTAAAAACATTCTTTGCCAGAAAAGCGAGTGGATACAGTTCTCAGGGCACATAGGGAACAAATCTATTGAATAAGAAGGGGCTTGTTTTGCTTAGCAGTTTTACTTTCTTTTTTGTTGATCATGATAGTTTGTTTAGTTAGACTTCATCCTTGGTTCAGCTGTGGCTAGGTATCATTGAGTGTTACCACTACCTTCAACAGATGGGCATTACAACAGAGGTCAGCTTTCAGCAGACTGAACAATGGATATCAAGAACAAATCAACCTGTTGTCTGCTTGTTTCTGCCTTCTTTCTGTGGGCCTCTTCCACTGTGGGCAAAGAAAAAGGCCACTGAGTTGTGTGTACTGTTGCGATTTTTCAGAGTCAGAGAAGAGTATATTTGTGTCTGCTCATGTAATGGGGTGCAAATGTTTATCTTGGGTGATAGGATTCTGGCATGTGTGTTAATGTAGCATTGGAGGACCTGGAGACTTTGGCCTTTAGATGGTTCTACAATAGGCAAGAAGGCTGTTCTGTTTGTTTGTTTGTTTAAAAGCAAAAAAAGAAAATGGGAGAGATTGGGGAACCTTTTGTGGAGAAGTGCAAAGAAGTCTCTTCTGATTTTTTAGTACTTTAGAGCTGATCAGCTGCCACTGCAGCTTTTCCAGACTGTTAATGTGAGCGAGCATAAATCTAGGTTTTGGAGTTCTAGTATGCTGCCAGTGGTTCTGTGGCTTCCTGGTGGAGTATTGTATATTGCAACTGTTGTGTCAAGGTTTCTTATTTTGATCTGTACATTTTTATATGAAATAAAGGTATTTTTTTTGTTCTGTCACATTGTGGGCATGTATCTGAAGACAGCTTGTTCCTTTCAGTATGTCTGAATTGGCAGCAGCTTTAAAAAGCGCCAAGTAAGAGTAATTTCAAATCTAGAGTTAACTGATCATTGTGAAGGGATTTGTGTAATCCAAGTGTGGTTATTTCCTAGAAATGGAAGAATGATTATGCAAATTCCAGCCCCCAGTTAGTTAAAGCCCTCTCCTCTATCTGCTGTATTTGAAATGGCATACTCCTGTTACGTGGTACCTATGCACTTTGTTTCTCTTAAAGCTTTTTTTTAACCCTAGTTATCACAGGTAGCTAATTTAAAAGATAACTTCTAGAATGATAACATTTTTGGACATGCCCATGTGAGGAAGTAGGAAGCAGCAAATGGCAATTGCAAGACTTGTGTTAGTTGGCTTGACAATGTGGGAAGAGTTCTGAGGATAACAGGATTGTATTTGTTGTGGACAGACAGCAAAGGCTTTCCAGCAATTTGTGTTCCTTGGGTTACCTTGCTCCTTCTTACTGTGCCTGGTGGAATGTGCTCTGCAACACAGCTCCATGGCAGCCCGATGTAGCTGTGGTAGCTGGTGCGGTTGTCATCTCCATGTTTGCACTCCTCTCTTTTGGGAGCTATGGACTGAACAGGGAGTATATCTTCCCCTTTTGTGCTGCAATTACACCCTCGCAATGACAAGCAAACCCAGCTTCTGACTAATTACATTAGGACATTAGCCTATAAACTGTGATGGTGGATGACATGGCTACACGTCCTACTTAGTTTTTCTTGCTGTGAGATTGTAATGTCTGGCAGCAGACACTTGGAAGCAGAACTTGCTTTTACTGCCACAGATAAGTCTGCCTGGTATTCTGAATTAAAGCTGTTAGTTGACCTCAGTCAGTTCTGTGTAATGAATTGGATTTATATTTATAGTGGGATGAAGAAACTGGTGAAGTTGGGAAATAGCTCACAGGTTAAATAAACCCCTGTGACTGGGTGATGTTTTGGGAAGCTGAAATAGACATCCTTTCTTAGAAATGGTGGATTTTGTCAGATTTCTTGAGAGAGAGAGAAAAATCTGTTAATCTGATGTTGCTAAGGAGAAAACAATTGAGGCAAATAACATTTTTTGTACTGCAGAATGTAATTACTGTATGATTGTAGTTTGTTCTAACTTCTGAAGGCGACTGCATCTGAAAAGTAACTTGTAAATGCTACAATGCCTTGTTTTATTCTTATCAAGTAGCTATAAAATCAAATTTGAGTTGAATTGAATTAATCAATTATTTTTACTTGTACACTCAGTGGAAACTGTACACTAAAGCATCCTTGGTGAATGAAGAATTGTAGAACAGCAGATACATGAGATAGCAGTTAAGACTGGATTTTTTGTTGTTTCTGAGGTTCTTCATTCAGCATATTTGTATTGGCGTAGTCTCTTACGGCTATAAATATGTTGATTTTGTACTGGTATTAAAGCCAAATTTGGCCCTGTATTTGGAACTCTAATAATAATTATGTTGCTGTGTGAACTAGAAAATGATCCACTTCTCTCAACTGTGTTATTGCAGAAGAGGAAACAGGGTAAGGTGAAGCCTGCATTGATTACCAGAATGAGCAGTGAGTCTTTACTGTACATGAGGAATAGGTTTCTCTCACTGCTGCTTGCTTCTCAAGCAAGAGCTACATCTGATGCTGTAATGCAGTGATGAGTAACTATTAGTATAACTGCATGTTAACTACATTTAGATGTAAACACATTTGGATGCCATTGTGGTGTTCAGTTTCTTGTCACCTGTCATTTTAAACTGTATTATTTATGTGTTGAACAAACTTTATTATAACCTTATCTAGTAGATTTATAGGAATGTAGCATGCCCTGGGTTGTTGTTTGTTTTTTTGTTTGTTTTTTTTTGCATAAACAGGTTCTAATTTCAAAGAATAGGAGTGTGACAGTTCTGGTGAGAATAGGACATATACATGTGAAAACTGGTCATCTGTGCTTGTGAATATATGGAAGTAAATACTAAGTTTGATCCTGGTGACGGTGCAGGGAAACAGATGACAGATTTGTTGCAATGGTACTGGCAGCATGAAAACAGTGGTGCAAGTGATTAGATGTCAGGGAAGCTGTGCTGCCCACAGCTGTCATTTGTTATCTTTTGGGTGTCATAGACTGATATTCTTGTCCTAGATTTCAAACCAGTGAGTTACTTTGCCCTCACTGGCAGCCTTGGATGCAGTATGTATTTTAAAAGTTGCTTTTCCATTTAGCAGGTTAGGCTTTGTGTATGCTTTTTGAAAGGTAGCTTTTCTAGCTGTTAATCAAACCTACATTTTGGGGCTCAGCACAGAAATGAAAATATCAAATTAATCAACTGCAACAAACCCAAAAGACTCCAACTTAATGTGAATGACCTGATACTGACTGGAGCAGATTACTGATCATGAGTTTCAACTGGCTTAAACATTAGGAAGTCACGTTTATGATCAAAAAATTCTAGTGACATTTAGTGCATCATTACAGTTTTTTAGTAATCTGAAAAACGGAACAAACTGATGCCAAAGACTTTACAAAAGTATGAATACTAAGAGTATATTCCTCACCTAGCATGCTTGTTATTAATATGCAGATAAATTAAGCTAAATTATCATAATAATTCAATTATAAACATGGAAATAACCTTATTTACATTTATATTCATATTGGTGTAATATGATGAAAGCAATGAACCTTGCATTTAGAAATGGCTTTTCTTTTTTCAATATTGCATTTATTGTTTGCTCTTTGAATATTATTTGACTTTTAAAATCTAATGATAGATTTGATCCATCCTTAATTCTAAATGATCTCTTCTGTAATAATGTTTGGCCTAAATGCCAGAGTTCCTTAAGCAGCTCTGTTGATTGCTGTGCTTAGATTATTGTGTGATCTCAGCTTGGAAGATAATGTGTTTGATTAGATTTAGAATATACAGAATTCACAGTACTGGGAGAGTAGTCCTAATCCCATTTTTTTGAGTTGTATTCAGAAGAGTTTACTTCACTACCTTCACATTTAAAGGTATTTAAATTTTAAAAGCATTTTGTGTGAACACCAAGTTAAATGCTTTCGTTTAGGTGTTGTGTAGAGACTTTGGAAGCAATTGTGATGAAATGTACTTTTCAGTTTGGTGGATATTTATGAGGTGGGATGTTTTAGGTGCCTGACTGTAACCTCTGTCTGTGGCTGGATGCTCCCAGCCCACAACTCAAGTTTCATTGTAGTGCTGATTCTTGCATTGTGTATTGTCACTTCTGAGAGTAGTTCACTAATAAGAAAGGAGTTATGTCACTGAGAGACCTAATGTGCTCCATTCTTCACAGATGGGACAGAGCTGTCAAGCAGGTTACTTTAATTTTAGTTACCTGTTCAGATAAGGTCATGTTAAAATTATTGTGAAGTAAAAATATTCTGTCTCTGAAGTCTAGAGCTACCATTTCTAAGTTGTATGCCAAATTACCAGTCTTGTTGCTTCCCCTGTTGTGTGGTCATCTTGCTGCTCGTGTATTCTTTTGAATACAGAATAATAAAAAGTTCAGAGATCTTATGAGTGGATTTGTGGAAGGGTATGTGGGAAGAAGTGTTTCCCATTCATATCTGAAATATTGTTTGCTTCTGTTTCTTAACATTTGATTCTTTCATAATGTTTGGGGTGTAGAGTGCATGTAAACAGGCAAGGTGACTACCAGCTCTCCTTAATTTTAAAATAAATGTGTGTACATTTAAGTGGGGTAACAAAGTGATTAAGTTAGCCCTCCCTCTTCCTAAAATAATAACGGCAATAATTACACAAATAAGCAATTACATAGAGAAAAATGTTTACATGTAGAGATGAATAGTTCAGAGATTATAGTATTACAGTTGACAGAGAACAAAAAAATCTACCCATAACTCCAAGTACATTGGAACTCTGGTTATACTAAAGAGCAGGTAGACTGGATTTCCCCCTGTGTTCAATGTAGAATACATGTATCCTCCTGCACATCTAAAAGGGAAGCTTTGAGATTTTTTGGTAGTTCTATGGCTTTTATGTTTTCAGGAGCTCTGGGGGATTTAATTTCCTTCTGTTCTAATATATCAGTGATTGCTTTGGCTTTTTCATGCTTGTTTCACCTACATGTTATAGACCAGCTACTTACACGAATTGTATATGTTTTTCATGCTGGTTCTGGTAGTGAAGAAGTAGTAAGGGATATTCTTTAGCAAGTAAGTTATTTAATGAAGTAGTCTGTTGAAACAGAAAGCTATTGTATTTTTCACTGGCAGTTATGTAACTTTTTGGCATGATTTTGGCATAATTATTGGATTAATGATGCTCAGCTTTCTTAATCATTTTTTCTAGCTTACAAAAGGACCTCGGAAAGCACTTGGATGGGCTAAGCTAATACCATCTGTGCAGTTGAATAAATGTGTGTAAAATATTTAATTATGTATGAGGCTTTCAGTAACTTCAAGGAATTCAACAACAATTAAAATGGAAAGGATGATATAAGAGCTCAATCTTCTAGTTTTCACAGGAAAACTGAAGTGTGCTTTGTCAGTATCACAGTTGGGCACATTTTGTACTGAATAACGCAAACTGTTGAACTTTGTGGCATGAAGCTTTTGTTCTTGGGGCTTCTTGAAGCTGATGCAACCTCAACAGAAACCTTGAGGGGTTCTCCTTGCTGTTCTTAGACAAATGCCTGTTTGGGTTTGTATTAAGAGTAATCAAAAGAAACTACTGTTATATTGATTAAATGAAACTAATCTCTCTCATTCTTGAAATTTCACTTACTTCTTTATCACAGATATTAAGTAGAAGTTTTGTTTCACTAAACAGTACTGTTTTGTACAATAGCAAGACATGCTGTATATGTTAGGGAAGCAGTTATTAGATTCTGTATACACCTTTCAGCGTAGTCAGTCCCATGTCAAACTGTTTAACCTCAGGTTCCACTTTGACACCTACATATTACCATGTAAATGCATTGTATGCTAAAGAGTTGATCTGAGTATGAATTGAGATTTTTCCATTCTTTTTTTTTTCCCCTTTCCAATTCAACACTTAAGTACCAATCTTAGAAGAATTTTTTTTCCTTCTTTGTAATTTGTTTTTGTATTGCTTATAGAAATACAAGTTTGTATTTCCCTAGGCAGGAAAAAAACATTGAGAGGTTAAATTCCTAAAGTAAAAGGAAATCTTATGTAGTCAGCAGTCCAGGCCATTTCTTATTCAAATCCGGTAATGTAATTGTTCTATGTAAATGAAATTTTCAGAGTCACTAGAAAAAGTGATGCCTAGACTGTGCATCCTGACATGAAAAGTAGTCATCTTTGCATTTAGGGCAGGTTTAATTTCACATCTTTTCTAATGCTAGCAATTCCAGTTATCCAATCTAATATAAAAAATAGAAATATTTTCAGGTGAACATTTTTATCATCATTCCTGAGCTGTGTGAGACTTAGTGTCTGTCTTTGTTTAGACTGACATGTGGAAACTGTTAATAATTCTCCAGTGTCCAAAAGCAAGCACATGTTATCGTACTGTGTATGTAATACATGCCTTTTAAGACTGAATTTGAAATCTGTGCATTTGTAGGTGATTTGATGGCATTTACTGATAGAACGAGGGGGAACAGTTTCAAGCTGAAAGAAGGTAGATTTAGATTGGGTATGGGAAAGAAATTCTTTCCTGTGTGGGTGATGAGTGTGGGGCCCTGAGTGTCTTCCCTGTGTGGGGCCCAGGTTGCCCAGAGAGGCTGTGGTTGCCCTTTCTCTGGCAGTGTTCAGGGCCAGGCTGGATGGGGCTTGGAGCAACCTGGTCTAGTGGGAGGTGTCCCTACTCATGGCAGGGGGGTTGGACTAGGTGATTTTTAAGGTCCCTTCCAACACAAATCATTCTATGATTCTAGGAATGATACTGATCTCCTGTTATCTAAAAGCCCGAACTGTATAGAGTGTTCACTGTGGTCTATATTGTAGCTCTCAGACTGGATCCATTCTATGAAATATTTCCATCTAGTCTATAGTTTCATTTTGTTTTCTGGAAGAGGCAAAACAACCATTTCAGTAACAGGTGCTTCCTACAAATAGAAAACATTCTCCAGGGGAGAGCGTGGCAGAGTAATGGCTGCTGCTATGTCTAGGTGCATGGGGTAACACTTCCTGCTGTACCAGAGGTGGCCTTGCCCAGTCTTAGCTGACACTATTCTCATCCCATATGTGGCTGGCAGGAGCTCTCTTTGGTGAGTTAAAATGGTGCTCTTGCTTACTGCTGAGAGCAGGATAAAAAGATGCTGCTTTGTGACTCAGTGTGGACCACCTGATGTGTGCATTGTGTGGAGAAAATGATAAACAGAATAGATGCTAAGCTTCTGAATGTAGGTTGGATAACATGGCACAGAAGATGTCAGTGATCCAAGCATTTTATCTTTTTTAAGGCTGTGAAGATGATCCAGCTGTGATGTTCAAGTATCTTCTTAACATTGTTTGAAAAGTCAAAGCTGGAAGTTTGATGTGGAAACACAGCATCATTCTTAACACAGTTAATGGAAAAATATTGAGGGAAAAAAGTGAGGCACTGCGCATAAGTCTCGTGAAAAAAAATTATAGTTAGTGGAGGGCTGGCAAAACTCTACTTCCCAGCACCTGTTCCTTTTCTCTAGCATGCAGGGCAACCCTGGATAGTGCTTCCCTTTTTATTCTTGTTTGTGTGCTTCCTTCTGTTTCTGTGACTATGCAGTGGTTTGGATGAGGGAAAAATCATAATTTGGTTTATGGATCAGATAATTTTTATTTGGGACTTGCCTCCCGGTCTAATTCACCACAGCAAAGAGAGTGTGCAGTTTGTGTTGCGGACCTCTACTTCCGCAGGTACTGCTGATGAAGCTAGAGCTGGGTCTCCATAATACCATTAATTGCTCAAACCATAATTGAGCAAACATGATTTGTGCTTCCTTTGTGGTATCTGCTTAATTTTGCTAGGGCAAATGCTTGCAAGTTGGCATGGCAGGGAAGATAATGGAATTGATTGGAGTTTAAAATAACCATTTGTTTGTTAGGTTATTTGTAAACTAGATTAAGTACTCAATCCACCCTGTGGCCCTACAAATACAGTACTGTCACAACTGAATGGATGTGTTAGGGCTAGGAATGAGGGGCTGCCTATATTGGCAGTATTGTAGAAGACCTATTTGTCAAACAATGGCTTTGATTTCTTAAATTTAATACCCATTTTAAAAAAGTACAGATCAATGTGATCTGACAGTTGGAAGCATTGCTTCCCTAAGAGTGGTGTGTGTATAGATGTTACGATATCCATTTTTCTTGACAGGCATGTAAAATTTTATGTGTGTGAGTGCTAGATTAAAGATATTTAAAACTTTTCAAAACTGAGAGATACTCAATGGTCTGTTTCATGGCATTTAATTTAGGTCAGGGCACTGAAAACATACTTGCTGCCAGTTTTTGATTGCGCTGACTGCAATGTTTTTGCGACCTGAAAGGCTTCAAGGACACTGGTTAATATCGTAGAATCATAGAATGGTTTGGGTTGGAAGGGACCTTAAAGATCACCTAGTTCCAACCCCCTGCCATGGGCAGGGACACCTCTCACCAGACCAGGTTTCTCCAAGCCCCATTCAATCTGGCCTTGAACACTGCCAGGGAAGGGGCAACCACAGCTCCTCTGGGCAACCTGGGCCTGTGTCTCACCACCCTTACAGGAAAGCATTTCCTCCTAATATCTAATGTAAGTCTACTTTCTTTCGGTTTGAAACTGTCCCCCCTTGTCCAATCACTCTATGCCCTTGTAAAAAGTCTCCAGCTTTCCTGTAGCCCCTTCAGGTACTGGGAGGCTGCTCTAAGGTCTCCCTGGAGCCTTCTCTTCTCCAGGCTGAACAACCCCAGCTCTCTCAGCCTGTCTTCATAGCAGAGGTGCTCCAGCCCCTTGATCATCTTCATGGGCTTCCTCTGGACTCCAACAGCTCTGTGTCCTTCTTATGTTGAGAGCCCCAGAACTGGGCACAGTACTGCAGCTGGGGTCTCGCTGTTCTCAATCCATTCTCTGCCCAGCCTGTGTTTGTGCATGGGATTGCCCTGACCCGTGTGCAGGACCTTGCACTTGGCCTTGTTGGATTTCATGCAGTTGGCATGTGCTGACCTCTCCAGCCTGTGAAGGTGCCTCTGGATGCCATCCCTTCCCTCTGGAATGATGACTGCACCACACAACTTGGTGTCATTGGCAGACTTGCTGAGGGTGCACTCAGTTCCACTGTCCGTGTCACCAACAAAGATGTTTAACAGCACCAGTCCCAATACCGACTCCTGAGAAACACCATCTCTGGAAATCCATTTTCCAAATTAAATGTTAGATTTTGTGCTAAATGCAATTTATCATTTCAAGTTAAATTTTAACTGACATTTATTATTACATTTCCACAGGAGAACTTTAGATTTGCTGTAAGTATTCCAGTTTTTCCTAGTTGTGTGAGACCCAAGTTTTCATCTCTTTAAAGGTGTTAGGATAAGCTTGATTGTTTTAATATTCTGAAATTAATTAATTTCGTTGTTGTTGTGAAATGGCTTGAAAATAGTAGGTTCAAATAGTCATTTTAATTTGAAAATTCAACACATTCAGCATCTTTCAGTATACATGGAGAAAGTTCAAACTTTAGTTTTGCTGTGCCAAGCACGAGTGGAGTTTGCATCAGAGAATTTTGGACTCTGTATAAAGGCATGCAAAGCAAACCATAGATGTTCAGGTTTTCAGGTTATCAGCCAAATACACAAACTAGACCACTCAAGCAGAAGGTTGTTTTTTGTTTTCTTTTTTCTTTAATGTGTGGGGTTTTTTTTGCGTTTTGGGGTTTTTTTTGCGTTTTGGGGTTTTTTTGCTAATAACAGTTGCAAATTTGTTTATAGGATTGTTGGTTTATGAAATTTTGATTGTGTTTGAGCATTGAGAAGCTAGTTCATTATTAGTTTGGACTGGTGTGAATGGGGATGACTTGAATTTAGCTATTGGATTACCTCAGTGGAAGAACTAGCTCTGAACATGTATTCATATTTGTGCTTCTTTAAGCAGTAAAACTGTAGCAGAGGGTCATCATTTCTAAAATGATAGATTGTTTTCCTTTTGTTCTCAAACACTTCGGCTATTAGTGAAAAAAAATAAATGTGTTTGCTGGCTTCTACTCAGCTATTCTGGATGTACAGTGTGCTAATGTAAATCAGCAGTTTCTGCTTCTATAAATAGATGTCCTCAGCAGCTGCAGAGCAAAACTGACAAGTTTCTGGTCATTTTTATTATTGCCATTCAGAAATGGTTTAAATAGCTGTGAAAGTGTCCGGCGGTATGTATGCCTGCTGCAGTGATACTGGCAGGCTGAGCTGAGGTTGTGAGCAGAGAGAGGGAAAGCAAGAGTGCATTAATAAGCCAACAATGTGAGAGTAGAGGCAGAGAGATCTGTATTCCGTGAGAGTCCTTAAGCTGAGCTTGGAGCTTTTTTATACAAGACTTGCTATCCAGCTGGCTAGAAGTCATGAGTTCTTAAATGAGGTCTGGGGATAGCATTTATCTAACTTTATAGCTGGATATAAGGCAGCCTTTACAAGTGTGCTCTGGGGGGGAACATTATCATACTGTGCCCTGAGAAGCTGTCTTCTAAAATTTTCAGTTCCTTCTGCTGCTGGGTCTGGTTTTCTCTGCTGCTTGGGAAAGAAACATCCAGGCAAGAATGCTTACCTCCTACAGCATTCCTCCCCTCCGGCATCTTCATGGGAGCTCTTGTATGGCTGAACAGCAACTGCTGCTATCCTTTCTAGGAGCAGACTAGGAAGTGGTACCAGTGTGGCCTGCAAGAAGAAAGAATGCTAATGGGCCAACCAAGTTGTTGTTGTTGTTTGTGGGCACAGGAGCGGTTGGCAGGAAAGAAAAAGTATTGAATATCTTTCATGTGAGCATTTAATTGAAGTCCTGTGTCTGTGTTTACAGGTGTGGTGGTTTGTTTTTTTTTTTTTCTTGAAAGGTAGCAATCTTCTCTTAAGAGTCTTACTACAAGGTCTCAGGAGATATCTTGGGCTGTAAGAATTATTTTCCTGAAATAGACATATGCTTACTTTTAGTGTTTTCCAAAGTACATACAATAAAACGGATGGTAGATTCAGCTTGTGCAGAAAGATATGGAATGACTTTATGTTCCCCCTCTAATAAAACCATATTTCTTTACTCTTGATACACAACCTCTATGAATAACATATAAAGGGAAGGAAGTAATGAAATACAGTATTATAATGGCAGGTGGGAGCAGAGAGCATTTGTCAACTGTTGCTTTAGAAACAGCACCATCAGCATGTGGCTCAAGATGACCTAAAAGTGAAATTCAGTATATTCCAAATACTTGGAAACTAGATTTCTTAGCATCTTAATTGTATGTTTTACCAGTACTTTAATCTGTATTCTTTGTGCTGAGTTAGATCTTAGTGATGTTACCTAAGGAGAAACACAGAACTCTGACAACTAGACTCTTAGCTTATGATTTTTAATGCTGTTTGAAATGTATGTATGTTTTTAAACTTCTAATGGATGTCTTCTGGCTTGATAGCCTAATTATTTCTAGGTGTTCTATTACTAGAAAAATGGAGCATACTAATTCTTCATAGAAGAAAATACCGACAATGTAAAAAAGCACAAAACATTTAAAAAGAAAGCATGGACCTGTCTTTTTAAAAATTACTCCTCTAACATTGTATTCAGCTACCATTTTAAGGGAGTAATTATAGTTCATTCACTGTGAACGACCATTTGTGGCATTAATGAGATGTAAATAATTGGGAGAGATGAGGAATATGGTATTTGGCAGATCCTTGCAAGCTGTTACGAGATCTAATTGAAGAACGAAGTTTAGAAGAACTAAATATTTCTAGATGGTACAGAGTTTAAAAGAACTAAAGAATAACTATCTAATAGTGCTTCTAAAGCTTATTGCTAAAATACAGTATAAAAAAATTCACTTTAAGTATTTCAAGAAAAGATTAGCATGTTGTATATTAGCTTAATTCCTTTTATAAATTATAGAAACTCTTAAAGTACAAAGTTAGTATTTTTTGTGGAATGAATGGGAAGGAGGAGAAACGGTAACTTCGATGTCAAATTAGTTTGACTTGTATAATTCTTTGTCCTTTAAAGTCAGGCAAAAGGTGTTGTTTCCAAGAATCTTCGTGTGAGAGATTTTACTGAATAAATATTTTCTTTCTGCTTTTAGTCAGCAGATAAGCAGCGAGCTCTGGAAGAAACCAAAGCCTACACAACCCAGTCATTAGCAAGCGTAGCCTATCTGATCAACACTCTGGCCAACAATGTTCTCCAAATGCTGGATATCCAGGCATCCCAACTTCGACGCATGGAATCTTCGATCAACCATATTTCACAAGTGAGACTTTTTTCCTGATTCCCCACCCCCTTTGTTCTTGAAATCACACAGCAAGTAAAACTCTCACTTGACATTTTGTGAATGAGAAAAGTTTAAACAGAATTTAAACATTTAAAACAGAATGATGCATTTCTTCTCATATTAATTCTGGGAATGGGTCTTATTAT
This sequence comes from Aegotheles bennettii, assembly GCA_013398125.1. Taxonomy (NCBI): domain Eukaryota; kingdom Metazoa; phylum Chordata; class Aves; order Caprimulgiformes; family Aegothelidae; genus Aegotheles; species Aegotheles bennettii. Next base: position 2,359 of record VZRW01007625.1, on the reverse strand, counting down.
GTGATTGTATATCTGTGTTAGTGTGAGCATTTTACATTGGATAAGAAATTAAATGCATTTTTGGCCAGTTTATTGTTTGAAGAGGGGTCCATTCTGTATAAATGAAACACACAGAAAAATTGCTAATGGAAAAAATCAGAATATTATGTTAAGGGACAGATCAAGCTTTCCAGCTCCTATTTGTTGGCTTACTGTACTTGGTATTTATTGGCTACAGGCACTTAAAATTAAAGAAATATGAAATGGGTGGTAGAAAACAATACTTGTCATCTTTTTGCTTTTCCTGTTGCTATAAACTGGCATCTAATGACAAATGCATAGATGACAAAAATAGTTTGCTCCTGGCTTTTCTTAATAAAATGTACTTTGCAATGACATGAACAGAAGGCAAAATTAATGTTTCAAGTTTGTGTATGGCTGTAGAACTCCTGTCATTGTTTGTAGTTTTTCTGAGCAGCAATAAACTAAGCTACCATTGTCAGGAACTCATGTCCCATCACCACACTGGTGAGAGAATTTTGAAAGCCAGAATGGGCTGAAGATGGGTTATAGTCTTATTGGAGGTTTATATGCCAGTGATGAATTAAAAGAGAAATTAAGAGCAATGATACAACAGTTTCTGTTTTTTCTCTGTTTTTATTGGAGGGTTGGTTGGCATCCTTACTGAATATTTTGTGTCTTATTTGACCAATACATTTTGGTTGCTGGGATTTCTTGATCTCTGTGTGATAATGTCATAAATTAAAATAAAAAATACTGTGGTATTTAGAAAGACATTTGAAAGTAGGAGCTGTGTAAGGTAGGAAATAAGCAGATTGAGATGATCTGTTAACTTGCTGATGCTGAAAGGGTTGCTTAGCTAATAGAGGTTTGAACCAGCAAAAGAAGTGAATAATTTTATGCTATCTTAATGGGCTGAACTGGCTCACTGAGGAGTCAGGGACATTCGAGAGCAGGTACAAAGGAAGAGGTGGAAAGGATTTTCTCTTCTGATAGTAATGTGCTATTAGATTGCTTCAGTTATCTCATGCAACTGCATCCTCAAAATAAGTGGAAAAGTTTAATTTCTTCTCCTACATGCTTCTTATTAATCCATGGACAAGTAAATTTTTTTTTTTCATGGAAAATGTCACAAATTACTGTGTGTGCTTGTATATGTGCTATGTATATGCTGTGTGTGTGTGTGTATGCCTCTTATACCTATGTGTATGTGCGCTTGTGTGCTTCTTGACGGGCTATTGCCAGCTGACAGGTATTTCAGCTATTTGAGAGCCTGACACAAAAGACAGTATATGAATAAAAATACTCAGAGTTCACTGGATTTTGCATTTTGCAGATGTGTAAAGTTCATTTTGCCACACAGTTTCTGTAAATAGCTTTTGGGTGAAAGACTATAGCATTTTAGATTTTAACTCCTGAGAAGCTGAGATTTATGCAGATTGAGATGCTAGGTTAGATTGTCTTTGGCGTTTAAACAGATTGGGTAGGTATTTAAAATGGAACACTAAATTACCAGCACCCAACATCTAATGAAGATGTATCTGCCAAAATTCATAGGCTGCACTTGAACAACAACAAAAAAGTTAATTTTTAAAAAAAATCTGTAAAATTGAGGGGTTTTTTTGTTTGTTTGTTTGGGTTTTTTGGAGTATGCATCATCCCTATATAGGATGCTCCACAAATCTTCATGGAAGAAGTGATATTGGAGAAGCAGATAGTACACAAAATGTGTTGATCCAAGGGACTTTATTAAGTTGAATACATTATGTTCAGAAATGGCATCCCGTGATACTAGTGTTGTAGATGGTTAACCACTGAAATTAAGACAGATAATATTTTTCTTTAAAAAATGAATTTATTTTGTCACAGTTTCTGTGTAATAAATAACTTATTTTCAAGAAACTTAATTATATTCCTCCCGGAACAAGCCTAATCTGCAGAAGACTTCCTTGGTCTTTTTTATGTTAGGTGTAAAGTTTAGTGAACTGTTTCTAATACCACTTAAAATGCCTCATTGTTTAATACCTCATTGCCAAATTATGATTTTAGCCAGGTAATTGCCATCTGCTTACAGTGCATTATTACATTGATATAATGTAATAAGGCACACGGAGCAGAGAGCAGCGGCTGTGGGGGCAGTGGGGGCAGCTGCGGCTGCGGTGAGTGCTGTTCCCTTTAATTGCTGAGGATTTGAGAAGGAGCTGGGCTTCCCGGAGACGGTGAAGCTGGGGCAGAGCAAGGAAACCCGAGTCTGAGCGGGAATCCTGCGAGAAACTGAAAGGCTGATGTGGTGGGGGGGGTGGCTGAGAACCGAGGCAAATTTAAAAGTGGCCACGTCGGCAGCGCCTTCCCTCAGAGC